>JAHCLQ010000910.1:0-522500 GCA_023678885.1 Pogostemon cablin | reverse complement strand
GAACCTCGTCAGTTTGCCCATGGTTGCCTAGGAATGCCCATGCCCGTTGCCCCAGGTACCCACGGGGGTTGCCCACGCCCGTTTCCTAGGATTGCCCACGACGGGTGCCTGGGCGTGCCCACGCCATGGCCCATGCCAACAGTTGCCCACGGGGTCTCCCACGTATGCCCACGCCCATTGTCACGGGTTGCCCATGCATAGGCCATGCTTGCACTGCTCATGCCCACGCCTTGCCCACAGCTTGCCCACGGCCGTTGCCATGGCTAGCCCATGCCCAACTCCCGTTGACCACAGTTGCCCACGGGTTGCCCACGCCCGTTGCCACGGGTTGCCCATGCACAAGCCATGCTTGCACGGCCCATGCCCACCCCTTGCGCACGGCCGTCGCCTTGGCTTTCCCATGCCATGCCCCATGCCCAACTTCCGTTGCCCACGGTTGCCCATGGGGTCACCCACATATGCCCACGCCCGTTGCCACGGGTTGCCCATGCACAGGCAATGCTTGCACGGCCCATGCCCACGGCTTGCCCAAGGCCGTTGCCTTGGCTTTCCCATGCTATGGTCTATGCCCAACTCCCGTTGCCCACGGTTGCCCTCGGTGGTCTCACACGTATGCCCACTCCCGTTGCCACGGGTTGCCCATGCACAGGCCATGCTTGCAAGGCCCATGCCCACAGCTTGCCCACGGCTGTTGCCTTGGCTCACCCATGTCATGGCCCATGCCAAACTCCCGTTGCCCATGGGGTCGCCCATGTATGCCCACGCCCATTGCCACGGGTTGCCCATGCACAGGCAATGCTTGCACGGCCCATGCCCAAGGCTTGCCCACGGCCATTTCCATGGCTTGCCCATGCCATGGCCCATGCCCAACTCCCGTTGCCCACGGTTGTCCACGGGGGTCGCCCACGTATGCCCACACCCGTGGCCACGGGTTGCCCACTATTCCCGAGTGACCCTATGGATTCAAACTCGACAATGCATTAGGGTTTAGATATTAGGACTATTAGGCTATGAAAATGGGGAAAGCGAATCGTACAACCTAGATTTCGTGATTTCAAGAGGTACTCCCTCATTTTTCTACTTGATTCACTTATTATAACAATTACAAATTATAATATATAAAATACCTATTGAACAATCAATTACCTATTAGTGGGGTAGTCCAAACAAACAATTGAAAATTCAAGACTCACATCAAAGTCAATCACAAAATAAATTCATAAAACAAGTTGATAATATTATTCCTAATCAAACATGTAATTCTTCTACGGAGATTCAAAATCCCTGGATTAGAAACGAAATTACGTAATTAAAATTAAATAAAATAAATCAAAAAGACTAAACTGATGTTCTAAGTGGTGGAGTTCTTCCCGTCGCCTCCAAATCTGCTTCTAGCGTGAATATGCAGTCCGGATCATGATGTGTGGAGGCGTGAATGATGTTAAAGATTAATATAAAGCTCCTGAATTAATTTATCTTTGACCTTCCTTCTTGAATGTGTGTCCAAATTTGTTGTATCTCATCTTTGGTAAGTTTTTATTTATTATTGATCACCAAATCCTTTTTTCTTTAATTATCTTGGTCAACTCTTTATTTTCCTGCAATTAAAATTATTGTAACTGTCCCACAAAATAAATTATATGACTGTACAATTTATCTCAATTTTAGTATGTTTCAATAAGAAATAAAATAATTAAGGTTCAACTACGAAAAATATAAATAACTCATAATTACACTAAATAATTCACAACTCACAGTAAAGAAGTGAATTTCATCCAAAATAATCATGTAAAATTACGGCTTATCACTAATATTGTTGGATTACATGTTTTTAGAGTATATAACTGCAATGAAGCTTGTTACATAGAGTCAAAAAAAACTCACAGTGCATAGCTTATTCAACTCGGTGAGCCAGGTCAAGAACTCCTTGAAGTAAGCATTTTCTTACCATTTTTATGGTCAAATTAGTTATTAGACATGAAAATATAGTTAGAGAATATGTTTTCAGAGTATAAAAATGCCAGGAAGCTTGTACCATAGAGTCACTAAAAAGTCAAAGTGCAGAGTTGATTCTACTCTGTGAGTCAGGTCAAGAACTCCTTGAAGTGAAGATTTTCTTGCCATTTTTATGGTGAAATTAGTTATTACATGTGAATATATAGTTAGACAACATGTTTTTAGAGTGTATAACTGCTACGAAGCATGCGCCATTGTGTTACTAAAAATACATAGTGCAGAGCTGATTCTACTCCATGAGCCAGGTCAAGAACTCCTTTAGGTGAGCATTTTCATGCCATTTTTATGGTCAAATTAGTAATTAGACATTAGAATATCATTGGAGAACATGTTTTTATAGTATAAAAATGCTTGGAAGCATGCGCCATAGAATCACTAAGAAGTCAAAGCGCATAGCTGATTCTACTCCATGAGCCAGGTCAAGAACCCTTCGAAGTGAACATTTTCTTGCCATTTTTATGGACAAATTTGTTATAAGACATGAGTAAATAGTTGGAGAACATTTTTTTAGAGTATAAAAATTCTAGGAAGCTTGCGCCATAGAGTTATTAATAAGCCAAAGTGCAGAGTTGATTCTGCTCCGTGACCCATTTTCTAGCAATTTTTATGGTGAAATTAGTTATTAGACATGATAATATTGTTTGAGAACATTTTTGCATAGCATTAAAATGCTAGGAAGCTTGCACCATAGAGTAACTAAAAAGTCAAAGTGCATAGCTGATTCTACTCTGTGAGCCAGGTCTAAAACTACTTAAATTGAGCATTTTCTTGCCATTTTTATGGTCAAATAAGTTATTAGTCATGAGAATATAGTTGGAGAACATATTTTCAGAGTATAAAAATACTAGGAAGCTTGTGCCATAGAGTCGCAAAAAAAGTCAAAGTGTAGAGCTGATTCTACTCCGTGAGCAAGTCAAAACTACATGAAGTAAGCATTTTCTTGCCGGTTTTATGGTGAAATTAGTTATTATACATGAGTATATAGTTGGGGAACATATTTTGAGAGTATATAACTGCTACGAAACTTGCGCCATAGAGTCACTAAAAACATACAATGCAGAGCTGATTCTACTCTGTGATCCAGGTCAAGAACTCCTTGAAGTAAGAATTTTCATGCCATTTTTATGGTCAAATTAGTTATTAGACATTAGAATATTGTTGGAGAATTCGTTTTTTGAGTATAAAAATGCTAGGAAGCTTCCATCGTAAAGTCTCTAAAAACTCACAGTGCAGAGCAGATTCTACTCCACGAGCCAGCTCAAGAACACCTTGAAGTGAGCATTTTATTGCCATTTTTATGGTCAAATTAGTTAATAGACAAGATAATATAGTTGGATAATATGTTTTCAGAGTATAAAAATGCTAGGAAGAATGCATCATAGAGTCACTAAAAAGTCAAAGTACAGAGCTGATTATACTCCATGAGCCAGGTCAAGAACTACTTGAAGTGAGCATTATGCATGAGTATATAGTTGGGGAAAATGTTTTTAAAGTATATAACTGCTATGAAGTTGCGCCATAGAGTCACTAAAAACTTACAGTGCAGAGCTGATTCTACTCCATAAGCCAGGTCAAGAACACCTTGAAGTGAGTATTTTCTTACCATTTTTATGGTGAAATTAGTTATTACACTTGAGTATATAGTTGGACAACATGTTTTTAGGGTGTATAACTACTACGAAGCTTGCAATATAGTGTCACTAAAAACACAAAGTGCAGGGCTGATTCTAATCCGCGAGCCAGGTCAAGAGCTCCTTGAAGTAAGCATTTTCATGCCATTTTTACGGTCAAAATAGTTATTAGACATTAGAATATCATTGGAGAACATTTTATTGCATAAAAATGCTAGGAAGCTTGCGCCGTTGAATCACTAAGAAGTCTAAGCGCATAGCTGATTCTACACCATGATCCAGGTCAAGAACTCCTCGAAGTGAATATTTTATTACCATTTTTTTGGACAAATTAGTTATAAGACAAGAGTATATAGTTGGAGAACATGTTTTTTGAGTATAAAAATTCTAGGAATCTTGCGCCATAGAGTCATTAATAAGTCAAAGTGCAGAGTTGATTCTGCTCCGTGACCCATTTTCTTGAAATTTTAATGGTGAAATTAGTTATTAGACATGATAATATTGTTGGAGAACATGTTTGCATAGTATAAAAATGCTAGGAAGCTTGCACCATAGAGTAACTAAAAAGTCAAAGTGTATTGCTGATTCTACTCTGTGAGCCAGCTCTATAACTACTTAAATTGAGCATTTTCTTTCCATTTTTAAGATCAAATTAGTTATTAATCATGAGAATATAGTTGGAGAACATATTTTCAGAGTATAAAAATACTAGGATGCTTGCGCCATAGAGTCGCTAAAAAGTCAAAGTGTAGTGCTGATTCTACTCCGTGAGCCAGGTCAAAACTACATGAAGTGAGCATTTTCTTGCCATTTTTATGGTGAAATTAGTTATTATACATGAGTATATAGTTGGGAAACATATTTTTAGAGTATATAACTGCTACCAAGCTTGCGTCATAGAGTCATTAAAAACATACAATGCAGAGCTGATTCTACTCCGTGATCCAGGTCAATAACTCCTTGAAGTAAGAATTTTCATGCCATTTTTATGGTCAAATTAGTTATTAGACATTAGAATATTGTTGGAGAATATGTTTTTAGAGTATAAAAATGCTAGGAAGCTTCCACCATAAAGTCTCTAAAAACTCACAGTGCATAGCATATTCTACTCCGCGAGCCAGCTCAAGAACACCTTGAAGTGAGCATTTTATTGCCATTTTTATGGTAAAATTAGTTAATAGACAAGATAATATAGTTGGAGAATATGTTTTCAGAGTATAAAAATGTTAGGAAGAATGCATCATAGCGTCACTAAAAAGTCAAAGTACAGAGCTGATTATAGTACATGAGCCAAGTCAAGAACTACTTGAAGTGAGCATTTTCTTACCATATTTATGGTGAAATTAGTTATTATACATGATTATATAGTTGGGGACCATGTTTTTAGAGTATATAACTGCTACAAAGCTTGCGCCATAGAGTCACTAAAATCATACAGTGCAGAACTGATTATACTCCATGAGCCAGGTAAAGAACTCCTTGAAGTGAGCATTTTCATGCCATTTTTATGGCGAAATTAATTATTAGTCATGAGAATATAGTTGGAGAACATATTTTCAGAGTATAAAAATACTTGGAAGCTTGCGCCATAGAGTCGCTAAAAAGTCAAGGTGTAGAGCTGATTCAACTCCGTGAGCCAGGTCAAAACTACATGAAGTGAGCATTTTCTTGCCATTTTTATGGTAAAATTATTTATTATACATGAGTATATAGTTGGGGAACATATTTTTAGAGTATATAATTGCTACAAAGCTTGCACCATAGAGTCACTAAAAACATACAGTGCAGAGCTAATTCTACTTCGTGATCCAGGTCAAGAACTCCTTAAAGTAAGAATTTTCATGCCATTTTATGGTCAAATTAGTTATTAGACATTAGAATATTGTGGGAGAATATATTTTTGGAGTATAAAAATTCTAGGAAGCTTCCACCATAAAGTCTCTAAAAAGTCACAGTGCAGAGCAAATTCTACTCCGCGAGCTAGCTCAAGAACACCTTGAAGTGAGCATTTTATTACCATTTTTAAGGTCAAATTAGTTAATAGACAAGAAAATATAGTTGGTGAATATGTTTTCAGAGTATTATAATGCTAGAAAGAATGCATCACAGAGTCACTAAAAAGTCAAAGTACATAGCTGATTATACTCCATGAGCCAGGTCAAGAACTACTTGAAGTGAGCATTTTCATGCCATATTTATGGTGAAATTAGTTATTATACATGAGTATATAGTTGGGGAAAATGTTTTTAAAGTATATAACTGCTACGAAGCTTGCGCCATAGAGTCACTAAAATCTTACAGTGCAGAGCTGATTCTACTCCATGAGCCAGGTCAAGAACTCCTTGAAGTGAGCATTTTCTTACCATTTTTATGGTGAAATTAGACTTGAGTATATAGTTGGACAACATGTTTTTAGAGTGTATAACTACTATGAAGCTTGCGCTATAGTGTCAGTAAAAACACAAAGTGCAGGGCTGATTCTAATCCGTGAGCCAGGTCAAGAACTCCTTGAAGCGAGCATTTTCATGCCATTTTTATGGTCAAATTAGATATTAGACATTGGAATATCATTGGAGAACATTTTATAGTATAAAAATGCTAGGATGCTTGCGCCATAGAAATAATAAGAAGTTAAAGCGCATAGCCGATTCTACACCATGAGCCAGATCAAGAACTCCTCGAAGTGAATATTTTATTGCCATTTTTATAGACAAATTAGTTATAAGACATAAGTATATAGTTGGAGAACATGTTTTTTGAGTATAAAAATTCTAGGAAGCTTGCGCCATAGAGTCACTAATAAGTCAATGTGCAGAGTTGATTCTGCTCCGTGACCCATTTTCTTGAAATTTTTATGGTGAAATTAGTTATTAGACATGATAATATTGTTGGAGAACATGTTTGCACAGTATAAAAATGCTAGGAAGCTTACACCATAGAATAACTAAAAAGTCAAAGTGTATTGCTGATTCTACTTTGTGAGCCAGGTCTAGAACTGCTTAAATTGAGCATTTTCTTTCCATTTTTATGGTCAAATTAGTTATTAGTCATGAGAATATAGTTGGAGATCATATTTTCAGAGTATAAAAATAATAGGAAGCTTGCGCCATAGAGTCGCTAAAAAGTCAAAGTGTAGAGCTGATTCTACTCCATGATCCAGGTCAAAATTACATGAAGTGAGCATTTACTTGCCATTTTTATGGTGAAATTAGTTATTATACATGAGTATATAGTTGGGGAACATATTTTTAGAGTATATAACTGCTACAAGATTGCGTCATAGAGTCACTAAAAACATACAATGCAGAGCTGATTCAACTCCGTGATCCAGGTCAAGAACTCCTTGAAGTAAGAATTTTCATGCCATTTTTATGGTCAATTTAGTTATTAGACATTAGAATATTGTTGGAGAATATGTTTTTAGAGTATAAAAATGCTAGAAAGCTTCCACCATAAAGTCTCTAAAAACTCATAGTGTATAACAGATTCTACTCCGCGAGCCAGCTCAAGAACACCTTGAATTGAGCATTTTATTGCCATTTTTATGGTCAAATTAGTTAATAGACAAGAGAATATAGTTGGAGAATATGTTTTCTGAGTATAAAAATATTAGGAAGAATGCATCATAGCATCACTAAAAAGTTAAAGTACAAAGCTGATTATACTCCATGAGCCAAGTCAAGAACTACTTGAAATGAGCATTTTCTTGCCATATTTAAGGTGAAATTAGTTATTATACATGATTAAATAGTTGGGGAACATGTTTTTAGAGTATATAACTGCTACAAAGCTTGTGCCATAGAGTCACTAAAATCATACAGTGCAGAGCTGATTCTACTCCATGAGCCAGGTCAAGAACTCCTTGAAGTGAGCATTTTCTTGCCATTTTTATGGTGAAATTAGTTATCACTGGAGTATATAGTTGGAAAACATGTTTTTAGAGTTTATAACTGGTACAAAGATTGCGCCATAGTGTCACTAAAAACACAAAGTGCAGGGCTGATTCTACTCTGTGAGCCAGGTCAAGAACTCTTTGAAGTGAGCATTTTCTTGCCATTTTTATGGTGAAATTAGTTATTACACTTGAGTATATAGTTGGACAACACGTTTTTAGAGTTTATAACTGCTACGAAGCTTGCGCCATAGTGTCACTAAAAACACAAAGATTCTACTCCGTGAGCCAGGTCAAGAACTCTTTGAAATGAGCATTTTCATGCCATTTTTACGGTCAAATTAGTCATTAGACATTAGAATATCATTGGAGAACATATTTTTATAGTATAAAAATGCTAGGAAGCTTGCGCTATAGAATCACTAAGAAGTCAAAGCGCATAGTTGATTCTACTACATGAGTCAGGTCAAGAACTCCTCGAAGTGAATATTTTCTTGCTATTTTAATGGACAAATTAGTTATAAGACATGAGTATATAGTTGGAGAACATGTTTTTAGAGTATAAAATTCCAGGAAGCTTGCGCCATAGAGTCACTAATAAGTCAAAGTATAGAGTTGTTTCTGCTCTGTGACCCATTTTCTTGCAATTTTTATGGTTAAATTAGTTATTAGACATGATAATATTGTTGGAGAACATGTTTGCACAGTATAAAAATGCTAGGAAGCTTGCACCATAGAGTAACTAAAAATTCAGAGTGCATAGCTGATTCTACTCTGTGAGCCAAGTCTAGAACTACTTAAATTGAACATTTTCTTGCCATTTTTATGGTCAAATTAGTTATTAGTCATGAGCATATTTCTGGAGAACATGTTTTCAGAGTATAAAAATACAAGGAAGCTTCCTCCATAGAGTCGCTAAAAAGTCAAAGTGTAGAGCTGATTCTACTCCGTGAGCCAGGTCTAAAGTACATGAAGTGAGCATTTTCTTGCCATTTTTATGGTGAAATTAGTTATTATACATGAGTACATAGTTGTGGAACATATTTTTAGAGTATATAATTGCTACGAAGATTATGCCATAGAGTCACTAAAAACATACAGTGCAGAGCTGATTCTACTCCGTGATCCAGGTCAAGAACTCCTTGAAGTAAGATTTTCATCCCATTTTTATGGTCAAATTAGTTATTAGATATTAGAATATTGTTGGAGAATATATTTTTAAAGTATAAAAATGCTAGGAAGCTTCTACCATAAAGTCTATAAAAACTCACAGTACAAAGCAGATTATACTCCGCGAGCCAGCTCAAGAACACCTTGAAGTGAGCATTTTATTGCCATTTTTATGGTCAAATTAGTTAATAGACAAGAGAATATAGTTGGAGAATATGTTTTCAGAGTATAAAAATGCTAGGAAGAATGCTTCATAGAGTCACTAAAAAGTCAAAGTACAAAGCTGATTATACTCTATGAGTCAGCTCAAGAACTACTTGAAGTGAGCATTTTCTTGCCATATTTATGGTGAACTTAGTTATTATACATGATTATATAGTTGGGAAACATGTTTTTAAATTATATAACTGCTACGAAACTTACACCATAGAGTCACTAAAATAATACAGTGCAGAGCTGATTCTACTCCATGAGCCAGGTCAAGAACTCCTTGTAGTGAGCATTTTCTTGCCATATTTATGGTGAAATTAGTTATTATACATGAGTATATAGTTGGGGAACATGTTTTTAAAGTATATAACTGCTACAAAGCTTGCGCCATAGGGTCACTAAAATCATACAGTGCAGAGTTGATTCTACTCCATGAGCTAGGTCAAGAACTCTTTGAAGTGAGCATTTTCTTGCCATTTTTAAGGTTAAATTAGTTATTACACTTGAGTATATAGTTGGACAACATGTTTTTAGAGTTTATAACTGCTACGAAGCTTGCGCCATAGTGTCACTAAAAACACAAAGATTCTACTCCGTGAGCCAGGTCAAGAACTCTTTGAAGTGAGCATTTTCATGCCATTTTTACGGTCAAATTAGTCATTAGACATTAGAATATCATTGGAGAACAATTTTTTTATAGTATAAAAATGCTAGGAAGCTTGCGCTATAGAATCACTAAGAAGTCAAAGCGCATAGTTGATTCTACTACATGAGTCAGGTCAAGAACTCCTCGAAGTGAATATTTTCTTGCTATTTTAATGGACAAATTAGTTATAAGACATGAGTATATAGTTGGAGAACATGTTTTTAGAGTATAAAATTCTAGGAAGCTTGCGCCATAGAGTCACTAATAAGTCAAAGTATAGAGTTGTTTCTGCTCTGTGACCCATTTTCTTGCAATTTTTATGGTTAAATTAGTTATTAGACATTATAATATTGTTGGAGAACATGTTTGCACAGTATAAAAATGCTAGGAAGCTTGCACCATAGAGTAACTAAAAAGTCAAAGTGCATAGCTGATTCTACTCTGTGAGCCAAGTCTAGAACTACTTAAATTGAGCATTTTTTTGCCATTTTTATGGTCAAATTAGTTATTAGTCATGAGCATATTTCTGGAGAACATGTTTTCAGAGTATAAAAATACAAGGAAGCTTCCTCCATAGAGTCGCTAAAAAGTCAAAGTGTAGAGCTGATTCTACTCCGTGAGCCAGGTCTAAAGTACATGAAGTGAGCATTTTCTTGCCATTTTTATGGTGAAATTAGTTATTATACATGAGTATATAGTTGTGGAACATATTTTTAGAGTATATAATTGCTACGAAGATTATGCCATAGAGTCACTAAATACATACAGTGCAGAGCTGATTCTACTCCGTGATCCAGGTCAAGAACTCCTTGAAGTAAGATTTTCATCCCATTTTTATGGTCAAATTAGTTATTAGATATTAGAATATTGTTGGAGAATATATTTTTAAAGTATAAAAATGCTAGGAAGCTTCTACCATAAAGTCTATAAAAACTCACAGTACAAAGCAGATTATACTCCGCGAGCCAGCTCAAGAACACCTTGAAGTGAGCATTTTATTGCCATTTTTATGGTCAAATTAGTTAATAGACAAGAGAATATAGTTGGAGAATATGTTTTCAGAGTATAAAAATGCTAGGAAGAATGCTTCATAGAGTCACTAAAAAGTCAAAGTACAGAGCTGATTATACTCTATGAGTCAGCTCAAGAACTACTTGAAGTGAGCATTTTCTTGCCATATTTATGGTGAACTTAGTTATTATACATGATTATATAGTTGGGAAACATGTTTTTAAATTATATAACTGCTACGAAACTTACACCATAGAGTCACTAAAATAATACAGTGCAGAGCTGATTCTACTCCATGAGCCAGGTCAAGAACTCCTTGTAGTGAGCATTTTCTTGCCATATTTATGGTGAAATTAGTTATTATACATGAGTATATAGTTGGGGAACATGTTTTTAAAGTATATAACTGCTACAAAGCTTGCGCCATAGGGTCACTAAAATCATACAGTGCAGAGTTGATTCTACTCCATGAGCTAGGTCAAGAACTCTTTGAAGTGAGCATTTTCTTGCCATTTTTAAGGTTAAATTAGTTATTACACTTGAGTATATAGTTGGACAACATGTTTATAGAGTTTATAACTGCTACGAAGCTTGCGCCATAGTGTCACTAAAAACACAAAGATTCTACTCCGTGAGCCAGGTCAAGAACTCTTTGAAGTGAGCATTTTCATGCCATTTTTTCGGTCACATTAGTCATTAGACATTAGAATATCATTGGAGAACATGTTTTTATAGTATAAAAATGCTAGGAAGCTTGCGCTATAGAATCACTAAGAAGTCAAAGCGCATAGTTGATTCTACTACATGAGTCAGGTCAAGAACTCCTCGAAGTGAATATTTTCTTGCTATTTTAATGGACAAATTAGTTATAAGACATGAGTATATAGTTGGAGAACATGTTTTTAGAGTATAAAATTCTAGGAAGCTTGCGCCGTAGAGTCACTAATAAGTCAAAGTATAGAGTTGTTTCTGCTCTGTGACCCATTTTCTTGCAATTTTTATGGTTAAATTAGTTATTAGACATGATAATATTGTTTGGAGAACATGTTTGCACAGTATAAAAATGCTAGGAAGCTTGCACCATAGAGTAACTAAAAAGTCAAAGTGCATAGCTGATTCTACTCTGTGAGCCAAGTCTAGAACTACTTAAATTGAGCATTTTCTTGCCATTTTTATGGTCAAATTAGTTATTAGTCATGAGCATATTTCTGGAGAACATGTTTTCAGAGTATAAAAATACAAGGAAGCTTCCTCCATAGAGTCGCTAAAAAGTCAAAGTGTAGAGCTGATTCTACTCCGTGAGCCAGGTCTAAAGTACATGAAGTGAGCATTTTCTTGCCATTTTTATGGTGAAATTAGTTATTATACATGAGTATATAGTTGTGGAACATATTTTTAGAGTATATAATTGCTACGAAGCTTATGCCATAGAGTCACTAAAAACATACAGTGCAGAGCTGATTCTACTCCGTGATCCAGGTCAAGAACTCCTTGAAGTAAGATTTTCATCCCATTTTTATGGTCAAATTAGTTATTAGATATTAGAATATTGTTGGAGAATATATTTTTAAAGTATAAAAATGCTAGGAAGCTTCTACCATAAAGTCTATAAAAACTCACAGTACAAAGCAGATTATACTCCGCGAGCCAGCTCAAGAACACCTTGAAGTGAGCATTTTATTGCCATTTTTATGGTCAAATTAGTTAATAGACAAGAGAATATAGTTGGAGAATATGTTTTCAGAGTATAAAAATGCTAGGAAGAATGCTTCATAGAGTCACTAAAAAGTCAAAGTACAGAGCTGATTATACTCTATGAGTCAGCTCAAGAACTACTTGAAGTGAGCATTTTCTTGCCATATTTATGGTGAACTTAGTTATTATACATGATTATATAGTTGGGAAACATGTTTTTAAATTATATAACTACTACGAAACTTGCACTATAGAGTCACTAAAATAATACAGTGCAGAGCTGATTCTACTCCATGAGCCAGGTCAAGAACTCCTTGTAGTGAGCATTTTCTTGCCATATTTATGGTGAAATTAGTTATTATACATGATTATATAATTGGGAAACATGTTTTTAAATTATATAATTGCTACGAAACTTGCACCATAGAGTCAATAAAATAATACAGTGCAGAGCTGATTCTACTCCATGAGCCAGGTCAAGAACTCCTTGTAGTGAGCATTTTCTTGCCATATTTATGGTGAAATTAGTTATTATACATGAGTATATAGTTGGGGAACATGTTTTTAAAGTATATAACTGCTACAAAGCTTGCGCCATAGGGTCACTAAAATCATACAGTGCAGAGTTGATTCTACTCCATGAGCTAGGTCAAGAACTCTTTGAAGTGAGCATTTTGTTGCCATTTTTAAGGTTAAATTAGTTATTACACTTGAGTATATAGTTGGACAACATGTTTTTAGAGTTTATAACTGCTACGAAGCTTGCGCCATAGTGTCACTAAAAACACAAAGATTCTACTCCGTGAGCCAGGTCAAGAACTCTTTGAAGTGAGCATTTTCATGCCATTTTTACGGTCAAATTAGTCATTAGACATTAGAATATCATTGGAGAACATGTTTTTATAGTATAAAAATGCTAGGAAGCTTGCGCTATAGAATCACTAAGAAGTCAAAGCGCATAGTTGATTCTACTACATGAGTCAGGTCAAGAACTCCTCGAAGTGAATATTTTCTTGCTATTTTAATGGACAAATTAGTTATAAGACATGAGTATATAGTTGGAGAACATGTTTTTAGAGTATAAAATTCTAGGAAGCTTGCGCCATAGAGTCACTAATAAGTCAAAGTATAGAGTTGTTTCTGCTCTGTGACCCATTTTCTTGCAATTTTTATGGTTAAATTAGTTATTAGACATGATAATATTGTTGGAGAACATGTTTGCACAGTATAAAAATGCTAGGAAGCTTGCACCATAGAGTAACTAAAAAGTCAAAGTGCATAGCTGATTCTACTCTGTGAGCCAAGTCTAGAACTACTTAAATTGAGCATTTTCTTGCCATTTTTATGGTCAAGTTAGTTATTAGTCATGAGCATATTTCTGGAGAACATGTTTTCAGAGTATAAAAATACAAGGAAGCTTCCTCCATAGAGTCGCTAAAAAGTCAAAGTGTAGAGCTGATTCTACTCCGTGAGCCAGATCTAAAGTACATGAAGTGAGCATTTTCTTGCCATTTTTATGGTGAAATTAGTTATTATACATGAGTATATAGTTGTGGAACATATTTTTAGAGTATATAATTGCTACGAAGCTTATGCCATAGAGTCACTAAAAACATACAGTGCAGAGCTGATTCTACTCCGTGATCCAGGTCAAGAACTCCTTGAAGTAAGATTTTCATCCCATTTTTATGGTCAAATTAGTTATTAGATATTAGAATATTGTTGGAGAATATATTTTTAAAGTATAAAAATGCTAGGAAGCTTCTACCATAAAGTCTATAAAAACTCACAGTACAAAGCAGATTATACTCTGCGAGCCAGCTCAAGAACACCTTGAAGTGAGCATTTTATTGCCATTTTTATGGTCAAATTAGTTAATAGACAAGAGAATATAGTTGGAGAATATGTTTTCAGAGTATAAAAATGCTAGGAAGAATGCTTCATAGAGTCACTAAAAAGTCAAAGTACAGAGCTGATTATACTCTATGAGTCAGCTCAAGAACTACTTGAAGTGAGCATTTTCTTGCAATATTTATGGTGAACTTAGTTATTATACATGATTATATAGTTGGGAAACATGTTTTTAAATTATATAACTGCTACGAAACTTGCACCATAGAGTCACTAAAATAATACAGTGCAGAGCTGATTCTACTCCATGAGCCAGGTCAAGAACTCCTTGTAGTGAGCATTTTCTTGTCATATTTATGGTGAAATTAGTTATTATACATGAGTATATAGTTGGGGAACATGTTTTTAAAGTATATAACTGCTACAAAGCTTGTGCCATAGGGTCACTAAAATCATACAGTGCAGAGTTGATTCTACTCCATGAGCTAGGTCAAGAACTCTTTGAAGTGAGCATTTTCTTGCCATTTTAAGGTTAAATTAGTTATTACACTTGAGTATATAGTTGGACAACATGTTTTTATAGTCTATAACTGCTACGAAGCTTGTGCCGTAGTGTCACTAAAAACACAAAGTGCAGGGCTGATTCTACTCCGTGAGCCAGGTCAAGAACTCCTTGAAGTGAGCATTTTCATGCCATTTTTACGGTCAAATTAGTCATTAGACATTAGAATATCATTGGAGAACATGTTTTTAAAGTATAAAAATGATAGGAAGCTTGCTCCATAGAATCATTTAGAAGTCAAAGAGCATAGCTGATTCTACTCCATGAACCAGGTCAAGAACTCCTCGAAGTGAATACTTTCTTGCCATTTTTATGGACAAATCAGTTATATGTCATGATTATATAGTTGGAGAACATATTTTTAGAGTATAATATTCTAGGAAGCTTGCGCCATAGAGTCACTAATAAGTCAAAGTGCAAAGTTGATTCAGCTCCGTGACCCATTTTATTGCAATTTTTATGGTGAAATTAGTTATTAGACATGATAATATTGTTGAAGAACATGTTTGCACAGTATAAAAATGGTAGGAAGCTTGCACCATAGAGTAACTAAAAAGTCAAAGTGCATAGCTGATTCTACTCCTTGAGCTAGGTCTAGAACAACTTAAATTGAGTATTTTCTTGCCATTTTTATGGTCAAATTAGTTATTATTCATGAGAATATAGTTGGAGAACATGTTTTACGAGTATAAAAATACTAGAAAGCTTGCGCCATAGAGTCGCTAAAAAGTCAAAGTGTAGAACTGATTCTACTCCGTGAGTCAGGTCAAAACTACATGAGGTGAACATTTTCTTGCCATTTTTATGGTGAAATTAGTTATTATACATGAGTATATAGTTAGGGAACATACTTTTAGAGTATATAACTGCTACGAAACTTGCGCCATAGAGTCACTAAAAATATACAGTGCAGAGCTGGTTCTACTCCGTGATCCAGGTCAAGAACTCCTTGAAGTAAGAATTTTCATGCAATTTTTATGGTCAAATTAGTTATTAGACATTAAAATAGTTGGAGAATTTGTTTTTAGAGTATAAAATGCTAGGAAGCTTCCACCATAAAGTCTCTAAAAACTCACAGTGTAGAGCAAATTCTACTCCGCGAGCCAGCTCGAGAACTCCATGTAGTGAGCATTTTATTGACATTTTTATGGTCAAAATAGTTAATAGACCAGAGAATATGGTTGGAGAATATGTTTTCAGAGTATAAAAATGCTGGGAAGAATACGTCATAGAGTCACTAAAAAGTCAAAGTACAGAGCTGCATTTTGATGCTCTGAAAATATGTTCTCCAACAATATTCTCATGACTCAGAACTAATTTGACCATAAAAATGGCAAGAAAATGCTCACTTTAAGTAGTTTTAGACCTGGCTCGTGGAATAGAATCAGCTATGCACTTTTGACTTTTTAGTTACTTTATTATGCAAGCTTCCTAAAATTTTTATACTCAGCAAACATGTTCTCCAACAATATTCTTATGTCTAATAACTAATTTGACCATAAAAATGGCCAGAAAATGGCTCACGGAGTATAATTAACTCTATACTTTGACGTTTTAGTGACTCTACTGCGCAAGCTTCCTAGCATTTTAATACTTTGAAGACATGTTCTCCAACTATATTCTCATATCTAATAACTAATTTGACCATAAAAATGGCAAGAATATGCTCACTTCATGGAGTTCTTGACCTGGCTCACGGAGTAGAATCAGCTCTGCACTATGAGTTTTTAGTGACTCTATGGTGCAAGCTTCGTAGAAGTTATTGTTGGGCAATTGGATCGTGCGGTTCAACGTGATCCGTTAGGATTAACAGGCAAACAAAATCAGCGGAAGCAATAATGTGTTTACCGTACTTCAGGGTTGATGTAGAGTCTGAATCACTGCAGAAGAACACCTCTTGATCTTCTGCTGTATGTCCCAAGTCAACTCTGGTGTTGGGTGGTCAACAATCCCCAGAGTTCTCTCAATCTGCTTCTCTCTAACTCACGTCAAAAGAGGCGCAGGAAGTTAGGTTTCCAGAAGCTGAGATGACTATATATATTGGGCTACAGCAGGGACCAGGAGGAGAAATTGGGCTGGGCCTCAATTGAACTTAATTAACCAAGCTTAGCCCAAAGCTTTTAATTAAATCCAATAATAATAATATAGTCCACTAAAATATTATTATTGCACTACCCGTCCAATCCCAAAATTATGTTCTGGGCTCCTTCTTATTATAAGTCCGATAGTCTCCCCATGTTTAAGATATTCAATGTCCATTAATTAATTAAGTTACTGACAACTCAAATTAATTAATATCTCATCCGAGAGTAGTACCACTCAACCTTTTTATCATGCCGGAAATAAATCCACTTGCAAGATTTACATGATAAACCTTATGAGCTCCTCAAGGGGACATCATCAACCTATGACGGACATGGATTCCTTCTACAATCAACAGCACACCATAGATACAGCACTACTTCCCAACTCACCGAGTTTGTTGATTTAATACTTATAAATCTCACCCATTGATGAATCAAAGAAATACATACTGTCCTACGTGTCGAGGTTATTGTATAGGGATTAAGAGCACGAACTTCCATAATAACAGAGATCAAGTTCTACTATATAGTCAGTATAAGACGAACGATCTCAAGCGGTCCTACTCAATACACACAAGTGCACTAATGTGATTCTATAGCCAAGACAAGCTAATACCAAACCACACTACAACCATACCGATAGAGAGTCCCCGTCTATCTTAGTTGTGAGCATCTGTTTATACTTTATAAGGAAACCGATAATATGATCTTCCGCGTGTTGTCGCACAACATATTATCTACAGTATAAAGTAAATGGACTATTGCATCATGCATATAAAATAAATTATAAGATGCAATCATTTGATCAATGATTCTCATTTCAAATATTGTTATAACATTGTCCATACTAAAGCTAGACTTTTAGTATACAATCCAACAGTTATATACTCTAAAACATGTTATCCAACAATAATAGCAAGTCTAATAACTAATTTTCCATAAAAATGGAAAGTAAATAATCACTTCAAGGACTTTTTGACCTGGCTCACTGAGTAGAATCAGCTCTCCACTTTGACTTTTAGCGACTCTATGGTGCAAATTTCCTAACATTTTTATATTGTAAAAAACATGTTCTCTAACTATATTCTTATGTCTAATAACTAATTTGATAATAAAATGGCAAGAAAATGCTCACTTCATGTTGTTCTTGATCTAGCTCACGGATTAGAATCAACTCTGCACTTTGACTTTTTAGTGACTCAATGGTGCAAGCTTCCTAGCCTTTTTTTACACTTAAAATATATACTCCAACTATATTCTCATGTCTTATAACTAATTTGACCATAAAAATGGCATGAAAACGGCTCACGGAGTAGAATCAACTCTGCACTTTGACTTTTCTATGGCGCAAGCTTCCTAGCATTTTTTATACTCTGAAGACATGTTCTACGACTATATTCTCATGTCAAATAACTAATTTGACCATAAAAATGGCAAGAAAATGCTCACTTCAAGGAGTTCTTGACCTGGCTCATGGAGTAGAATCAACTCTGCACTTTGACTTTTTAGTGACTCAATGGTGCAAGCTTCCTAGCCATTTTTTTACTCTGAAAATATATTCACCAACTATATTCTCATGTCTTATAACTAATTTGACTATAAAAATGGCAAGAAAATGCTCTTTTCAAGGAGTTCTTGACATGGTTCACAGAGTAGATTCAGCTATGCACTGTGAGTTTTTAATGACTCTATGGAACAAGCTTCATAGCAATTATATACTCTAAAAACATGTTATCCAACAATATTAGCAAGTCTAATAACTAATTTGTCCATAAAAAGGACATAAAATGCTCACTTCTGGCTCACGGAGTAGAATCAGTTCTGTACTTTGACTTTTTAGTGACTCTATAGCGCAAGCTTCCTAGCATTTTGATACTCCAAAAATATGTTCTCCAACAATATTCTCATGTCTCAGAACTAATTTTACCATAAAAATGGCAAGAAAATGCTCACTTTAAGTAGTTTTAGACATGGCCTGTGGAATAGAATCCGCTCTGCACTTTGAGTTTTTAGTTACCCTATTATGCAAGCTACCTAGAATTTTTATACACTGCAAACATGTTCTCCAACAATATTCTAATGTCTAATAACTAATTTGACCACAAAAATGGCAAGAAAATAGCTCACGGAGTAGAATAAACTCTGCACTTTGACTTTTTAGTGACTCTATGGTGCAAGCTTCCTGGCATTTTTATACTCTGAAGACATGTTCTACAACTATATTCTCATGTCTAATAACTAATTTGACCATAAAGATGGCAAGAAAATGCTCACTTCAAGGAGTTCTTGACCTGGCTCACGGAGTATAATCAACTCTGCAATTTGACTTTTTAGTGACTATATGGTGCAAGCTTCTTAGCCTTTTTTTACTCTAAAAATATATTCTACAACTATATTCTCATGTATTATAACTAATTTGACCATAAAAATGGCAAGAAAATGCTCACTTCAAGGAGTTCTTGACATAGTTCACAGAGTAGAATCAGCTATGCACTGTGAGTTTTTAAAGACTCTATGGAACAAGCTTCATAGAAGTTATATACTCTAAAAATATGTTATTCAACAATATTAGCAAGTCTAATAACTAATTTGTCCATAAAAAGGAAATAAAATGATCACTTCTGGCTCACGGAGTAGAATCAGTTCTGTACTTTTACTTTTTAGTGACTCTATAGCGCAAGCTTCCTAGCATTTTGATACTCTGAAAATATGTTCTCCAACAATATTCTCATGTCTCAGAACTAATTTTACCATAAAAATGGCAAGAAAATGCTCACTTTAAGTAGTTTTATACCTTGCCTGTGGAATAGAATCCGCTCTGCACTTTGACTTTTTAGTTACTCTATTATGCAAGCTTCCTAGAATTTTTATACACTGCAAACATGTTCTCCAACAATATTCTAATGTCTAATAACTAATTTGACCACAAAAATGGCAAGAAAACGGCTCACGGAGTAGATCAACTTTGCACTTTGTGTTTTTAGTGACTCTATGGTGCAAGCTTCCTAGCATTTTTATACTCTGAAGACATGTTCTACAACTATATTCTCATGTCTAATAACTAATTTGACCATAAAAATGGCAAGAAAATGCTCACTTCAAGGAGTTCTTGACCTGGCTCAAGGAGTAGAATCAACTCTGTACTTTGACTTTTTAGTGACTACATGGTGCGAGCTTCCTAGCATTTTTTTTACTCTGAAAATATATTCTCCAACTATATTCTCATGTCTTATAACTAATTTGACCATAAAAATGGCAAGACAATGCTCACTTCAAGGAGTTCTTGACATGGTTCACATAGTAGAATCAGCTATGCACTATGAGTTTTTAATGACTCTATGGAACAAGCTTCATAGCAGTTATATAATCTAAAACATGTTATCCAACAATATTAGCAAGTCTAAAAACAAATTTGTCCATAAAAAGGAAATAAAATGATCACTTCTGGCTCACGGAGTAGAATCAGTTCTGTACTTTAACTTTTTATTGACTCTATAGCGCAAGCTTCCTAGCATTTTGATACTCTGAAAATATGTTTTCCAACAATATTCTCATGTCTTAGAACTAATTTTACCATAAAAATGTCAAGAAAATGCTCACTTTAAGTAGTTTTAGACCTAGCCTGTGGAATAGAATCCGCTCTGCACTTTGACTTTTTAGTTACTCTATTATGCAAGCTTCCTAGAATTTTTATACACTGCAAACATGTTCTCCAACAATATTCTAATGTCTAATAACATATTTGACCATAAAAATTGCAAGAAAACGGCTCACGAAGTAGAATCAACTCTGCACTTTGACTTTTTAGTGACTCAATGGTGCAAGCTTCCTAGCCCTTTTTCCACTAAAAATATATTCTCCAACTATATTCTCATGTCTTATAATTAATTTGACCATGAAAATGGAAAGAAAATGCTCACTTCAAGGAGTTCTTGACATAGTTCACGGAGTAGAATCACCTCTGCATAATGACTCTATGGAACAAGCTTCATAGCAGTTATATACTCAAAAAACATGGTATCCAACAATATTAGCAAGTCTAATAACTAAGTTGTCCCTAAAAAGGAAATAAAATGCTCACTTTTGGCTCAGGAGTAGAATAAGTTCTGCACTTTGACTTTTTAGTGACTCTATGACGCAAGCTTCCTAGCATTTTGACACTCTGAAAATATGTTCTCCTAAAATATTCTCATGTCTCAGAACTGATTTGACCCTAAAAATGGAAAGAAAATGCTCACTTCAAGGAGTTCTTGATCTGGCTCACGGAGTAGAATCAGCTCTGCACAATGAGTTTTTTGTGACTCTATGGTGCAAGCTTCATAGAAGTTATGTACTCTAAAACATGTTATCCAACAATACTTGCATGTATTATAACTAATTTGGCCATAAAAATGGAAAGTAAATGCTCACTTCAAGAACTTCTAGACCTGGCTCACGGAGTAGAATCAGCTCTCCACTTTGACATTTTAGCGATTCTATGGTGCAAGTTTCCTAGTATTTTTATATTCTTAAAACATGTTCTCCAACTATATTCTTATGTCTAATAACTAATTTGATCATAAAAATGGCAAGAAAATGCTCACTTCATGTTATTCTTGACCTGGCTCACAGAGTAGAATCAACCCTGCACTTTGACTCTTTAGTGACTCAATGGTGCAAGCTTTCTATCCTATTTTTACTCTTAAAATATATTCTCCAACTATATTCTCATGTCTTATAACTAATTTGACCATAAAAATGGCAAGAAAACGGCTCACGGAGTAGAATCAACTCTGTAATTTGTCTTTTTAGTGACTCTATGGCGCCAGCTTCCTATCATTTTTATACTCTGAATACATGTTCTACAACTATATTCTCATGTCTAATAACTAATTTGACCATAAAAATGGCAAGAAAATGCTCACTTCAAAGAGTTCTTAACCTGGCTCACTAAGTAGATCAACTATGCACTATGACTTTTTAGTGACTACATGGTGCAAGCTTCCTAGCCATTTTTTTACTCTGAAAATATATTCTCCAACTATATTCTCATGTCTTATAACTAATTTGACCATAAAAATGGCAAGACAATGCTCACTTCAAGGAGTTCTTGACATGGTTCACAGAGTAGAATCAGCTATGCACTATGAGTTTTTAATGACTCTATGGAACAAGCTTCATAGCAGTTATATACTCTAAAAACATGTTATCCAACAATATTAGTAAGTCTAATAACAAATTTGTCCATAAAAAGGAAATAAAATGCTCACTACTGTCTCACGGAGTAGAATCAGTTCTACACTTTGACTTTTTAGTGACTCTATAGCGCAAGCTTCCTAGCATTTTGATACTCCGAAAATATGTTCTCCAACAATATTCTCATGTCTTAGAACTAATTTTACCATAAAAATGGCAAGAAAATGGTCACTTTAAGTAGTTTTAGACCTGGCCTGTGGAATAGAATCCGCTCTGCACTTTGACTTTTTAGTTACTCTATTATGCAAGCTTCCTAGAATTTTTATACACTGCAAACATGTTCTCCAACAATATTCTAATGTCTAATAACTAATTTGACCATAAAATGGCAAGAAAACGGCTCACGGAGTAGAATCAACTCTGCACTTTGACTTTTTACTGACTCTATGGCGCAAGCTTCCTAGCAATTTTATACTCTGAAGACATGTTCTAAAACCATATTCTTATGCTTAATAACTAATTTGACCATAAAAACGGAAAGAAAATGCTCACTTAAGGAGTTCTTGACCTGGCTCACGGAGTAAAATCTGCTCTGCACTATGAGTTTTTAGTGACTCTATGGTGCAAGCTTCGTTGCAGTTATATACTCTAAAAAATTTTTATCCAACAATACTAGCATGTCTAATCTCTAATTTGGCCATAAAAATGGAAAGTAAATGCTCACTTCAAGGACTTCTTGACTTGGCTCACTTAGTAGAATAAAGTCTCCACTTTGACTCTTCAGCGACTCTATAGTGCAGGCTTCCTAGCATTTTTATATTCTAAAAAATGTTCTCCAACTATATTCTTATGTCTAATAACTAATTTGACCATAAAAATAGCAAGAAAACTCACTTCAAGGAGTTCTTGACCTGGCTCACGGAGTAGAATCAACTCTGCACTTTGACTTTTTAGTGACTCAATGGTGCAAGCTTCCTAGCCTTTTTTTACTCTGAAAATATATTCTCCAACTATATTCTCATGTCTTAAAATTAATTTTACCATAAAAATGGCAAGAAAATGCTCACTTCAAGGAGTTCTTGGCATAGTTCACAGAGTAGAATCAGCTCTGCACTGTGAGTTTTTAATGACTCTATGGTGCAACCTTCATAGCAGTTATATACTCTAAAAACATGGTATCCAAAAATATTAGTAAGTCTAATAACTAATTTGTCCCTAAAACGGAAATAAAATGCTCACTTTTGGCTCACGGAGTAGAATCAGTCTGCACTTTGACTTTTTAGTGACTCTATGACGCAAGCTTCCTAGCATTTTGATACTCTGAATATATGTTCTCCAACAATATTCTCATGTCTCAGAACTAATTTGACCATAAAAACGATAAGAAAATGCTCACTTCAAGGAGTTCTTGATCTAGCTCACGGAGTAGAATCAGCTCTGCACTATGAGTTTTTAGTGACTCTATGGTGTAAGCTTCATCGAAGTTATATACTCTAAAACATGTTATCCAACAATACTTGCATGTATAATAACTAATTTGGCCATAAAAATGGAAAGTTAATGATCACTTCTAGGACTTCTTGACCTGGCTCACGGAGTAGAATCAGCTCTCCACTTTGACATTTTAGCGATTCTATGGTGCAAGTTTCCTAGCATTTTTATATTCTAAAAACATGTTCTCCAACTATATTCTTATGTCTAATAACTAATTTGATCATAAAAATGGCAAGAAAATGCTCACTTCATGTTGTTCTTGACCTGGCTCACGGAGTATAATCAACCCTACACTTTGACTTTTTAGTGACTCAATGGTGCAAGCTTTCTATCTTATTTTTACTCTTAAAATATATCCTCCAAATATATTCTCATGTCTTATGACTAATTTGACCATAAAAATGGCAAGAAATCGGCTCACGGAGTAGAATCAACTCTGCAATTTGTCTTTTTAGTGACTCTATGGCGCAAGCTTCCTAGCATTTTTATACTTTGAAGACATGTTTTAAACTCTATTCTCATGTCTAATAACTAATTTGACCATAAAAATGACAAGAAAATGCTCACTTCAAGGATTTCTTGACCTGGCTCACGAAGTAGAATCAACTCTGCACTTTGACTTTTTAGTGACTAAATGGTGCAAGCTTCCTAGCCTTTTTTTTACTCTGAAAATATATTCTCCAACTATATTCTCATATCTTTGAACTAATTTGACCATAAAAATGGCAAGACAATGCTCACTTCAAGGAGTTCTTGACATGGTTCACAGAGTAGAATCAGCTATGCACTATGAGTTTTTAATGACTCTATGGAACAAGCTTCATAGCAGTTATATACTCTAAAAACATGTTATCCAACAATATTAGCAAGTCTAATAACAAATTTGTCCATAAAAAGGAAATAAAATGCTCACTTCTGGCTCACGGAGTAGAATCAGTTCTGCACTTTGACTTTTTAGTGACTCTATAGCGCAAGCTTCCTAGCATTTTGATACCCCAAAAATATGTTCTCGAACAATATTCTCATGTCTTAGAACAAATTTTACCATAAAATGGCAAGAAAATGGTCACTTTAAGTAGTTTTAGACCTGGCCTGTGGAGTAGAATCCGCTCTGCACTTTGACTTTTTAGTTACTCTATTATGCACGCTTTCTAGAATTTTTATACAATACAAACATGTTCTCCAACAATATTCTAATGTCTAATAACTAATTTGACCATAAAAATATCAAAAAAATGGCTCACGGAGTAGAATCAACTTTGCACTTTGACTTTTTAGTGACTCTATGGCACAAGCTTCCTAGCAATTTTATACTCTGAAGACACGTTCTATAACTATATTCTTATGTCTAATAACTAATTTGACCATAAAAATGGCAAGAAAATGCTCACTTCAAGGAGTTCTTGACCTGGCTCACGGAGTAGAATTAGCTCTGCACTATGAGTTTTTAGTGGCTCTATGGTGCAAGCTTCGTAGCAGTTATATACTCTAAAAAAAATTTATCCAACAATACTAGCATGTCTAATCTCTAATTTGGCCATAAAAATGGAAAGTAAATGCTCACTTCAAGGACTTCTTGACTTGGCTCACTTAGTAGAATCAAGTCTCCACTTTGACTTTTTAGCGACTCTATAGTGTAGGCTTCCTAGCATTTTTATATTACAAAAAAATGTTCTCCAACTATATTCTTATGTCTAATAGCTAATTTGATCTTAAAAATGGCAAGAAAATGCTCACTTCAAGGAGTTCTTGACCTGACTCACGGAGTAGAATCAACTCTGCAGTTTGACTTTTTAGTGACTCAATGGTGCAAGCTTCCTAGCCTTTTTTTACTCTGAAAATATACTCTCCAACTATATTCTCATGTCTTATAATTAATTTTACCATAAAAATGGCAAGAAAATGCTCACTTCAAGGAGTTCTTGACATAGTTCACAGAGTAGAATCAGCTCTGCATAATGACTCTATGGAACAAGCTTCATAGTAGTTATATACTCTAAAAACATGGTATCCATCAATATTAGCAAGTCTAATAACTAATTTGTCCCTAAAAAGGAAATAAAATTCTCACTTTTGGCACACGGAGTAGAATAAGTTCTGCACTTTGACTTTTTACTGACTCTATGACGCAAGCTTCCTAGCATTTTGATACTCTGAAAATATGTTCTCCAACAATATTCTCATGTCTCAGAACTAATTTGACCTTAAAAATAGCAAGAAAATGCTCACTTCAAGGAGTTCTTGATCTCGCTCACGGAGTAGAATCAGCTCTGTACTATGAGTTTTTAGTGACTCTATGGTGCAAGCTTCATAGAAGTTATATATTCTAAAACATGTTATCCAACAATACTTGCATGTATAATAACTAATTTGGCCATAAAAATGGAAAGTAAATGCTCACTTCAAGGACTTCTTGACCTGGCTCACGGAGTAGAATCAGCTCTCCACTTTGACATTTTAGCGATTCTATGGTGCAAGTTTCCAATCATTTTTATATTCTAAAAACATGTTCTCCAACTATATTCTTAAGTCTAATAACTAATTTTTGTTGGAATTGGACCTTATGGTGAACATGATTCAATTAGATAAAACAGATAATTAAACAGCGGAAGCATTAAATAAATAACCTGACTTCAGGGTTGGTGTAGTGGATGATGATCTGAGAAGAACACCTCTGATCTTCTACCGTATGTCCCAAAGTTAACTCTGGTGTTGGGTGGTCAACAATCCCCAGAGTTCTCTCAATCTGCTCTCTGTTCTCTCCCGTGTGTCAAAAGAGGCACAGACTTCGGTTTAACAGGAACTGAGATGACTTATATACTTGTGCTACAGCAGGGACCAGGAGGAGAAATTGGACTGGGCCTCAATTGAATTTAATTAACCAAGCTTAGCCCAAAGCTTTTAATTAAATCCAATAATAATAATATAGTCCACTAAAATATTATTACTGCACTACCCGTCCAATCCCAAAATTATGTTCTGGGCTCCTTCTTATTATAAGCCCGATAGTCTCTCCATGTTTAAGATATACAATGTCCATTAATTAATTAAGTTACTGACAACTCAAATTAATTAATATCTCATCTGAGAGTAGTACCACTCAACCTTATTATCATGCCGGAAATTAATCCAATTGCAAGATTTACATGATAAACCTTATGAGCTCCTCAAGGGGACATCATCAACCTATGTCGGACATGGATTCCTTCTACAATCAACAGCACACCATAGATACAGCACTATTTCCCAACTCATCGAGTTTGTTGATTTAATACTTATAAATCTCACCCATTGATGAATCAAAGAAATACATACTGCCCTACGTGTTGGGGTTATTGTATAGGGATTAAGAGCACAAACTTCCATAATAACAGAGATCAAGTTCTTCTATAAGTCAGTATAAGTCGAACGATCTCAGGCGGTCCTGCTCAATACACACAAGTGCACTAATGTGATTCTATAGCCAAGACAAGCTAATACCAAACCACACTACAACCATACCGATAGAGAGTCCCCGTCTATCTCAGTTGTGAGCATCTATTTATACTTTATAAGGAAACCGATAATATGATCTTCTGCGTGTTGTCGCACAACATATTATCTACAGTATAAAGTAAATGGACTATTGCATCATGCATATAAAATAAATTTATAAGATGCAATCATTTGATCAATGATTCTCATTTCAAATATTGTTATGACATTGTTCATACTAAAGCTAGACTTTTAGTATACAATCCAACAATCTCCCACTTATACTAAAAAACTATGCTGTCATGTCTTCTGCCATACATCTGATTCATACTCCCACTTACGCGACCATTAAAAGCTCTCGCCTTAAGGTCCTTATAAATGGTTTACTAGGTCATCATCCGATGCAATCTAGGCGACAACAACCTACCCCTCATCACACGATTTCTCGTAACAGGTGGTACTCGCGCTCCATGTGTTTAATTGCCTTATGGACTTGTGATTTCTTCAAGTTTGCAACTGCACCAATATCATCAATGTAAATTGTGATTACCTTGGGCAAACTTAGAAACACTTCAAAGTCCATCATGAAGTCTCTAGAGTCATATAGATACTTTGGCTGCCTCATAGGCTCCAATTCATCATCTTTCCATGATGGAGACCGGAGTCTGAAATATATTTCTATATAACACTCCTCCACATTATGACTCTACTTCCTAAGATTAAACACATAACCTTTGAGGTGAATTTACTGCCGTCCAATCTGACTAAAAAATCTGAATCTACGTAATCCACAAGAAGCAGTGAATCTATCCAGTAAGTCCACATATAATTTTCAGTCCTTCTCAGGCACTTTATAAATGTCTTACCACAGTTCATCATTCTTGTTCCGGGTTACGTTGATACCCACTGTTCTTGCATTTAGCAAAACAGATGTCCAACATCGTTCATATCATTTCTTAGATTAAGCTTCCTTATTCGCCGAAGCATAAGGAACCGCTTTCATCCTCTTTATCTTCTTCTTGTGTCTCAAAGACACAATCACTTAGATAAATTTACATGCTAAACGAGTATGGACTGTATCATTTTATGAAACTTGAGATAAGCATAATATCATTTCTTGTGATCCGTATTACCGTGATCAAAAGGATATATTTTGTCTTTCTTAAGTCCTTCATCTCTACCGCTTTATTTACCATACCCATACGCCCGATAATTCTCTTTCATTGTCTCCAATGAGCAAGATACTATCTACGTATAGTATAAGAAACACCACCACGTTTCTGTCACTCTTTACAACACACAAGACTCATCCGCACATTGATTTAAATCCATGCCACTGGATTACCTAATCAAAACAGATGATTCACAATCTTAAAGCTTACTTTAGTCCATCGCTGGACACTTTTAAGCTTACTATCAAAATGCTATTAGTACTTTGCAATGAATTACTCTGGTTGCTTCACATAGATGTTTTCCTCAAGACTTCCAATCAGGAAAGCTGTCTTGACATCTATTTGTTGTTCCTCATAATTCAATATGAGCAGCAATAAATAAAAGAATCCGGATCAACATAAGCATAGCTACCAGCGAACATGTTTCCTCATAATCGAACCATTTCTTTCTGAGTACACTTTTTCGCAACAAGCTTTGCTTCCAAGATTTTCACCTTTCTGTATGATCCTCTTTTATTTCCTTTGACCACTTGCAATGGCTTTTACACTATTTTAGTGATCCTTCAAGCTCCAGACTTAATATAGAATCCGTAGATTCTATTTTAACATGCATTGCAACTTACTAAGATTCCGCATTTTCATCTTGTAGTGCTACGTCGTATCCGTGGGACAATACCATCTACAATAGGGATCAAGTCTCACTACTATCCCAAAACATATATTTATGGGTTGTCATACAACCCTCCCACTATGACAAGGCACTACATGTAATTGTGTATCAGACGTGACACGCGTTGCAGTTTACCTTGTGGTATATCCTCTTGTACACTTGGTACTTACACTTGGTGTTTTCCTCTCACTTTCTTGAGAACAACTTATGCATGGGTTTGTGATTTATTACATAGTCCTTTTCCAAAAATCTAGTTATTGAGTTAACCATTATCCTTCGATCTTTTGGACTAAATAAATCACCCTCCATTTTTCTAGGATATCCCATATACAGACAAACGTTTCACGAATTACTGTATCTAGGGCATATCCATAAAATGAATTTAATTATTCCAAATAATTCATCATCTATCTAATCATAACCATAAGAGCCTAATACCTTCTACCCACCACACCATTCAGCTGAGGCATGCCCGGTGTAGTCAACTTGAGATTTAATCTCAACTTCTGATTATTAGTTCCTAACTATGCCAAGAGGTATTCGCCATCATGATTGAATCATAATGACTTAATATATTTTTCATGACGCTTCACTGTACCAGCCTTACAATTCTTGAATTAATCAAAGAACTTAGACATGCAGTGCATCATATAAATATATTGGTTTCCAGAATAATCTTCAAATATTCATAACCATCTCTCGCCTGGATAATATTAGGTTCGCTTGAATCAGAATGAACTAATTCCAACATATATATCTTTGGCTCTACTCCCCACAGCCTTGAAAAGGCAGTTAATCATTTTTACTTCCAAGCAAGACTCGCAAGTCTGATAGTTTCCACTTCAGATAAACCTTACGGTCTATCGGCTATCAACTTTTGAATCCTACTTAAGTAAAATGAATTAGTCATAGACGCCAAATGTATGTTAAGTTCATTTTTGAAGGTTCCTTTCTCTTACTAATATTAGAAGATGCATTATTAATTACTATTTATTGCATCTGTGGGATGTACATGATTCAAGAGTTTACATATTATCTTCCAACGTACTTTAACGGATTATAGCCTCATTCCTCATTACTATGAGCATGTCATTTAAATGAAATGAAGTATCCATCCGTTAATACATAGAAACTGAAATTAAATTCTTTCTATGAAACGTACGTAAATACAATTTCTTATAATCAATCGTTTATTCTTATCATGAGATAAATAAACAACTCCCACTGCAATAGCAACTACCTTTGTAGTTTTACCCATGTTATTAACAATCTTATCTTTACTCAGTGATAAACATTTAGTGATTCCAGTATCTACATACTTCGAGTCAGTAGATGCCATCACTAATCATGTTTAAACCATTAGTAAATAAGATATTAAACTTGTTCGGATCATGATGAAAAATGGATTTCTTTTGCCACATGTTTTGTTATAAGTTTCCCACCATATACAATCTCTCGTATTTCAGGTAGAACTTGCTCAAAACATCCAGGCAAATTGTGAAGAATAAATTGATTTAAGTTTCCCTTTCAATTTCTATTCCAAGCTTTTCCAATTCATTCATCAATTTAACCATGATCTTCTGCCTTTTAATTTACTCAAGTATCCGAAGAGTTACATGAGACCATCATATTTGTATGAACCTCTCATCTCTTCACTAGAGACTTTAATAGGCATCATGAGACGTCCTTTATGAGAATACACATGTATTTTCTTAAGCAGTAATGATCAAAACCAAGATTCTTTCTAATCATTTAATTTGGACAAGTAAATGTAATGTCTTTTAGTTAACAATTAGTGAAATAAAACCTATTCAAAATTCAGAGAATCACACATAAATTTACCGATCAAATCTTCGAATTTTATTCTTTTATATTGATTCCCTCAAAACAATATAAAATAAAATTCACCGACATCTCAAGCACCGTGAGTCTGCAAGCCACGATAGTGTGGACGTTTACAAACCCGAACATTTACAAGAGAAGGTTTTACCCATTAATTTCATTTGTCAACCTCACTTTATGACAAAATAATTAATAGTCGGTTCCTCTTTAGCCATGCAAATAAAAGCAATGACTCCGATGGGGAGGATACTTATTATTTACATCTAAGTGTACACCATTATTTGACCCCAAGTCCGCGGCCCAAGCTTGTGTGCCTTACAGATGGAGAAGTACACACGCGCTCGGATAACTTCCTACAGTCATCAATTGCAAGTTTGTACCTGTGAACCGCATATAAACTCATCCGATAGGGAGGAAGGTCTAAGCCAACACGCAAGTTCATATGCATCACATTACAAATGTAATTATTTAATGAAGTCTGTTCCAGCAATCCATGAATAAACTCATCCGATGGGGAGGAAGGCTCTAATGCCGATGCGCAAGTCTATTCACATTGCTAACAAACCAATAATGGAGGCTGCGGGAATTTATAACCAATCCCCTCTCCCACTTAGTTATTTAACAACGAGGGTTTTAACATGCATATAATATTCCAGAATAAAATATACAACTTAGACATGCTTCTATTAACAGCAATTTAAATAAATAAATCACATAGAACATGCCTATTACATATACAACAATAATTGACAATTAAATCAATTAATCAGTTATATAACATTAATTAATTGCATAATATGTTGGATCAATTAAATAGGCCCAGCTGACCCAAACATCATTAGCATAAAATGAGCAGCCCATTAATTAAATAATTAAGCCCATTTACCCTGCCAATTTATGCATTAAGGTCTAGCCCAATATTTAACCTGGCCTAACATCAAACCCACAATTAATTAAATCCAGCAATTAATATTGCCCAGCAGCCCATTACCATTTTAATTAAAATTGGACCCAACAGCCCAAAACCAAACTAAAATTAATTGAGCAGCCTATATTAATTACTGAATTGGGCCCACAAACTCCTTAATAAAATTGGGCCCATAAGCCCAAAACCAACTATAAGAAAAATAGGCCCTGCAACCCAATACCATTTTAATATTGAGCATCCTTATAACTATTTTAATTAAAATTGGGCCCAACAGCTCAAAATAAAAAAAAAACAAGCCCAATAATTAGAATCAAGCCCAACTGCAGCCCAATAATAACTAAAACCCAAGGAAGAGCCGCCCGCCTTCTCTTCATCCTGCAGGGATCACCGGCGCAACCAGCGCCGCTGCCGCCGGCGGTGCCGCCATCAGTACTTCTCTGATGAACCAACGGCCAGAGATCGCCATTGAAGTCTACACCGCGCGTGTTGCCCAGCAGCCAGTCGCCGCTGCCGCCGCAACCACGCACTCAGATGCGCACGCAGTCCGAAGTGTCACCGGCGAGACTCGTAGCTGTCCAGCACCGCGGCGCTTCACCGCGCACCGTCGCCTACTACCGAGACCATCCATCTGCGCCGTTGCCTGGTTTCAACGACAGCGGCGCAACAAGATGCCGCCCCCATAGGCAGCCACTCCACAGCCATCGCCGGTCAGCCGTGCGCCACCACCAGCGCCGTCCTCCAGTCTCGAGTGTCACCGATCATCTCTGATCCGACCGGGATCGGCGTGAACTCACTCGGGACCTTCTATTCTGGTCCGTCTAGTCGCGCCGCTTCCAGCGCCGTCCAGACGCTAACCGTCAGTGAGGCTCCAGGTGACGCCGACTCCTCATCCAGACGCGCCTCGACGCCGCACCGCCATCAGATCGTCACTCGCCGTGATTCGGGACCGCTAAACTCAGCATAAGCGTCGTCGCCTTGGGATCATCGCCGCCGTGCCGCCTTCACCACTAGCCGCCGCCTCGTCAAATGATCACGCGCCGTCGGGATGAACACTGACTGACTGTCTTCTCGACAGGGTGCGCGTGTGTGATGAGTGTGATACAAACAATACAAATTGCTATATTTGTATATGACTATTGTGTGTACAGTGTAAAGAAAAACACATGTCACAATAAATCAACAAGCCAATCTGACTTCTAGTTTGAACACACGAAAAGGATCATTAACATGTGATTAAAGCCAGATTAAAACAATTAATCAAATAATCACAAAAACTAATTCTTACAAATCACGTTTCACCAAGAAACAAGGCTCTGATACCAATTGTTGGAATTGGACCTTATGGTGAACATGATTCAATAAGATAAAACAGATAATTAAACAGCGGAAGCATTAAATAAATAACCTGACTTCAGGGTTGGTGTAGTGGATGATGATCTGAGAAGAACACCTCTGATCTTCTACCGTATGTCCCAAAGTCAACTCTGGTGTTGGGTGGTCAACAATCCCCAGAGTTCTCTCAATCTGCTCTCTGTTCTCTCCCGTGTGTCAAAAGAGGCACAGACTTCGGTTTAACATGAACTGAGATGACTTATATACTTGGGCTACAGCAGGGACCAGGAGGAGAAATTGGACTGGGCCTCAATTGAATTTAATTAACCAAGCTTAGCCCAAAGCTTTTAATTAAATCCAATAATAATAATATAGTCCACTAAAATATTATTACTGCACTACCCGTCCAATCCCAAAATTATGTTCTGGGCTCCTTCTTATTATAAGCCCGATAGTCTCCCCATGTTTAAGATATACAATGTCCATTAATTAATTAAGTTACAGACAACTCAAATTAATTAATATCTCATCTGAGAGTAGTACCACTCAACCTTATTATCATGCCGGAAATTAATCCAATTGCAAGATTTACATGATAAACCTTATGAGCTCCTCAAGGGGACATCATCAACCTATGTTGGACATGGATTCCTTCTACAATCAACAGCACACCTTAGATACAGCACTATTTCCCAACTCACCGAGTTTGTTGATTTAATACTTATAAATCTCACCCATTGATGAATCAAAGAAATACATACTGCCCTACGTGTCGAGGTTATTGTATAGAGATTAAGAGCACGAACTTCCATAATAACAGAGATCAAGTTCTTCTATAAGTCAGTATAAGTCGAACGATCTCAGGCGGTCCTGCTCAATACACACAAGTGCACTAATGTGATTCTATAGCCAAGACAAGCTAATACCAAACCACACTACAACCATACCGATAGAGAGTCCCCGTCTATCTCAGTTGTGAGCATCTGTTTATACTTTAAAAGGAAACCGATAATATGATCTTCTGCGTGTTGTCGCACAACATATTATCTACAGTATAAAGTAAATGGACTATTGCATCATGCATATAAAATAAATTTATAAGATGCAATCATTTGATCAATGATTCTCATTTCAAATATTGTTATGACATTGTTCATACTAAAGCTAGACTTTTAGTATACAATCCAACAATTTTATCATAAAAATAGCAAGAAAATGCTCATTTCATGTTGTTCTTGACCTGGCTCACGGAGTTGAATCAACCCTGCACTTTGAGTTTTTAATGACTCTATGGAACAAGCTTCATAGCAGTTATATACTCTAAAAATATGTTATCCAACTATATTAACAAGTCTAATAACAAATTTATCCATAAAAAGGAAATAAAATGCTCACTTCTGGCTCACGGAGTAGAATCAGTTCTGCACTTTGACTTTTTAGTGACTCTATAGCGCAAGCATCCTAGCATTTTGATACTCTGAAAATATATTCTCCAACAATATTCTCATGTCTTAGAACTAATTTTACCATAAAAGTGGCAAGAAAATGCTCACTTTAAGTAGTTTTAGACCTGGCCTGTGGAATAGAATCCGCTCTGCACTTTGACTTTTTAGTTACACTATTATGCACGCTTCCTAGAATTTTTATACACTACAAACATGTTCTTCAACAATATTCTAATGTCTAATAACTAATTTGACCATAAAAATATCAAGAAAATGGCTCACAGAGTAGAATCAACTCTACACTTTGACTTTTTAGTGACTCTATGGCGAAAGATTCCTAGCAATTTTATACTCTGAAGACATGTTCTAAAACTATATTCTTATGTCTAATAACTAATTTGACCATAAAAATGATAAGAAAATGCTCACTTCAAGGAGTTCTTGACCTGGCTCACGGAGCAGAATCCGCTCTGCACTATGAGTTTTTAGTGGCTCTATGGTGCAAGCTTCGTAGCAGTTATATACTCTAAAAAAAATTTATCCAACAATACTAGCATGTCTAATCTCTAATTTGGCCATAAAAATGGAAAGTAAATGCTCACTTCAAGGACTTCTTGACTTGGCTCACTTAGTAGAATCAAGTCTCCACTTTGACTTTTTAGCGACTCTATAGTGTAGGCTTCCTAGCATTTTATATTACAAAAACATGTTCTCCAACTATATTCTTATGTCTAATAGCTAATTTGAGCATAAAAATGGCAAGAAAATGCTCACTTCAAGGAGTTCTTGACCTGGCTCACGGAGTAGAATCAACTCTGTAGTTTGACTTTTTAGTGAATCAATAGTGCAAGCTTCCTAGCCTTTTTTTACTCTAAAAATATACTCTCCAACTATATTCTCATGTCTTATAATTAATTTTACCATAAAAATGGCAAGAAAATGCTCACTTCAAGGAGTTTTTGACATAGTTCACAGAGTAGAATCAGCTCTGCATAACGACTCTATGGAACAAGCTTCATAGCAGTTATATACTCTAAAAACATGGTATCCATCAATATTAGCAAGTCTAATAACTAATTTGTCCCTAAAAAGGAAATAAAATTCACACTTTTGGCTCACGGAGTAGAATAAGTTCTACACTTTGACTTTTTAGTGACTCTATGACGCAAGCTTCCTAGCATTTTGATACTCTGAAAATATGTTCTCCAACAATATTCTCATGTCTCAGAACTAATTTGACCATAAAAACAGCAAGAAATTGCTCACTTCAAGGAGTTCTTGATCTGGCTCACGGAGTAGAATCAGCTCTGCACTATGAGTTTTTAGTGACTCTATGGTGCAAGCTTCATAGAAGTTATATACTCTAAAACATGTTATCCAACAATACTTGCATGTATAATAACTAATTTGGCCATAAAAATGGAAAGTAAATGCTCACTTCAAGGACTTCTTGACCTGGCTCACGGAGTAGAATCAGCTCTCCACTTTGACATTTTAGTGATTCTGTGGTGCAAGTTTCCTATCATTTTTATATTCTAAAAACATGTTCTCCAACTATATTCTTATGTCTAATAACTAATTTGATCATAAAATAGTAAGAAAATACTCATTTCATGTTGTTCTTGACCTGGCTCACGGAGTAGAATCAACCCTACACTTTGAGTTTTTAATGACTCTATGGAACAAGCTTCATAGCAGTTATATACTCTAAAAACATGTTATCCAACAATATTAGCAAGTCAAATAACAAATTTGTCCATAAAAAGGAAATAAAATGCTCACTTCTGTCTCACGGAGTAGAATCAGTTCTGCACTTTGACTTTTTAGTGACTCTATAGCGCAAGCATCCTAGCATTTTGATACTCTGAAAATATATTCTCCAACAATATTCTCATGTCTTAGAACTAATTTTACCATAAAAATGACAAGAAAATGCTCACTTTAAGTAGTTTTAGACCGGGCCTGTAGAATAGAATCCGCTCTGTATTTTGACTTTTTAGTTACTCTATTATAGAAGCTTCCTAGAATTTTTATATACACGGCTCACAGAGTTAAATCAACTCTGCACTTTGACTTTTTAGTGACTCTATGGCGCAAGCTTCGTCACAATTTTATACTCTGAAGACATGTTCTACAACTATATTCTCATGTCTAATAACTAATTTGACCATAAAAATGGCAAGAAAATGCTAACTGCAAGGAGTTCTTGATCTGGCTCACGGAGTAGAATCAGCTCAGCAAAATGAGTTTTTAGTGACTCTATGGTGCAAGCTTCGAAGCAGTCATATACTCTAAAAAAATGTTATCCAACAATACTAGCATGTCTAATCTCTAATATGGCCATAAAAATGGAAAGTAAATGCTCACTTCAAGGACTTCTTGACTTTGCTCACTTTGTAGAATCAAGTCTCCACTTTGACTTTTTAGTGACTCAATGGTGCAAGCCTCCTAGCCTTTTTTTACTCTGAAAATATATTCTCCAACTATATTCTCATGTCTTTAACCTAGATCACAGATTAGAATCAGCTCTGCACTTTGACATTTTTTTGACTCTACGGCGCAAGTTTCCTAACATTTTCATACTCTGAAAACACGTTCTCCTAATATATTCTCTTGTCTAATAACTAATTTGAACATAAAAATGGCGAGAAAATGCTCACTTCAAGGAATTATTGAAATGGTTAACGGAGTAGAATCAACTCTGCACTGTATGTTTTCAGTGACTCTATGGCGCAAACTTTGTTGCAGTTATATACTCTAAAAATATGTTCTCCAACTATATAATCATGTATAATAAATAATTTGTTCATAAAAATGATAAGAAATTGCACACTTCAAGTAGTTCTTGACCTAGATCACGGAGTAGAATCAGCTCTGCACTTTGACATTTTTTTGACTCTACGGCGCAAGCTTCTTAACATTTTCATACTCTGAAAACATGTTCTCCTACTATATTCTCATGTCTAATAATTAATTTGACCATAAAAATGGCAATAAAATGCTCACTTCAAGGAGTCATTGAAATGGTTCACGAAGTAGAATCAACTCTGCACTGTGTGTTTTCAGTGACTCTATGGCGCAAGCTTTGTTACAGTTATATACTCTGAGAATAAGTTCTCCAACTATATACTCATGTATAATAAATAATTTGTTCATAAAAATGATAAGAAATTGCTCACTTCAAGTAGTTCTTGACCTAGATCACGAAGTAGAATCAGCTCAGCACTTTGACATTTTTTTGACTCTACGGCGCAAGCTTTCTAACATTTTCATACTCTAAAAATATGTTCTCCTAATATATTCTTATGTCTAATAACTAATTTGACCATAAAAATAGCAAGAAAATGCTCACTTCAAGGAGTTATTAAAATGGTTCACGGAGTAGAATCAACTCTGCAATGTGTGTTTTCAGTGACTCTATGGCGCAAGCTTTATTGCAATTATATACTCTAAAAATATGTTCTCCAACTATATAATCATGTATAATAAATAATTTGTTCATAAAAATGATAAGAAATTGCACACTTCAAGTAGTTCTTGACGTATATCACGGAGTAGAATCAACTCTGCACTTTGACATTTTTTTGACTCTACGGCGCAAGCTTCCTAACATTTTCATACTTTGGAAATATGATCTCCTAATATATTCTCATGTCTAATAACTAATTTGAACATAAAAATGGCAAGAAAATGTTCACTTCAAGGAATTATTGAAATGGTTCACGGAGTAGAATCAACTCTGCACTGTGTGTTTTCAATGACTCTATGGCGCAAGCTTTGTTGCAGTTATATACTCTGAAAATATGTTCTCCAACTATATACTCATGTATAATAAATAATTTATTCATAAAAATGGTAAGAAATTGCTCACTTCAAGTAGTTCTTAACCTAGATCACAGAGTAGAATCAGCTCTGCACTTTGACATTTTTTTAACTCTACGGCTCAGGCTTCCTAACATTTTCATACTCTGAAAATATGTTCTCCTACAATATTCTCATGTCTAATAACTAATTTGACCATAAAAATGGCAAGAAAATGCTCACTTCAAGGAGTTTTTGAAATGGTTCACGGAGTAGAATCAACTCTGCAATGTGTGTTTTCAGTGAATTTATGGCGCAAGCTTTGTTGCATTTATATACTCTTAAAATATGTTCTCCAACTAAATACTCATGTATAATAAATAATTTTTTCATAAAAATGGTAAGAAATTGCTCACTTCAAGTAGTTCTTAACCTAGATCACGGAGTAGAATCAACTCTGCACTTTGACATTTTTTTGACTCTACGGCGCAAGCTTCTTAACATTTTCATACTCTGAAAACATGTTCTCCTACTATATTCTCATGTCTAATAACTAATTTGACCATAAAAATGGCAATAAAATGCTCACTTCAAGGAATTATTGAAATGGTTCACGGAGAGGAATCAACTCTGCACTGTGTGTTTTCAGTGACTCTATGGCGCAAGCTTTGTTGCAGTTATATACTCTAAAAATATATTCTCCAACTATATACTCATGTATAATAAATAATTTATTCAGAAAAATGGTAAGAAATTGCTCACTTCAAGTAGTTCTTAACCTAGATCACAGAGTAGAATCAGCTCTGCACTTTGACATTTTTTTTACTCTTCTGCTCAAGCTTCCTAACATTTTCATACACTGAAAATATGTTCTCCTACTATATTCGCATGTCTAATAACTAATTTTACCATAAAAATTGAAAGAAAATGCTCACTTCAAGGAGTTGTTGAAATGGTTCACGGAGTAGAATCAACTCTGCAATGTGTGTTTCAGTGACTCTATGGCGCAAGCTTTGTTGCAGTTATATACTCTAAAAATATGTTCTCCAACTAAATACTCATGTATAATAAATAATTTTTTCATAAAAATGGTAAGAAATTGCTCACTTCAAGTAGTTCTTAACCTAGATCACGGAGTAGAATCAACTCTGCACTTTGACATTTTTTTGACTCTACAGTGCAAGCTTCTTAACATTTTCATACTCTGAAAACATGTTCTCCTACTATATTCTCATGTCTAATAACTAATTTGACCATAAAAATGGCAATAAAATGCTCACTTCAAGGAGTCATTGAAATGGTTCAAGGAGTATAATCAACTCTGCACTGTGTGTTTTCAGTGACTCTATGGCGCAAGCTTTGTTGTAGTTATATACTCTAAAAATATGTTCTCCAACTATATACTCGTGTATAATAATTAATTTGTTCATAAAAATGGTAAGAAATTGCTCACTTCAAGTAGTTCTTAACCTAGATCACATAGTAGAATCAGCTCTGCACTTTGACATTTTTTGACTCTACGGCGTAAGTTTCCTAACATTTTCATACTCTGAAAACATGTTCTCCTAATATATTCTCATATCTAATAACTAATTTGAACATAAAAATGGCAAGAAAATGCTCACTTCAAAGAATTATTGAAATGGTTCACGGAGTAGAATCAACTCTGCACTGTGTGTTTTCAGTGACTCTATGGCGCAAGCTTTGTTGCAGTTATATACTCTAAAAATATGTTCTCCAACTATATAATCATGTATAATAAATAATTTGTTCATAAAAATGATAAGAAATTGCACACTTCAAGTAGTTCTTGACCTAGATCACAGAGTAGAATCAGCTCTGCACTTTGACATTTTTTTGACTCTACGGCTCAAGCTTCCTAACATTTTCATACTCTGAAAATATGTTCTCCTACTATATTCTCATGTCTAATAACTAATTTGACCATAAAAATGGCAAGAAAATGCTCACTTCAAGGAGTTGTTGAAATGGTTCACGGAGTAGAATCAACTCTGCACTGTGTGTTTTCAGTGACTCTATGGCGCAAGCTTTGTTGTAGTTATATAATCTAAAATTATCTTTTCCAACTATATACTCGTGTATAATAATTAATTTGTTCATAAAAATGGTAAGAAATTGCTCACCTCAAGTAGTTCTTAACCTAGATCACAGAGTAGAATTAGCTCTGCACTTTGACATTTTTTTGACTCTACGGCGCACGTTTCCTAACATTTTCTTACTCTAAAAACATGTTCTCCTAATATATTCTCATGTCTAATAACTAATTTGAACATAAAAATGGCAAGAAAATGCTCACTTTAAGGAATTATTGAAATGGTTCACGGAGAGGAATCAACTCTGCACTGTGTGTTTTCAGTGACTCTATGGCGCAAGCTTTGTTGCAGTTATATACTCTAAAAATATATTCTCCAACTATATACTCATGTATAATAAATAATTTATTCAGAAAAATGGTAAGAAATTGCTCACTTCAAGTAGTTCTTAACCTAGATCACAGAGTAGAATCAGCTCTGCACTTTGACATTTTTTTAACTCTACGGCTCAGGCTTCCTAACATTTTCATACTCTGAAAATATGTTCTCCTACAATATTCTCATGTCTAATAACTAATTTGACCATAAAAATGGCAAGAAAATGCTCACTTCAAGGAGTTTTTGAAATGGTTCACGGAGTAGAATCAACTCTGCAATGTGTGTTTTCAGTGAATTTATGGCGCAAGCTTTGTTGCATTTATATACTCTTAAAATATGTTCTCCAACTAAATACTCATGTATAATAAATAATTTTTTCATAAAAATGGTAAGAAATTGCTCACTTCAAGTAGTTCTTAACCTAGATCACGGAGTAGAATCAACTCTGCACTTTGACATTTTTTTGACTCTACGGCGCAAGCTTCTTAACATTTTCATACTCTGAAAACATGTTCTCCTACTATATTCTCATGTCTAATAACTAATTTGACCATAAAAATGGCAATAAAATGCTCACTTCAAGGAATTATTGAAATGGTTCACGGAGAGGAATCAACTCTGCACTGTGTGTTTTCAGTGACTCTATGGCGCAAGCTTTGTTGCAGTTATATACTCTAAAAATATATTCTCCAACTATATACTCATGTATAATAAATAATTTATTCAGAAAAATGGTAAGAAATTGCTCACTTCAAGTAGTTCTTAACCTAGATCACAGAGTAGAATCAGCTCTGCACTTTGACATTTTTTTTACTCTTCTGCTCAAGCTTCCTAACATTTTCATACACTGAAAATATGTTCTCCTACTATATTCGCATGTCTAATAACTAATTTTACCATAAAAATTGAAAGAAAATGCTCACTTCAAGGAGTTGTTGAAATGGTTCACGGAGTAGAATCAACTCTGCAATGTGTGTTTCAGTGACTCTATGGCGCAAGCTTTGTTGCAGTTATATACTCTAAAAATATGTTCTCCAACTAAATACTCATGTATAATAAATAATTTTTTCATAAAAATGGTAAGAAATTGCTCACTTCAAGTAGTTCTTAACCTAGATCACGGAGTAGAATCAACTCTGCACTTTGACATTTTTTTGACTCTACAGTGCAAGCTTCTTAACATTTTCATACTCTGAAAACATGTTCTCCTACTATATTCTCATGTCTAATAACTAATTTGACCATAAAAATGGCAATAAAATGCTCACTTCAAGGAGTCATTGAAATGGTTCAAGGAGTATAATCAACTCTGCACTGTGTGTTTTCAGTGACTCTATGGCGCAAGCTTTGTTGTAGTTATATACTCTAAAAATATGTTCTCCAACTATATACTCGTGTATAATAATTAATTTGTTCATAAAAATGGTAAGAAATTGCTCACTTCAAGTAGTTCTTAACCTAGATCACATAGTAGAATCAGCTCTGCACTTTGACATTTTTTGACTCTACGGCGTAAGTTTCCTAACATTTTCATACTCTGAAAACATGTTCTCCTAATATATTCTCATATCTAATAACTAATTTGAACATAAAAATGGCAAGAAAATGCTCACTTCAAAGAATTATTGAAATGGTTCACGGAGTAGAATCAACTCTGCACTGTGTGTTTTCAGTGACTCTATGGCGCAAGCTTTGTTGCAGTTATATACTCTAAAAATATGTTCTCCAACTATATAATCATGTATAATAAATAATTTGTTCATAAAAATGATAAGAAATTGCACACTTCAAGTAGTTCTTGACCTAGATCACAGAGTAGAATCAGCTCTGCACTTTGACATTTTTTTGACTCTACGGCTCAAGCTTCCTAACATTTTCATACTCTGAAAATATGTTCTCCTACTATATTCTCATGTCTAATAACTAATTTGACCATAAAAATGGCAAGAAAATGCTCACTTCAAGGAGTTGTTGAAATGGTTCACGGAGTAGAATCAACTCTGCACTGTGTGTTTTCAGTGACTCTATGGCGCAAGCTTTGTTGTAGTTATATAATCTAAAATTATCTTTTCCAACTATATACTCGTGTATAATAATTAATTTGTTCATAAAAATGGTAAGAAATTGCTCACCTCAAGTAGTTCTTAACCTAGATCACAGAGTAGAATTAGCTCTGCACTTTGACATTTTTTTGACTCTACGGCGCACGTTTCCTAACATTTTCTTACTCTAAAAACATGTTCTCCTAATATATTCTCATGTCTAATAACTAATTTGAACATAAAAATGGCAAGAAAATGCTCACTTTAAGGAATTATTGAAATGGTTCACGGAGAGGAATCAACTCTGCACTGTGTGTTTTCAGTGACTCTATGGCGCAAGCTTTGTTGCAGTTATATACTCTGAAAATATATTCTCCAACTATATACTCATGTATAATAAATAATTTATTCATAAAAATGGTAAGAAATTGCTCACTTCAAGTAGTTCTTAACCTAGATCACAGAGTAGAATCAGCTCTACACTTTGACATTTTTTTGACTCTACGGCGCAAGTTTCCTAACATTTTCATACTCTGAAAACATGTTCTCCTAATATATTCTCATGTCTAATAACTAATTTGAACATAAAAATGGCAAGAAAATGCTCACTTCAAGGAATTATTGAAATGGTTCACGGAGTAGAATCAACTCTGCACTGTGTGTTTTCAGTGACTCTATGGCGCAAGCTTTGTTGTAGTTATATAATCTAAAATTATGTTTTCCAACTATATACTCGTGTATAATAATTAATTTGTTCATAAAAATGGTAAGGAATTGCTCACCTCAAGTAGTTCTTAACCTAGATCACAGAGTAGAATAAGCTCAGCACTTTGACATTTTTTTGACTCTACGGCGCAAGTTTCCTAACATTTTCATACTCTGAAAACATGTTCTCGTAATATATTCTCATGTCTAATAACTAATTTGAACATAAAAATGGCAAGAAAATGCTCACTTCAAGGAATTATTGAAATGGTTCACGGAGAGGAATCAACTCTGCACTGTGTGTTTTCAGTGACTCTATGGCGCAAGCTTTGTTGCAGTTATATACTTTGAAAATATATTCTCCAACTATATACTCATGTATAATAAATAATTTATTCATAAAAATGGTAAGAAATTGCTCACTTCAAGTAGTTCTTAACCTAGATCATAGAGTAGAATCAGCTCTGCACTTTGACATTTTTTTTACTCTTCGGCTCAAGCTTCCTAACATTTTCATACACTGAAAATATGTTCTCCTACTATATTCTCATGTCTAATAACTAATTTGACCATAAAAATTGAAAGAAAATGCTCACTTCAAGGAGTTGTTGAAATGGTTCACGGAGTAGAATCAACTCTGCAATGTGTGTTTTCAGTGACTCTATGGCGCAAGCTTTGTTGCAGTTATATACTCTAAAAATATGTTCTCCAACTAAATACTCATGTATAATAAATAATTTTTTCATAAAAATGGTAAGAAATTGCTCACTTCAAGTAGTTCTTAACCTAGATCACGGAGTAGAATCAACTCTGCACTTTGACATTTTTTTGACTCTACGGCGCAAGCTTCTTAACATTTTCATACTCTGAAAATATGTTCTCCTACTATATTCTCATGTCTAATAACTAATTTGACCATAAAAATGGCAATAAAATGCTCACTTCAAGGAGTCATTGAAATGGTTCAAGGAGTAGAATCAACTCTGCACTGTGTGTTTTCAGTGACTCTATGGAGCAAGCTTTGTTGTAGTTATATACTCTAAAAATATGTTCTCCAACTATATACTCGTGTATAATAATTAATTTGTTCATAAAAATGGTAAGAAATTGCTCACTTCAATTAGTTCTTAACCTAGATCACATAGTAGAATCAGCTCTGCACTTTGATATTTTTTTGACTCTACGGCGCATGTTTCCTAACATTTTCATACTCTGAAAACATGTTCTCCTAATATATTCTCATGTCTAATAACTAATTTGAACATAAAAATGGAAAGAAAATGCTCACTTCAAGGAATTATTGAAATGGTTCACGGAGTAGAATCAACTCTGCACTGTGTGTTTTCAGTGACTCTATGGTGCAAGCTTTGTTGCAGTTATATACTCTAAAAATATGTTCTCCAACTATATAATCATGTATAATAAATAATTTGTTCATAAAAATGGTAAGAAATTGCTCGCTTCAATTAGTTCTTGACCTAGATCACGGAGTAGAATCAGCTCTGCACTTTTACATTTTTTGACTCTACGGCGCAAGCTTCCTAACATTTTCATACTCTAAAAATATGTTCTCCTACTATATTCTCATGTCTAATAACTAATTTGACCATAAAAATGGCAAGAAAATGCTCACTTCAAGGAGTTATTGAAATGGTTCACGGAGTAGAATCAACTCTGCAAGGTGTGTTTTCAGTGACTCTATGGCGCAAGCTTTATTGTAGTTATATACTCTAAAAATATGTTCTCCAACTATATACTCGTGTATAATAAATAATTCGTTCATAAAAATGGTAAGAAATTGCTCACTTCAAGTAGTTCTTAACCTAGATCACAGAGTAGAATCAGCTCTGCACTTTAACATTTTTTTGACTCTACGGCGCAAGTTTTCTAACATTTTCATACTCTGAAAACATGTTCTCCTACTATATTCTCATTTCTCCTACTTTTAATTCCTAGTCATCTTCTGATCTTGTAATTGTAATCTTTTATTTTTACATCTTAATAAAGGAACTATTGAACTATATTCTCATGTCTTATAACTAATTTGACCATAAAAATGGCAAGAAAATGCTCACTTCAAGGAGTTATTGAAATGGTTCACGGAGTAGAATCAACTCTGCAATGTGTGTTTTCAGTGACTCTATGGCGCAAGCTTTGTTACAGTTATATACTCTGAAAATAAGTTCTCCAACTATATAATCATGTATAATAAATAATTTGTTCATAAAAATGGTAAGAAATTGCTCACTTCTAGTAGTTCTTGACCTAGATCACGGAGTAGAATCAGCTCTGCACTTTGACATTTTTTTGACTCTACGGTGCAAGCTTCCTAACATTTTCATACTCTAAAAATATGTTCTCCTAATATATTCTTATGTCTAATAAGTAATTTGACCATAAAATAGCAAGAAAATGCTCACTTCAAGGAGTTGTTGAAATGGTTCACGGAGTAGAATCAACTCTGCACTGTGTGTTTTCAGTGACTCTATGGCGCAAGCTTTGTTGTAGTTATATAATCTAAAATTATCTTTTCCAACTATATACTCGTGTATAATAATTAATTTGTTCATAAAAATGGTAAGAAATTGCTCACCTCAAGTAGTTCTTAACCTAGATCACAGAGTAGAATTAGCTCTGCACTTTGACATTTTTTTGACTCTACGGCGCAAGTTTCCTAACATTTTCATACTCTGAAAACATGTTCTCCTAATATATTCTCATGTCTAATAACTAATTTGACCATAAAAATGGAAAGAAAATGCTCACTTCAAGGAGTTGTTGAAATGGTTCACGGAGTAGAATCAACTCTGCACTGTGTGTTTTCAGTGACTCTATGGCGCAAGCTTTGTTGTAGTTATATACTCTAAAAATATGTTTTCCAACTATATACTCGTGTATAATAATTAATTTGTTCATAAAAATGGTAAGAAATTGCTCACTTCAAGTAGTTCTTAACCTAGATCACAGAGTAGAATCAACTCTGCACTTTGACATTTTTTTGACTCTACGGCGCAAGTTTCCTAACATTTTCATACTCTGAAAACATGTTCTCCTAATATATTCTCATGTCTAATAACTAATTTGACCATAAAAATGGAAAGAAAATGCTCACTTCAAGGAGTTGTTGAAATGGTTCACGGAGTAGAATCAACTCTACAAGGTGTGTTTTCGGTGACACTATGGCGCAAGCTTTGTTACAGTTATATACTCTAAAAATAAGTTCTCCAACTATATACTCATGTATAATAAATAATTTGTTCATAAAAATGGTAAGAAATTGCTCGCTTCAATTAGTTCTTGACCTAGATCACGGAGTAGAATCAGCTCTGCACTTTTACATTTTTTGACTCTACGGCGCAAGCTTCCTAACATTTTCATACTCTAAAAATATGTTCTCCTACTATATTCTCATGTCTAATAACTAATTTGACCATAAAAATGGCAAGAAAATGCTCACTTCAAGGAGTTATTGAAATGGTTCACGGAGTAGAATCAACTCTGCAAGGTGTGTTTTCAGTGACTCTATGGCGCAAGCTTTATTGTAGTTATATACTCTAAAAATATGTTCTCCAACTATATACTCGTGTATAATAAATAATTCGTTCATAAAAATGGTAAGAAATTGCTCACTTCAAGTAGTTCTTAACCTAGATCACAGAGTAGAATCAGCTCTGCACTTTAACATTTTTTTGACTCTACGGCGCAAGTTTTCTAACATTTTCATACTCTGAAAACATGTTCTCCTACTATATTCTCATGTCTCCTACTTTTAATTCCTAGTTATCTTCTGATCTTGTAATTGTAATTTTTTATTTTTACATCTTAATAAAGGAACTATTAAACTATATTCTCATGTCTTATAACTAATTTGACCATAAAAATGGCAAGAAAATGCTCACTTCAAGGAGTTATTGAAATGGTTCACGGAGTAGAATCAACTCTGCAATGTGTGTTTTCAGTGACTCTATGGCGCAAGCTTTGTTACAGTTATATACTCTGAAAATAAGTTCTCCAACTATATAATCATGTATAATAAATAATTTGTTCATAAAAATGGTAAGAAATTGCTCACTTCAAGTAGTTCTTGACCTAGATCACGGAGTAGAATCAGCTCTGCACTTTGACATTTTTTTGACTCTACGGTGCAAGCTTCCTAACATTTTCATACTCTAAAAATATGTTCTCCTAATATATTCTTATGTCTAATAAGTAATTTGACCATAAAATAGCAAGAAAATGCTCACTTCAAGGAGTTTTTGAAATGGTTCACGGAGTAGAATCAACTCTGCACTGTGTGTTTTCAGTGACTCTATGGCGCAAGCTTTGTTGTAGTTATATAATCTAAAATTATCTTTTCCAACTATATACTCGTGTATAATAATTAATTTGTTCATAAAAATGGTAAGAAATTGCTCACCTCAAGTAGTTCTTAACCTAGATCACAGAGTAGAATTAGCTCTGCACTTTGACATTTTTTTGACTCTACGGCGCAAGTTTCCTAACATTTTCATACTCTGAAAACATGTTCTCCTAATATATTCTCATGTCTAATAACTAATTTGAACATAAAAATGGCAAGAAAATGCTCACTTTAAGGAATTATTGAAATAGTTCACGGAGAGGAATCAACTCTACACTGTGTGTTTTCAGTGACTCTATGGCGCAAGCTTTGTTGCAGTTATATACTCTGAAAATATATTCTCCAACTATATACTCATGTATAATAAATAATTTATTCATAAAAATGGTAAGAAATTGCTCACTTCAAGTAGTTCTTAACCTAGATCACAGAGTAGAATCAGCTCTACACTTTGACATTTTTTTGACTCTACGGCGCAAGTTTCCTAACATTTTCATACTCTGAAAACATGTTCTCCTAATATATTCTCATGTCTAATAACTAATTTGAACATAAAAATGGCAAGAAAATGCTCACTTCAAGGAATTATTGAAATGGTTCACGGAGTAGAATCAACTCTGCACTGTGTGTTTTCAGTGACTCTATGGCGTAAGCTTTGTTGTAGTTATATAATCTAAAATTATGTTTTCCAACTATATACTCGTGTATAATAATTAATTTGTTCATAAAAATGGTAAGAAATTGCTCACCTCAAGTAGTTCTTAACCTAGATCACAGAGTAGAATAAGCTCTGCACTTTGATATTTTTTTGACTCTACGGCGCAAGTTTCCTAACATTTTCATACTCTGAAAACATGTTCTCCTAATATATTCTCATGTCCAATAACTAATTTGAACATAAAAATGGCAAGAAAATGCTCACTTCAAGGAATTATTGAAATGGTTCACGGAGAGGAATTAACTCTGCACTGTGTGTTTTCAGTGACTCTATGGCGCAAGCTTTGTTGCAGTTATATACTCTGAAAATATATTCTCCAACTATATACTCATGTATAATAAATAATTTATTCATAAAAATGGTAAGAAATTGCTCACTTCAAGTAGTTCTTAACCTAGATCATAGAGTAGAATCAGCTCTGCACTTTGACATTTTTTTTACTCTTCGGCTCAAGCTTCCTAACATTTTCATACACTGAAAATATGTTCTCCTACTATATTCTCATGTCTAATAACTAATTTGACCATAAAAATTGAAAGAAAATGCTCACTTCAAGGAGTTGTTGAAATGGTTCACGGAGTAGAATCAACTCTGCAATGTGTGTTTTCAGTGACTCTATGGCGCAAGCTTTGTTGCAGTTATATACTCTAAAAATATGTTCTCCAACTAAATACTCATGTGTAATAAATAATTTTTTCATAAAAATGGTAAGAAATTGCTCACTTCAAGTAGTTCTTAACCTAGATCACGGAGTAGAATCAACTCTGCACTTTGACATTTTTTTGACTCTACGGCGCAAGCTTCTTAACATTTTCATACTCTGAAAATATGTTCTCCTACTATATTCTCATGTCTAATAACTAATTTGACCATAAAAATGGCAATAAAATGCTCACTTCAAGGAGTCATTGAAATGGTTCAAGGAGTAGAATCAACTCTGCACTGTGTGTTTTCAGTGACTCTATGGAGCAAGCTTTGTTGTAGTTATATACTCTAAAAATATGTTCTCCAACTATATACTCGTGTATAATAATTAATTTGTTCATAAAAATGGTAAGAAATTGCTCACTTCAATTAGTTCTTAACCTAGATCACATAGTAGAATCAGCTCTGCACTTTGACATTTTTTTGACTCTACGGCGCATGTTTCCTAACATTTTCATACTCTGAAAACATGTTCTCCTAATATATTCTCATGTCTAATAACTAATTTGAACATAAAAATGGCAAGAAAATGCTCACTTCAAGGAATTATTGAAATGGTTCACGGAGTAGAATCAACTCTGCACTGTGTGTTTTCAGTGACTCTATGGCGCAAGCTTTGTTGCAGTTATATACTCTAAAAATATGTTCTCCAACTATATAATCATGTATAATAAATAATTTGTTCATAAAAATGATAAGAAATTGCACACTTCAAGTAGTTCTTGACCTAGATCACAGAGTAGAATCAGCTCTGCACTTTGACATTTTTTTTACTCTACGGCTCAAGCTTCCTAACATTTTCATACTCTGAAAATATGTTCTTCTACTATATTCTCATGTCTAATAACTAATTTGACCATAAAAATGGCAAGAAAATGCTCACTTCAAGGAGTTGTTGAAATGGTTCACGGAGTAGAATCAACTCTGCACTGTGTGTTTTCAGTGACTCTATGGCGCAAGCTTTGTTGTAGTTATATACTCTAAAAATATGTTTTCCAACTATATACTCGTGTATAATAATTAATTTGTTCATAAAAATGGTAAGAAATTGCTCACTTCAAGTAGTTCTTAACCTAGATCACAGAGTAGAATCAACTCTGCACTTTAACATTTTTTTGACTCTACGGCGCAAGTTTCCTAACATTTTCATACTCTGAAAACATGTTCTCCTAATATATTCTCATGTCTAATAACTAATTTGACCATAAAAATGGAAAGAAAATGCTCACTTCAAGGAGTTGTTGAAATGGTTCACGGAGTAGAATCAACTCTACAAGGTGTGTTTTCAGTGACACTATGGCGCAAGCTTTGTTACAGTTATATACTCTAAAAATAAGTTCTCCAACTATATACTCATGTATAATAAATAATTTGTTCATAAAAATGGTAAGAAATTGCTCGCTTCAATTAGTTCTTGACCTAGATCACGGAGTAGAATCAGCTCTGCACTTTTACATTTTTTGACTCTACGGCTCAAGCTTCCTAACATTTTCATACTCTAAAAATATGTTCTCCTACTATATTCTCATGTCTAATAACTAATTTGACCATAAAAATGGCAAGAAAATGCTCACTTCAAGGAGTTATTGAAATGGTTCACGGAGTAGAATCAACTCTGCAAGGTGTGTTTTCAGTGACTCTATGGCGCAAGCTTTATTGTAGTTATATACTCTAAAAATATGTTCTCCAATTATATACTCGTGTATAATAAATAATTCGTTCATAAAAATGGTAAGAAATTGCTCACTTCAAGTAGTTCTTAACCTAGATCACAGAGTAGAATCAGCTCTGCACTTTAACATTTTTTTGACTCTACGGCGCAAGTTTTCTAACATTTTCATACTCTGAAAACATGTTCTCCTACTATATTCTCATGTCTCCTACTTTTAATTCCTAGTCATCTTCTGATCTTGTAATTGTAATCTTTTATTTTTACATCTTAATAAAGGAACTATTGAACTATATTCTCATGTCTTATAACTAATTTGACCATAAAAATGGCAAGAAAATGCTCACTTCAAGGAGTTATTGAAATGGTTCACGGAGTAGAATCAACTCTGCAATGTGTGTTTTCAGTGACTCTATGGCGCAAGCTTTGTTACAGTTATATACTCTGAAAATAAGTTCTCCAACTATATAATCATGTATAATAAATAATTTGTTCATAAAAATGGTAAGAAATTGCTCAATTCAAGTAGTTCTTGACCTAGATCACGGAGTAGAATCAGCTCTGCACTTTGACATTTTTTTGACTCTACGGCGCAAGCTTCCTAACATTTTCATACTCTAAAAATATGTTCTCCTAATATATTCTTATGTCTAATAAGTAATTTGACCATAAAATAGCAAGAAAATGCTCACTTCAAGGAGTTATTAAAATGGTTCAGGAGTAGAATCAACTCTGCAATGTGTGTTTTCAGTGACTCTATGGCGCAAGCTTTGTTGCAGTTATATACTCTAAAAATATGTTCTCCAACTATATAATCATGTATAATAAATAATTTGTTCATAAAAATGATAAGAAATTGCACACTTCAAGTAGTTCTTGACCTAGATCACGGAGTAGAATCAGCTCTGCACTTTGACATTTTTTTGACTCTACGGCGCAAGCTTCTTAACATTTTCATACTTTGGAAATATGATCTCCTAATATATTCTCATGTCTAATAACTAATTTGAACATAAAAATGGCAAGAAAATGTTCACTTCAAGGAATTATTGAAATGGTTCACGGAGTAGAATCAACTCTGCAATGTGTGTTTTCAGTGAATCTATGGCGCAAGCTTTGTTGCATTTATATACTCTAAAAATATGTTCTCCAACTAAATACTCATGTATAATAAATAATTTTTTCATAAAAATGGTAAGAAATTGCTCACTTCAAGTAGTTCCTAACCTAGATCACGGAGTAGAATCAACTCTGCACTTTGACATTTTTTTGACTCTACGGCGCAAGCTTCTTAACATTTTTATACCCTGAAAACATGTTCTCCTTGTTGGGCAATTGGATCGTGTGGTCCAAACGTGATCGTTAGGATTTCAAGGCAAACAAATATAGCGGAAGCAATAAAATTGTTTACCGTACTTCAGGGTTGATGTAGAGTCTGAATCGTTGCAGAAGAACCACCTCTAGATCTTCTGCTGTATATCCCAAGTCGAATCCTGCTGTTGTGTGGGCAACAATCCGCAGGATTCTCTCAATCTGTTCCTGTTCTCTCCTCTCAGTCAAATGAGGCTCTGAGTCCAATTTAACAGGAACTGAGATGACTTATATAGTTGGGCTACAGCAGGGACCAGGAGGAGAAATTGGGCTGGGCCTTAATTGAATTTAATTAACCAAGCTTAGCCCAAAGCTTTTAATTAAATCCAATAATAATAATATAGTCCACTAAAATATTATTATTGCACTACCCGTCCAATCCCAAATTATGTTCTGGGCTCCTTATTATGAGCCCGATAGTCTCCCCATGTTTAAGATATTCAATGTCCATTAATTAATTAAGTTACTGACAACTCTAATTAATTAATATCTCGTCCGAGAGTAGTACCACTCAACCTTATTATCATGCCGGAAATTAATCCACTTGCAAGATTTACATGATAAACCTTATGAGCTCCTCAAGGGGACATCATCAACCTATGACGGACATGGATTCCTTCTACAATCAACAACACACCATAGATACAGCACTACTTCCCAACTCACCGAGTTTGTTGATTTAATACTTATAAATCTCACCCATTGTTGAATCAAAGAAATACATACTGCCCTACGTGTCGAGGTTATTGTATAGGGATTAAGAGCACGAACTTCCATAATAACAGAGATCAAGTTCTACTATATAGTCAGTATAAGAAGAACGATCTCAAGCGGTCCTGCTCAATACACACAAGTGCACTAATGTGATTCTATAGCCAAGACAAGCTAATACCAAACCACACTACAACCATACCGATAGAGAGTCCCCGTCTATCTCAATTGTGAGCATCAGTTTATACTTTATAAGGAAACCGATAATATGATCTTCTGCGTGTTGTCGCACAACATATTATCTACAGTATAAAGTAAATGGACTATTGCATCATGCATATAAAATAAATTATAAGATGCAATCATTTGATCAATGATTCTCATTTCAAATATTGTTATAACATTGTTCATACTAAAGCTAGACTTTTAGTATACAATCCAACAATCTCCCACTTATACTAAAAGACTATGCTGCCATGTCTTCTGCCATACATCTGATTCCTACTTCCACTACACGACCATTAAAAGCTCTCGCCTTAAGGTCCTTGTAAATGGTTTACTAGATCATCATCCGATGCAATCTAGGCGACAACAACCTTCGCCTCATCATACGATTTCTCGTAACAGGTGGTACTCGCGCTCCATGTGTTTAATTGCCTTATGGACTTGTGATTTCTTCAAGTTTGCAACTGCACCCATATCATCAATGTAAATTGTGATTACCTTGGGCAAACTTAGAAACACTTCAAAGTCCATCATGAAGTCTCTAGAGTCATATAGATACTTTGGCTGCCTTATAGGCTCCAATTCATCATCTTTCCATGATGGAGTCCGGAGTCTGAAATATATTTCTATATAACACTCCTCCACATTATGACTCTACTTCTTAAGATTAAACACATAACCTTTGAGGAGAATTTACTGCCGTCCAATCTGACTAAAAAAAACTGAATCTACGTAATCCACAAGAAGCAGTGAATCTACTCAGTAAGTCTATATATGATTTCCAGTCCTTCTCAGGCACTTCATATATGTCTTACCACAGTTCATCATTCTTGTTCCGGATTACGTTGATACCCACTGTTCTGCATCCAGCAAAACAGATATCCAACTTCATTCACAGCATTCCTTAGATTAAGCTTCCTTATTTGCCGAAGCATAAGGAACCGCTTTCATCTACTTTATCTTCTTTTTGTGTCTCAAAGACACATTTACTAAGATAATTACACATGCTAAACGAGTATGGACTGTATCATTTATGAAACTTGAGATAAGCTTAACATCCTTTCTTGTGATCCGTATTACCGTGATCAAAAGGATGTATTTTGCCTTTCTTAAGTCCTTCATCACTACCGCTTTATTAACCGTACCCATACACCCGATAATACTCTTTCATTGTCTCCAATGAGCAAGATACTATCTACGTATAGTACAAGAAACACCACCACGTTTCCGTCACTCTTTACAACACACAAGACTCATCCGCTCATTGATTTAAATCCATGCCACTGGATTATCTAATCAAAACAGATGCTTCACGATCTTAAAACTTGCTTTAGTCCATCGCTGGACATTTTTAAGCTTACTATCAAAATGCTATTAGTACTTTGCAATGAATTACTCTGGTTGCTTCACATAGATGTTTTCCTCAAGACTTCCAATCAGGAAAGCTGTCTTGACATCTATTTGCAGTCCCTCATAATTTAATATGAGCAGCAATAAATAAAAGAATCCGAATCAATTTAAGCATAGCTACCAGCGAATATGTTCCCTCATAATCGAACCATTTCTTTCTGAGTACATCTTTTCGCAACAAGCTTTGCTTCCAAGATTTTCACCTTTCCGTATGATCCTCTTTTATTTCCTATGATCACTTGCAATGGTTTTACACCATTTAGTGGTCATACAAGTTCCCAGACTTAATATAGAATCCGTAGATTCTATTTCAACATTCAATGCAACTTACTAAGATTCCGCATTTTCATCTTGTAGTGCTACGTCGTATCCGTGGGACAATACCATGTTTACTAGGGACCAAGTTTTACGACTCTCCCAAAACATACATCTTTTGGTTTGTCAAACAACCCTCCCACTATGACAAGACACTACACGTAATTGTGTATCAGACGTGACACGTGTTGCAGTTTACCTTGTGGTATATCCTCTTGTACACTTGGTACTTATACTTAGTGTTTTCCTCTCATTTCCTTTAGAACAACTTATACATGGGTTTGTGATTTATTACACAGTCCTTTTCCAAAAATCTAGTTATTGAGTTAACAATTAGCCTTCGATCTTTTGGACTATATAAATCACCCTCCATTTTTCCAGAATATCCCATATACAGACAAACGTTTTACGAATTACTGTATCTAGGGTATATCCATAAAATGAATTTAATTATTCCAAATAATTCATCATCTATCTAATCACAACCATAAGAGCCTTATTCCTTCTATCCACCACACCATTCAGCTGGGGCATGCCCAGTGTAGTCAACTTGAGATTTAATCTCAACTTCTGATCAATTAGTTCCTAACTATCCCAAGAGGTTTTCATCATCACGATTGGATCGTAATGATATGATATATTTTCCATGACGCTCACCGTACCAGCCTTACAGTTCTTGAATTAATCCAAGAACTTAGACATGCAGTGCATCATATGAATATATTGGTTTCCAGAATAATCTTCGAATATTCATAACCACCTCTCGCCTGGATAATATTAGGTTCGCTTGAATCAGAATGAACTAATTCCAACATATATATCTTTGGCTCTACACCCCACAGCCTTGAAAAGGTAGTTAATCATTTTTACTTCCAAGCAAGACTCGCAAGTCCGATAGTTTCCACTTCAGATAAACCTTACGGTCTATCGGCTATCAACTTTTGAATCCTACTTAAGTAAAATGAATTAGTCATAGACGCCAAATGTATGTTTAGTTCATCTCCGAAGGTTCCTTTCTCTTACTAATATTAGAAGATGCATTATTAATTACTATTTATTGCATCTGTGGGATGTACATGATTCAAGAGTATACACATTATCCACCAACATACTTTAATGGATTAAAGCCTCATTCCTCATTACTATGACCATGTCATTTAAATGAAATGAAGTGTCCATCCGTTAATGCATAGAAACCGAAATTAAATTCTTTCTATGATACGTACGTAAAGACAATTTCTCATAATCAATCGTTTATTCTTATCATGAGATAAATAAACAACTCCCAGTGCAATAGCCACTACCTTTGTAGTTTTACCCATGTCATAACAATCTTATCCTTACTAAGTGATAAACATTTAGTGATTCCAGTATCTACACACTTCGTGTCAGTAGATGCCATCACTAATCATGTTTAAGCCATTTGTAAATAAGATATTAAACTTGTTCACTTTATGATGAAAATGGCTTTCCTTTGCCACATGTTTTGTTAGAAGTTTCCCACCATTTACATCCTCTTGTAATTGAGGTGGAACTTTCTCAAAATATCTAGGCAATTATGGAAAATAAAATTGACTTAGGTTTCCCTTTCAACTTCTATTCCATATATATTTCCAATTCATTCATCAAATTCTATCATGATCTTGCGCCTTTTAAATTACTCAAGTATCCAAAGAGTTACATGAGACCATCATATTTCTATGAACCTCTTATCTCTTTACTAGAGACATTAACAGGCATCATGAGCCGTCCTATGAGAGAACACACTGTAGTTTCTTAAGCAGTAAATTTCAAAATTAAGATTCTTTTCTAATCAGTTAATTTGGGCAAGTAAATATAATTTCTTTTAGTTAACAATTAGTGAGACTAAAACTATTCGAAATACAGAGAATCACGATTAAATTTACTGATCAAAACTTCGAATTTTATCCTTTTATATTGTTTCCCTCAAAACAATATAAAATAAAATTCACCGACATCTCAAGCACCGTGAGTCTGCAAGCCACGTTAGTGTGGACGTTTACAAACCCGAACATTTACAAGAGAAGGTTTTACCCATTAATTTCATTTGTCAACTTAACTTTATGACAAAATAATTAATAGTCGGTTACTCTTTAGCCATGAAAATAATAGCAGTGACTCCATTGGGGAGGATACTAATTATTTACACCTAAGTGTACACCATTATTTGATCCCAAGTCCACTGCGCGAGCTTATGTGCCTTACAGTTGGAGAAGTACACACGCGCTCGGGTAGCTTCCTACAATCATCAATTATAAGTTTGTACCAGTGTACCGTACACAAACTCATCCGTTAGGGAGGAAGGCCAATGCCAACACGCAAGTTTGTGTGCCACATTACAAACAATAATTATTTATGAAGTCTGTACCAGTGATCCGTGAATAAACTCATCCGTTAGGGAGGAAGGCCTATTCCAACACGCAAGTTTACTCACATCACTTACAAACCAATAATGGAGGCCGCGGGAATTTATTACCAATCCCCTCTCCCACTTAGTTATTTAATTACCGAGGGTTTTTAACATGCATTTAATATTCCAGAATAAAATATACAACTAAGACATGCTTCTATTAACAGCAATTTAAATAAATAAATCACATAGAACATGTCTTTCATATATAACAATTAATTGTCAAGTTAAAGCAATTAAATCAGTTATATAACATTAATTAATTGCATAATGTGTTGGATCAATTAAATAGGTCCAGCTGACCCAAACTTCATTAGCATAAAATGAGCAGCCCATTATTAAAATAATTAAGCCCATTTATTTTGCCAATTTCTGCATAAAGGTCTAGGCCAATATTTAACCTTGGCCCAACATCAAAATATCCACAATTAATTAAAATTAATTAGTCCAGCAGCCCATTGTCATTTAATTAAAATTGGGCCCAAAAGCCCAAAACCAAATTAAAATTGAGCAGCATCTAATATAATTACTGAATTGGGCCCTTTAATCATCAGCCCAAATACTCCATAATTAAAATAGGGCCCTGCAGCCCAATATCCTTTTAATTAAAATATTTGGGCCCAAATAATTAAACTAGGCCCAACATCAAAACAAAAGCAGCCCAACAACATAGGCCCAATACCCATGCTGCCCTAATGCTTCTGCCAGCCGCCAACACGCCCGGAAGACACCGGCGCCGCTGCTTCCAGCGATAGTGCCGTCAGCCGCCGGAGCCGCGCCAACAGCCCAACTACCGTGTGCCGCCAGCCGTCGACCGACATCGCTGCCGCAGGAGACTGCCGCTAGCCCACCGCTGTAAGCCGATCCAGCGCGGCCGCCATCAACCGCCAGCGCCGCCCACTGCTTGAGACATCACGCCGCGACCACCGACGGCCATGCCTTGTCCGCCAATCCCGGTAGCAGATTTCCGCCGACGCCTGTATCCGAGCGACGCCAGCGACTAACCAGCCTTCGATCTGATAGCGCCGGTATAGTCGCGCACCACTGATGTCATGCGCCGCCTCGCGAGACTTCACGTCGTGTGCCTCCGCCTTCAGGATGGCCGATCTGCTCCGATCCGATCTAGATCGGACTCTCACTCGGATCCCCTTCAGATGCCGCTCTGGACGGGATTTGCCGCATCAGTTGCGCAGCCGTCAGCGACACTCCCACCGACCCATAGTCGCACATGCAGACTGATCGGATCTTCTAATCGCGTCTCACCGGCGAGATGCGACAGAGTCCAGTGCCACCTGGTCATCGCGTCTCCCCAGCGCCACCCAGTCCATCTCTGACGCCGCCGCCTCGCTCGCTGTCACTTACGCGCCGTCGCGATCCGTCTGAGGCCGCCACCACCCAGTTCGCCGTCGATCCTGAGGCTCGGCCACCAGACGCCGCCGCGATATCCTCCTTCCTTGACGCGCCGCCGGCCGTCCATTTCTCCCATCGAGCAGGGTGTGTGTGTGATACAGAGTGATGGGATGGAGATGGAGATGGGATGGATGTGATGTGATCCGTGCAGTAATAAAAAAAAAACAACAATCATACACGATCACCAAGCAATATGCGATTTCAAAGTTAAAACTTCAATCACATATTCACATACAGACCGACTGCTCAACATGCGATTAATCCAGATTATATCATTAAATCAAATAATCACAACCCACCTAACGACTCACGTTTCACCACGAAACCAACGCTCTGATACCAATTGTTGGGCAATTGGATCGTGTGGTCCAAACGTGATCGTTAGGATTTCAAGGCAAACAAATATAGCGGAAGCAATAAAATTGTTTACCGTACTTCAGGGTTGATGTAGAGTCTGAATCGTTGCAGAAGAACCACCTCTAGATCTTCTGCTGTATATCCCAAGTCGAATCCTGCTGTTGTGTGGGCAACAATCCGCAGGATTCTCTCAATCTGTTCCTGTTCTCTCCTCTCAGCCAAATGAGGCTCTGACTCCAAGTTAACAGGAACTGAGATGACTTATATAGTTGGGCTACAGCAGGGACCAGGAGGAGAAATTGGGCTGGGCCTCAATTGAATTTAATTAACCAAGCTTAGCCCAAAGCTTTTAATTAAATCCAATAATAATAATATAGTCCACTAAAATATTATTATTGCACTACCCGTCCAATCCCAAATTATGTTCTGGGCTCCTTCTTATTATGAGCCCGATAGTCTCCCCATGTTTAAGATATTCAATGTCCATTAATTAATTAAGTTACTGACAACTCTAATTAATTAATATCTCGTCCGAGAGTAGTACCACTCAACCTTATTATCATGCCAGAAATTAATCCACTTGCAAGATTTACATGATAAACCTTATGAGCTCCTCAAGGGGACATCATCAACCTATGACGGACATGGATTCCTTCTACAATCAACAGCACACCATAGATACAGCACTACTTCCCAACTCACCGAGTTTGTTGATTTAATACTTATAAATCTCACCCATTGATGAATCAAAGAAATACATACTGCCCTACGTGTCGAGGTTATTGTATAGGGATTAAGAGCACGAACTTCCATAATAACAGAGATCAAGTTCTACTATATAGTCAGTATAAGAAGAACAATCTCAAGTGGTCCTGCTCAATACACACAAGTGCACTAATGTGATTCTATAGCCAAGACAAGCTAATACCAAACCACACTACAACCATACCGATAGAGAGTCCCCGTCTATCTCAGTTGTGAGCATCTGTTCATACTTTATAAGGAAACTGATAATATGATCTTCTGCGTGTTGTCGCACAACATATTATCTACATTATAAAGTAAATGGACTATTGCATCATGCATATAAAATAAATTATAAGATGCAATCATTTGATCAATGATTCTCATTTCAAATATTGTTATAACATTGTTCATACTAAAGCTAGACTTTTAGTATACAATCCAACACTCCTACTATATTCCCATGTCTAATAACTAATTTGACCATAAAAATGGCAATAAAATGCTCACTTCAAGGAGTCATTGAAATAGTTCACGGAGTAGAATCAACTCTGCACTGTGTGTTTTCAGTGACTCTATGGCGCAAGCTTTGTAGCAGTTATATACTGTGAAAATATGTTCTCCAACTACATACTGATGTATAATAAATAGTTTGATCAAAAAATGGTAAGAAATTGCTCACTTCAGGTAGTTCTTCACCTGGATCACGGTGTAGAATAAGCTCTGCACATTGACATTTTAGTGACACAATTGCGCAAGCTTCCTAACATTTTTATACTCTGAAAACATGTTCTCCAACAATATTCTCGTGTCAATTAACTAATTTACCTTAAAAATGACAAGACAATGCTCACTTCTAGAAGTTCTTGACCAGGTTGACAGAATAGAATCAACTCTGCTCTGTGAGTTTTTTGTGATTCTATGGTGCAAGCTTACTAGCATTTTCTTCTATGAAAACATGTTCTCCAACTATATTCTTATGTCATAAAAAAAAAAAATTGACCATAAAAATAGCAAGAAAATTATCACTCCAAGGAGTTGTTGATATGGTTCACGGAGTAAAATCAACTCTGCACTGTGTGTTTTCAGTGACTCAATGGCGCAAGCTTTGTTGCAGTTATATACTCTGAAAATATGTTCTACAACTATATACTCATGTATAATAAATAATTTGTTCTTAAAAATTGTAAGAAATTGCTATTTTCAAATAGTTCTTAACCTAGATCACAGAGTAAAATAAGCTCTGTACTTTGACATTTTTTTGACTCTATGGTGCAAGCTTCCTAACATTTTCATACACTGAAAACATGTTCTCCAACTATATTCTCATGTCAATTAACTAACATGACCAAAAAAATGGCTAGACAATGCTAACTTCCAGAAGTTCTTGACCAGGTTGACAGAATAGAATCAATTCTGCATTGTGAATTTTTTGTGACTCTATAGTGCAAGCTTACTAGCATTTTTTTACTCTGAAAATATGTTCTCCTACTATATTCTCATGTCTAATAACTAATTTGACCATAAATATGACAAGAAAATGATCACTCCAAGGAGTTGTTGAAATGGTTCACGGAGTAGAATCAACTCTGCACTGTGTGTTTTCAGTGACTCTATGGCGCAAGCTTTGTTGTAGTTATATACTCTAAAAATATGTTTTCCAACTATATACTCGTGTATAATAATTAATTTGTTCATAAAAATGGTAAGAAATTGCTCACTTCAAGTAGTTCTTAACCTAGATCACAGAGTAGAATCAACTCTGCACTTTGACATTTTTTTGACTCTACGGCGCAAGTTTCCTAACATTTTCATACTCTGAAAACATGTTCTCCTAATATATTCTCATGTCTAATAACTAATTTGATCATAAAAATAGCAAGAAAATGCTCACTTCAAGGAATTATTGAAATGGTTCACGGAGTAGAATAAACTCTGCACTGTGTGTTTTCAGTGACTCTATAGCGCAAGCTTTGTTGCAGTTATATAATCTGAAAATATATTCTCCAACTATATACTCATGTATAATAAATAATTTATTCATAAAAATGTAAGAAATTGCTCACTTCAAGTAGTTCTTAACCTAGATCACAGAGTAGAATCAGCTCTGCACTTTGACATTTTTTTGACTCTTCGGCTCAAGCTTCCTAACATTTTCATACACTGAAAATATGTTCTCCTACTATATTCTCATGTCTAATAACTAATTTGACCATAAAAATAGAAAGAAAATGCTCACTTCAAGGAGTTGTTGAAATGGTTCACGGAGTAGAATCAACTCTGCAAGGTGTGTTTTCAGTGACACTATGGCGCAAGCTTTGTTACAGTTATATACTCTGAAAGTAAGTTCTCCAACTATATACTCATGTATAATAAATAATTTGTTCATAAAAATGGTAAGAAATTGCTCACTTCAAGTAGTTCTTGACCTAGATCACGGAGTAGAATCAGCTCTGCACTTTGACATTTTTTGACTCTACGGCGCAAGCTTCCTAACATTTTCATACTATAAAAATATGTTCTCCTACTATATTCTCATGTCTAATAACTAATTTGACCATAAAAATGTCAAGAAAATGCTCACTTCAAGGAGTTATTGAAATGGTTCACGGAGTAGAATCAACTCTGCAAGGTGTGTTTTCAGTGACTCTATGGCGCAAGCTTTATTGTAGTTATATACTCTAAAAATATGTTCTCCAACTATATACTCGTGTATAATAAATAATTCATTCATAAAAATGGTAAGAAATTGCTCACTTCAAGTAGTTCTTAACCTAGATCACAGAGTAGAATCAGCTCTGCACTTTAACATTTTTTTGACTCTACGGCGCAAGTTTCCTAACATTTTCATACTCTGAAAACATGTTCTCCTACTATATTCTCATGTCTTATAACTAATTTGACCATAAAAATGGCAAGAAAATGCTCACTTCAAGGAGTTATTGAAATGGTTCACGGAGTAGAATCAACTCTGCAATGTGTGTTTTCAGTGACTCTATGGCGCAAGCTTTGTTACAGTTATATACTCTGAAAATAAGTTCTCCAGCTATATAATCATGTATAATAAATAATTTGTTCATAAAAATGGTAAGAAATTGCTCACTTCAAGTAGTTCTTGACCTAGATCACGGAGTAGAATCAGCTCTGCACTTTGACATTTTTTTTACTCTACGGCGCAAGCTTCCTAACATTTTCATACTCTAAAAATATGTTCTCCTAATATATTCTTATGTCTAATAAGTAATTTGACCATAAAATAGCAAGAAAATGCTCACTTCAAGGAGTTATTAAAATGGTTCACGGAGTAGAATCAACTCTGCAATGTGTGTTTTCAGTAACTCTATGGCGCAAGCTTTGTTGCAGTTATATACTCTAAAAATATATTCTCCAACTATATAATCATGTATAATAAATAATTTGTTCATAAAAATGATAAGAAATTGTACACTTCAAGTAGTTCTTGACCTAGATCACGGAGTAGAATCAGCTCTGCACTTTGACAATTTTTTGACTCTACGGCGCAATCTTCCTAACATTTTCATACTTTGAAAATATGATCTCCTAATATATTCTCATGTCTTATAACTAATTTGAACATAAAAATGGCAAGAAAATGTTCACTTCAAGGAATTATTGAAATGGTTCACGGAGTAGAATCAACTCTGCACTGTGTGTTTTCAGTGACTCTATGGCGCAAGCTTTGTTGCAGTTATATACTCTAAAAATATGTTCTCCAACTATATAATCATATATAATAAATAATTTGTTCATAAAAATGATAAGAAATTGCACACTTCAAGTAGTTCTTGACCTAGATCACGGAGTAGAATCAGCTCTGCACTTTGACATTTTTTTGACTCTACGGCGCAAGCTTCCTAACATTTTCATACTTTGGAAATATGATCTCCTAATATATTCTCATGTCTAATAACTAATTTGAACATAAAAATGGCAAGAAAATGTTCACTTCAAGGAATTATTGAAATGGTTCACGGAGTAGAATCAATTCTGCACTGTGTGTTTTCAATGACTCTATGGCGCAAGCTTTGTTGCAGTTATATACTCTGAAAATATGTTCTCCAACTATATACTCATGTATAATAAATAATTTATTTATAAAAATGGTAAGAAATTGCTAACTTCAAGTAGTTCTTAACCTAGATCACAGAGTAGAATCAGCTCTGCACTTTGACATTTTTTTGACTCTACGGCTCAAGCTTCCTAACATTTTTATACTCTGAAAATATGTTCTCCTACTATAGTCTCATGTCTAATAACTAATTTGACCATAAAAATGGCAAAAAAATGCTCACTTCAAGGAGTTGTTGAAATGGTTCACGGAGTAGAATCAACTCTGCAATGTGTGTTTTCAGTGAATCTATGGCGCAAGCTTTGTTGCATTTATATACTCTGAAAATATGTTCTCCAACTAAATACTCATGTATAATAAATAATTTTTTCATAAAAATGGTAAGAAATTGCTCACTTCAAGTAGTTCCTAACCTAGATCACGGAGTAGAATCAACTCTGCACTTTGACATTTTTTTGACTCTACGGCGCAAGCTTCTTAACATTTTCATACCCTGAAAACATGTTCTCCTACTATATTCTCATGTCTAATAACTAATTTGACCATAAAAATGGCAATAAAATGCTCACTTCAAGGAGTCATTGAAATGGTTCACGGAGTAGAATCAACTCTGCACTGTGTGTTTTCAGTGACTCTATGGCGCAAGCTTTGTAGCAGTTATATACTGTGAAAATATGTTCTCCAACTACATACTGATGTATAATAAATATTTTGATCATAAAAATGGTAAGAAATTGCTCACTTCAGGTAGTTCTTCACCTGGATCACGGTGTAGAATAAGCTCTGCACATTGACATTTTAATGACACAATTGCGCAAGCTTCCTAACATTTTTATACTCTGAAAACATGTTCTCCAACAATATTCTCTTGTCAATTAACTAATTTGACCATAAAAACGACAAGACAATGCTCACTTCTAGAAGTTATTGACCAGGTTGACAGAATAGAATCAACTCTGCTCTATGAGTTTTTTGTGACTCTATGGTGCAAGCTTACTTGCATTATTTTCTCTGAAAACATGTTCTCCAACTATATTCTTATGTCATAAAAAAAATAATTTGACCATAAAAATAGCAAGAAAATTATCACTCCAAGGAGTTGTTGATATGGTTCACGGAGTAGAATCAACTCTGCACTGTGTGTTTTCAGTGACTCAATGACGCAAGCTTTGTTGCAGTTATATAGTCTGAAAATATGTTCTAAAACTATATACTCATGTATAATAAATAATTTGTTCTTAAAAATGGTAAGAAATTGCTATTTTCAAATAGTTCTTAACCTAGATCACAGAGTAAAATTAGCTCTGTACTTTGACATTTTTTTGACTCTATGGTGCAAGCTTCCTAACATTTTCATACACTGAAAACATGTTCTCCAACTATATTCTCATGTCAATTAACTAACTTGACCAAAAAAATGGCTAGATAATGCTAACTTCCAGAAGTTCTTGACCAGGTTGACAAAATAGAATCAATTCTGCAATGTGAATTTTTTGTGACTCTATAGTGCAAGCTTACTAGCATTTTTTTACTTTGAAAACATGTTCTCCAACTATATTCTTATGTCATAACAACTAATTTGACCATAAATATGACAAGAAAATGATCACTCCAAGGAGTTATTGAAATGGTTCACGGAGTAGAATCAACTATGCACTGTGTGTTTTCAGTGACTCTACGGCGCAAGCTTTGTTACAGTTATATACTCTGAAAATATGTTCTACAACTATATACTCATGTATAATAAATAATTTGTACATAAAAATGGTTAGAAATTGCTCACTTCAAGTAATTCTTAACCTAGATCACAGAGTAGAATCAACTCTGCACTTTGACATTTGTTTGACTCTACGGCGCTAGTTTCCTATAATTTTCATACTCTGAAAACATGTTCTCCTACAATATTCTCATGTCTAATAACTAATTTGACCATAAAAATGGCAAGAAAATGCTTATTTCAAGGAGTTATTGAAATGGTTCACGGAGTAGAATCAACTCTGCAATGTGTGTTTTCAATGACTCTATGGCGCAAGCTTTGTTGCAGTTATATACTATGAAAATATGTTCTCAAACTATATACTCGTGTATAATAAATAATTTGTTCATAAAAATGGTAAAAAATTGCTCACTTCAAGTAGTTCTTAACCTAGATCATGGAGTAGAATCAGCTCTGCACTTTTACATTTTTTTACTCTACGACGCAAGCTTCTTAACATTTTCATACTCTGAAAACATGTTCTCCTACTATATTCTCATGTCTAATAACTAATTTTACCATAAAAATGGAAAGAAAATACTCACATCAAGGAGTTATTAAAATTGTTCACGGAGTAGAATCATCTTTGCACTGTGTGTTTTCTGTGACTCTATGGTGTAAGCTTTGTTGCAGTTATATACTCAAAAAATATGTTCTCCAACTATATACTCATGTATAATAAATAATTTGTTCATAAAAATGGTAAGAAATTTTCACTTCAAGTAGTTCCTAACCTAGATCACGGAGTAGAATCAGCTCTTCACGTTGACATTTTTTTGACTCTACGGTGCAAGCTTCCTAACATTTTCATACTCAGAAAACATGTTCTCCTACTATATTCTCATGTCTAATAACTAATTTGACCATAAAAATGGCATAAAATGCTCACTTTAAGGAGTCATTGAAATGGTTCACGGAGTAGAATCAACTCTGCACTGTGTGTTTTCAGTGACTATGGCGCAAGCTTTGTAGCAGTTATATACCGTGAAAATATGTTCTCCAACTACATACTGAAGTATAATAAACAGTTTGATCATAAAAATGGTAAGAAATTGCTCACTTCAAGTAGTTCTTCACCTGGATCATGGTGTAGAATAAGCTCTGCACATTGACATTTTAGTGTCACAATTGCGCAAGCTTCCTAACATTTTTATAATCTGAAAACATGTTCTACAACTATATTCTCATGTTAATTAACTAATTTGACCATAAAAATGGCAAGACAATGCTCACTTCCAGAAGTTCTTGAGCAGGTTGACATAATAGAATCAACTCTGCACTGTGAGTTTTTTGTGACTCTATGGTGGAAGCTTACTTGCATTTTTTTACTCTGAAAACATTTTCTTCAAATATATTCTTATGTCATAACAAATAATTTGACCATAAAAATAGCAAGAAAATGATCACTCCAAGGAGTTATTGAAATGGTTCACGGAGTAGAATCAACTCTGCACTGTGTGTTTTCAGTGACTCAATGGCGCAAGCTTTGTTGCAGTTATATACTCTGAAAATATGTTCTACAACTATATACTCATGTATAAAAAATAATTTGTTCTTAAAAATGGTAAGAAATTGCTAACTTCAAGTAGTTCTTAACCTAGATCACAGAGTAGAATCAGCTTTGTGCTTTGACATTTTTTTGACTCTATGGCGCAAGCTTCCTAACATTTTCATACACTGAATACGTGATCTACAACTATATTCTCTTGTCAATTAACTAATTTAACCAAAAAAATGGCTAGACAATGCTCACTTCCAGAAGTTCTTGACCAAGTTGAAAGAATAGAATCAACTCTGCACAGTGAATTTTTTGTGACTCTATAGTGCAAGCTTACTAGCATTTTTTACTCTAAAAACATGTTCTCCAACTATATTCTTATGTCATAACAACTAATTTGACCATAAAAATGATAAGAAAATGATCACTCCAAGGAGTTATTGAAATGGTTCACGGAGTAGAATCAACTCTGCACTGTGTGTTTTCAGTGACTCTATAGCGCAAGCTTTGTTGCAGTTATATACTCTGAAAATATTTTCTACAACTATATACTCATGTATAATAAATAATTTGTTCATAAAAATGGTTAGAAATTGCTCACTTCAAGTAGTTCTTAACCTAGATCACAGAGTAGAATCAGCTCTGCACTTTGACATTTTTTTTACTCTACGGCGCAAGTTTCCTAACAGTTTCATACTCTTAAAACATGTTCTCCTACTATATTCTCATGTCTAATAACTAATTTGACCATAAAAATGGTAAGAAAATGCTTATTTCAAGGAGTTATTGAAATGGTTCATGGAGTAGAATTAACTCTACAATGTGTGTTTTCAGTGACTCTATGGCGCAAGCTTTGTTGCAGTTATATACTATAAAAATATGTTCTACAACTATATACTCATGTATAATAAATAATTTGTTCATAAAAATGGTAAGAAATTGCTCACTTCAAGTACTCCCTCCGTCCCCCAAAGTATTTCACACTTTCCTTTTTCATCCGTCCCTCAAAGTATTTCACACTTTACTTTTACTAAATTTGGTAAAAAATACATTATACTAATACTCACTTTTTACACATATCCCAATATAATACTTACTTTTTCACATCTCCCAAAAACTTTACACACTTTTTTCACATCTCTCAATAACTTTACACACATTTTTCATTAAATCAACTAAAATATATATTCTCTTTCTTACTTTATACATAAAAATACAAAATTTTCTTAAACTCCGCGCACACCAATACGCGAAATACTTCCCGGGACGGAGGGAGTAGTTCTTAACCTAGATCGCGGAGTAGAATCAACTCTGCACTTTGACATTTTTTTGACTCTACGACCCAAGCTTCTTAACATTTTCATACTCTGAAAACATGTTCTCCTACTATATTCTCATGTCTAATAACTAATTTTGCCATAAAAATGGCAAGAAAATACTCACATCAAGGAGTTATTAAAATGGTTCACGGAGTAGAATCATCTTTGCACTGTGTGTTTTCAGTGACACTATGGCGTAAGCTTTGTTGCAGTTATATACTCTGAAAATATGATCTCCAACTATATACTCATGTATAATAAATAATTTGTTCATAAAAATGGTAAGAAATTTTCACTTCATGTAGTTCTTAACTTAGATCACGGAGTAGAATCAGCTCTTCACTTTTACATTTTTTTAACACTACGGCACAAGCTTCCTAACATTTTCATACTCAGAAAACATGTTCTCCTACTATATTCTCATGTCTAATAACTAATTTGACCATGAAAATGGCAAAAAAATGCTCACTTCAAGGAGTCATTGAAATGGTTCACGGAGTAGAATCAACTCTGCACTGTGTGTTTTCAGTGACTCTATGGCGCAAGCTTTGTAGCAGCTATATACTGTGAAAATATGTTCTCCAACTACATACTGATGTATAATAAACAGTTTGATCATAAAAATGGTAAGAAATTTCTCACTTCAAGTGGTTCTTTACCTGGATCACGGTGTAGAATAAGCTCTGCACATTGACATTTTAGTGACACAATGGTTGTAGTGTGGTTTGGTATTAGCTTTTTCTTGGCTATAGAATCACATTAGTGCACTTGTGTGTATTGAGCAGGACCGCCTGAGATCGTTCGACTTATACTGACTTATAGAAGAACTTGATCTCTGTTATTATGGAAGTTCGTGCTCTTAATCCCTATACAATAACCTCGACACGTAGGGCAGTATGTATTTCTTTGATTCATCAATGGGTGAGATTTACAAGTATTAAATCAACAAACTCGGTGAGTTGGGAAGTAGTGTTGTATCTATGGTGTGTTGTTGATTGTAGAAGGAATCCATGTCCGTCATAGGTTGATGATGTCCCCTTGAGGAGCTCATAAGGTTTATCATGTAAATCTTGCAAGTGGATTAATTTCCAGCATGATAATAAGGTTGAGTGGTACTACTCTCGGATGAGATATTAATTAATTTGAGTTGTCAGTAACTTAATTAATTAATGGATATTGTTTTTCTTAAACATGGGGAGACCATCGGGCTTATAATAAGAAGGAGCCCAGAACATAATTTTGGGATTGGACGGGTAGTGCAGTAATAATATTTTAGTGGACTATCTTATTATTATTGGATTTAATTAAAAGCTTTGGGCTAAGCTTGGTTAATTAAATTCAATTGAGGCCCAGCCCAATTTCTCCTCCTGGTCCCTACTGTAGCCCAACTATATAAGTCATCTCAGCTCCTGTTAACCCTAAGTCAATGCCTCATTTGACAGTTAGAAAGAACAGGAGCAGATTGAGAGAATCCTACGGATTGTTGCCCACACAACAGCAGGATTCGACTTGGGACATACAGTAGAAGATCAGAGGTAGTTCTCTATAGCGATTCATCCTCTACATCAACCCAGAAGTACGGTAAACACGTTTTATGCTTCCGCTGATTTGTTTGCCTGTTATCCAAACGAATCACGTTGAACCGCACGATCCAATTGCCAACAATTGGTATCAGAGCGTTGTTTTCGGGGTGAAACGTGAGTCGTTAGGTGGGTTGTGATTATATGATTAATTATTTTAATCTGGAATAATCGCATGTTTGTAAACCCATAATTATGTTATTGATTAATTTGATTATGTGATATAATCTGGAAATAATATCATGGGTTCTGTAATATTGTTATATGTGTGATTGTTTATTGTTTGTTCAATACTGGACACATTACACACACATTGTTAATCTGCTTCTTCACACTGTCGGTGGACTCCACCCCGAGTACATTTGCAAGCACGAATCAATGATGGTGGCGCGTGTGGCGAGTCGGAAGCGACTGCATGATGAACGGTGTGAGGCCGGCTGCCCGGCAGCGTGTCGATGACCGTTGAATGAAAAGGGCAGAAGATCATTGGCGCCGCTGACTGGAGGCTAGGCGGCGCTGGAGGTTAGCGACGGTGAAGGCTCGAGAAGGTCGTCGATCTGCTGGGCAGACGGGGCGACTCCAGTGGTCTAGCGGCGCGATGCCGGTGCACTGACGGCACCGCAGCCGAGATCGGAGGCGCGTCTGTATGGTTGGTGTGTGGTTTCCGTCTGGAATCCATGGCGACTGGCGGATACAGGTCTGACGGCTGGGCGGCGCTGGAGATCGCACGGAGTTTAGGGCTTAGCAGATCGGTTATGATCAAAAGATCGGCGAGGGTCTGGTCAATGGCGAACCCACTTCCGGGCGAGCCTCACGGCGGTCGTTCGGGAGACAGTGGACGGTGATGGTCTCAAGCGCCGAGTAGATCGGGCGTGCTAGTGGCAGCTCTGGCGGAGTCGACGGTGAAGTCTGGTGCTCTATCGTGGAATCGGCCGGTGTGTTTGATGGTGGCTTTCGAGCGGAGACGATCATGTTGCAGATTCCGAGAGAGCCTGACTCATTCCCGATCGCGGCCGCCATTGTTCCGAGCGCGTCTCTCCCTTCTTCAGGTCGGCGGCAGCGCTGAAGATTGCGGACCAAGCTCGCCTTGCGTGCGGCGTGATAGTCGACTCTAGACATCGCTGTCGGACACCGGCCAACGACGACTGCAGTGTGATGTCTCCGACGGCAGACTTGGTCAACACTGCTGAAGGCGGCTGTTGTTCTAGGGCAGCAGCCTTGGATATGGGCTGCCTTGTTGGGCTTGATTTGTGGTCATGGGCTCAATTTATTATTTTGTTCATGAGCAGTTGGGCTTGTTGTGTTGTTGGGCTTTGCTCAATTTATTTTAATTTGGTTGTTGGGCTTAGGGGTCCAATTTAATTAAAATATGTGTTAGGCTGCTAGGCCAATGGGCTGCTCAATTTTAATTTGGTTTTGGGCTGTTGGCCCAAATTTAATTAAAATGGATATGGGCTGCTGGACTAATTAATTTAATTAATTGTGGATAATGGGCCTAGCATGATTAATTAATTTTATTAATGGACTAATTTTGTGCTAGTGGGCTTAGTGGAATTAATTTAGTTTTGGGCTAAGATTATGGGCCATAGATAATGAGTATGATTAATTAATTAATCTGCTGCTCATTTTGTGCTTATTTGATGCTCTAGGGCCCATTTAATTGATCCACTAATTATGCAATTAATTAATGTTATATAACTGATTAATTGATTTAATTGTCAATTATTGTTGTATATGTGAAAGGCATGTTCTATGTGATTTATTTATTTAAATTACTGTTAATAGAAGCATGTCTTAGTTGTATATTTATTCTGGAATATTATATACATGTTAAAAACCCGCGGTAATTAAATAACTAAGTGGGAGAGGGGATTGGTAATAAATTCCCGCGGCCTCCATTATTGGTTTGTTAGCGATGTGAATAGACTTGCGTGTCGGCATTAGAGCCTTCCTCCCCATCGGATGAGTTTATTCATGGATTGCTGGAACAGACTTCATTAAATAATTACGTTTGTAATGTGATGCATATGAACTTGCGCGTTGGCTTAGACCTTCCTCCCTATTGGATGAGTTTATATGCGGTTCACTGATACAAATTTGTAATTGATGACTGTAGGAAGTTATCCGAGCGCGTGTGTACTTCTCCATCTGTAAGGCACACAAGCTTGGGCCGCGGACTTGGGGTCAAATAATGGTGTACACTTAGATGTAAATAATAAGTATCCTCCCCATCGGAGTCACTGCTTTTATTTGCATGGCTAAAGAGGAACCGACTATTAATTATTTTGTCATAAAGTTAGGTTGACAAATGAAATTAATGGGTAAAACCTTCTCTTGTAAATGTTCGGGTTTGTAAACGTCCACACTATCAGGGCTTGCAGACTCACGGTGCTTGAGATGTCGGTGAATTTTATTTTATATTGTTTTGAGGGAATCGATATAAAATAATAAAATTCGAAGATTTGATCGGTAAATTTATTTGTGATTCTCTGAATTTTGAATGGTTTTATTTCACTAATTATTAACTAAAAGACATTATATTTACTTGTCCAAATTAGATGATTGGAAAAGAATCTTGGTTTTGAACATTACTGCTTAAGAAATACATGTGTATTCTCACAAAGGACGTCTCATGATGCCTATTAAAGTCTCTAGTGAAGAGATGAGAGGTTCATAGAAATATGATGGTCTCATTTAACTCTTCGGATACTTGAGTAAATTAAAAGGCAGAAGATCATGGTTGAATTGATGAATGAATTGGAAAAGCTTGGAATAGAAATTGAAAGGGAAACCTAAATCAATTTATTCTTCACAATTTGCCTGGATGTTTTGAGCAAGTTCTACCTGAAATACGAGAGGTTGTATATGGTGGGAAACTTCTAACAAAACATGTGGTAAAAGAAAGCCATTTTCATCATGATGTGAACAAGTTTAAAATCTTATTTACTAATGGTTTAAACATGATTAGTGATGGCATCTACTGACACGAAGTATGTAGATACTGGAATCACTAAATGTTTATAACTTAGAAAGGATAAGATTGTTAAGACATGGGTAAAACTACAAAGGTAGTGGCTATTGCAGTGGGAGTTGTTTATTTATCTCATGATAAGAATAAACGATTGATTATGAGAAATTATCTTTACGTACGTTTCATAGAAAGAATTTAATTTCGGTTTCTATGCATTAACGGATGGATACTTCATTTCATTTAAATGACATGGTCATAGTAATGAGGAATGAGGCTATAATCCGTTAAAGTACGTTGGTGGATAAAAAGTATACTCTTGAATCATGTACATCCCACAGATGCAATAAATAGTAATTAAATAATGCATCTTCTAATATTAAGAGAAAGGAACCTTCGGAGAAGAACTAAAACATGCATTTGGCATCTAAGATTAGTTCATTTTACTTAGGTAGGATTCAAAAGTTGATAGCCGATAGACCGTAAGGTTTATCTGAAGTGGAAACTATCGGACTTGTGAGTCTTGGTTGGAAGTAAAAATGATTAACTGCCTTTTCAAGGCTGTGGGGTGTAGAGCCAAAGATATATATGTTGGAATTAGTTCATTCTGATTCAAGCGAACTTAACAATATCCAGGCGAGAGGTGGTTATGAATATTCAAAGATTATTCTGGGAACCGATATATTTATTTGATACACTGCACGTCTAAGTTCTTGGATTAATTCAAGAATTGTAAGGCTGGTACAGTGAGCGTCATGGAAAATATATCATATCATTACGATTCAATCGTGATGATGAAAGCCTCTTAGGATAGTTAGGAACTAATAATCAGAAGTTGAGATTAAATCTCAAGTTGACTACACCGGGCATGCCCCAGCTGAATGGTGTGGTGGGTAGAAGGTATAAGGCTCTTATGGTTATGATTAGATAGATGATGAATTATTTGGAATAATTAAATTTATTTTATGGATATGCCCTAGATACAGTAATTCGTGAAATATTTGTCTGTTTGTGGGACATCCTAGAAAAATGAAGTGTGATTTATTTAGTCTAAAAGATTGAAGGGTGATTGTTAATACAATCACTAGATTTTTGGAAAAGGACTATGCAATAAATCACAAACCCATGTATAAGTTGTTCTAAAGGAAGTGAGAGGAAAACACTAAGTATAAGTACCAAGTGTACAAGAGGATATACCACAAGGTAAACTGCAACGCGTGTCACGTCTGATACACAATTACATGTAGTGCCTTGTCGTAGTGGGAGGGTTGTATGACAACCCATAAATATATGTTTTGGGAGAGTCGTGAGACTTGATCCCTAGTAAACATGGTATTGTCCCACGGATACGAAGTAGCACTACAAGATGAAAATGCGGAATCTTAGCAAGATGCAATGAATGATGAAATAGAATCTATGGATTCTAAATTAAGTCTGGAGCTTGAACGATCACTAAAATGGTGTAAAAGCCATTGTAAGTGGTCATAGGGAAATAAAAGAGGATCATACGGAAAGGTGAAAATCTTGGAAGCAAAGCTTGTTGCGAAAAGATGTACTCAGAAAGAAATGGTTCGATTATGAGGGAACATATTCGCTGGTAGCTATGCTTAAATTGATCCGGATTCTTTTATTTATTGCTACTCATATTGAATTATGAGGGACAGCAAATAGATGTCAAGACAGCTTTCCTGATTGGAAGTCTTGAGGAAAACATCTATGTGAAGCAACCAGAGTGATTCATTGCAAAGTACTAATAGCATTTTGATAGTAAGCTTAAAAGTGTCCAGCGATGGACTAAGGCAAGCTTTGAGATCGTGAAGCATCTGTTTTGATTAGGTAATCCAGTGGCACGGATTTAAATCAATCAGCGGATGTATCTTGTGTATTAAAAAGGGTGACTGAAACGTGGTGGTGTTTTTTGTACTATACGTAGATAGTATCTTGCTCATTGGAGACAATGAAAGAGTATTATCGGGCGTATGGGTATGGTTAATAAAGCGGTAGAGATGAAGGACTTAAGAAAGGCAAAATATATCCTTTTGATCACGGTAATACGGATCACAAGAAAGGATATTGTGCTTATCTCAAGTTTCATAAAATGATACAGTCCATACTCGTTTAGCATGTAAATTTATCTAAGTGAATGTGTCTTTGACACACAAGAAGAAGATAAAGAGGATGAAAGCGGTTCCTTATGCTTCGGCGAATAAGGAAGCTTAATCTAAGGAATGCTATGAACGATGTTGGATATCTATTTTGCTGGATGCATGAATAGTGGGTATCAACGTAACCCGGAACAAGAATGATGAACTGTGGTAAGACATTTATAAAGTGCCTGAGAAGGACTGGAAATTATATGTGGACTTACTGGACAGATTCACTGCTTCTTGTGGATTACGTAGATTCAGATTTTTAGTTAGATTGGACGGCTGTAAATTCACCTCAAAGGTTATGTGTTTAATCTTAGGAAGTAGAGTCATAATGTGGAGGAGTATTATATAGAAATATATTTCAGACTCCGGAATCCATCATGGAAAGATGATTAATTGGAGCTTATGAGGCAGCCAAAGTATCTATATGACTCTAAAGACTTCATGATAGACTTTGAAGTGTTTCTAAGTTTGCCCAAGGTAATCACAATTTACATTGATGATATCGGTGCAGTTGCAAACTTGAAGAAATCACAAGTCCATAAGGAAATTAAACACATGGAGCACGAGTACCACCTGTTACGAGAAATCGTATGATGAGGGAAAGGTTGTTGTCGCCTAGATTGCATCGGATGATGACCTAGTAAACCATTTACAAGGACCTTAAGGCGAGAGCTTTTAATGGTCGCGTAAGTGGGAGTAGGAATCAGATGTATGGCAGAAGACATGACAGCATAGTCTTTTAGTGTAAGTGGGAGATTGTTGGATTGTATACTAAAAGTCTAGCTTTAGTATGAACAATGTCATAACAATATTTGAAATGAGAATCATTGATCAAATGATTGCATCTTATAATTTATTTTATATGCATGATGCAATAGTCCACTTACTTTATACTGTAGATAATATGTTGTGCGACAACACGCGGAAGATCATATTATTGGTTTCCTTATAAAGTATAAACAGATGCTCACAACTGAGATAGACGGGGACTCTCTATCGGTATGGTTGTAGTGTGGTTTGGTATTAGCTTGTCTTGGCTATAGAATCACATTAGTGCACTTGTGTGTATTGAGCAGGACCGCCTGAGATCGTTCGACTTATACTGACTTATAGAAGAACTTGATCTCTGTTATTATGGAAGTTCATGCTCTTAATCCCTATACAATAACCTCGACACGTAGGGCAGTATGTATTTCTTTGATTCATCAATGGGTGAGATTTACAAGTATTAAATCAACAAACTCGATGAGTTGGGAAGTAGTGCTGTATCTATGGTGTGCTGTTGATTGTAGAAGGAATCCATGTCCGTCATAGGTTGATGATATCCCCTTGAGGAGCTCATAAGGTTTATCATGTAAATCTTGCAAGGGGATTAATTTCCGGCATGATAATAAGGTTGAGTGGTACTACTCTCGGATGAGATATTAATTAATTTGAGTTGTCAGTAACTTAATAAATTAATGGACATTGTTTTTCTTAAACATAGGGAGACCATCGGGCTTATAATAAGAAGGAGCCCAGAACATAATTTTGGGATTGGACGGGTAGTGCAGTAATAATATTTTAGTGGACTATATTATTATTATTGGATTTAATTAAAAGCTTTGGGCTAAGCTTGGTTAATTAAATTCAATTGAGGCCCAGCCCAATTTCTCCTCCTGGTCCCTGCTGTAGCCCAACTATATAAGTCATCTCAGCTCCTGTTAACCCTAAGTCAGTGCCTCATTTGACAGTTAGAAAGAATAGGAGCAGATTGAGAGAATCCTGCGGATTGTTGCCCACACAACAGCAAGATTCGACTTGGGACATACAGTATAAGATCAGAGGTAGTTCTCTACAGCGATTCATCCTCTACATCAACCCAGAAGTACGGTAAACACGTTTTATGCTTCCGCTGATTTGTTTGCCTGTTATCCTAACGAATCACGTTGAACCGCACGATCCAATTGCCAACAATTATATACTCTGAAAATATGTTCTACAACTATATACTCATGTATAATAAATAATTTGTTCATAAAAATGGTTAGAAATTGCTCACTTCAAGTACTTCTTAACCTAGATCACAGAGTAGAATCAACTCTGCACTTTGACATTTTTTTGACTCTACGGCGTAAGTTTCCTAACATTTTCATACTCTGAAAACATGTTCTCCTACTATATTCTCATGTCTAATAACTAATTTGACCATAAAAATGGCAAGAAAATGCTTATTTCAAGGAGTTATTGAAATGGTTCATGGAGTAGAATTAACTCTGCAATGTGTGTTTTCAGTGACTCTATGGCGCAAGCTTGTTGCAGTTATATACTATAAAAATATGTTCTACAACTATATACTCATGTATAATAAATAATTTGTTCATAAAAATGGTAAGAAATTGCTCACTTCAAGTAGTTCTTAACCTAGATCACGGAGTAGAATCAGCTCTGCACTTTGATATTTTTTTGACTCTACGGCCCAAGCTTCTTAACATTTTCATACTCTGAAAACATGTTCTCCTACTATATTCTCATGTCTAATAACTAATTTTACCATAAAAATGGCAAGAAAATACTCACATCAAGGAGTTATTAAAATGGTTCACGGAGTAGAATCATCTTTGCACTGTGTGTTTTCAGTGACACTATGGCGTAAGCTTTGTTGCAGTTATATACTCTGAAAATATGTTCTCCAACTATATACTGATGTATAATAAATAATTTGTTCATAAAAATGGTAAGAAATTTTCACTTCAAGTAGTTCTTAACTTAGATCATGGAGTAGAATCAGCTCTTCACTTTGACATTTTTTTGACACTACGGCACAAGCTTCCTAACATTTTCATACTCAGAAAACATGTTCTCCTACTATATTCTAATGTCTAATAACTAATTTGACCATGAAAATGGCAAAAAAATGCTCACTTCAAGGAGTTATTGAAATGGTTCACGGAGTAGAATCAACTCTGCACTGTGTGTTTTCAGTGACTCTATGGCGCAAGCTTTGTAGCAACTATATACTGTGAAAATATGTTCTCCAACTACATACTGATGTATAATAAATAGTTTGATCATAAAAATGGTAAGAAATTGCTCACTTCAAGTAGTTCTTCACCTGGATCACGGTGTAGAATAAACTCTGCACGTTGACATTTTAGTGACACCATGGCGCAAGCTTCCTAACATTTTTATACTCTGAAAACATGTTCTCCAACAATATTCTCATGTCAATTAACTAATTTAACCATAAAAATGGCAAGACAATGCTCACTTCCAGAAGTTCTTGACCAGGTTGACAGAATAGAATCAACTCTGCACTGTGAGTTTTTTGTGACTCTATGGTGCATGCTTACTAGCATTTTTTTACTCTTAAAACATGTTCTTCAACTATATTATTATGTCATACCAAATAATTTGACCATAAAAGTAGCAAGAAAATGATCACTCCAAGGAGTTATTGAAATGGTTCACGGAGTAGAATCAACTCTGCACTGTGTGTTTTCAGTGACTCTATTGTTCAAGCTTTGTTGCAGTTATATACTCTAAAAATATGTTCTCCAACTATATACTCATGTATAATAAATAATTTGTTCATAAAAATGGTAAGAAATAGCGCACTTCAAGTAGTTCTTGACCTAGATCACGGAGTAGAATCAGCTATGCACTTTGACATTTTTTTGACTCTACGGCGCAAGCTTCCTAACATTTTCTTACTCTGAAAATTTGTTATCCTAATATATTCTCATGTCTAATAACTAATTTGACCATAAAAATGGCAAGAAAATGCTCACTTCAAGGAGTTATTGAAATGGTTCACGGAGTAGAATCAACTCTGCACTGTGTGTTTTCAGTGACTCTATGGCGCAATCTTTGTTGCAGTTATATACTTTGAAAATATGTTCTCCAACTATATATTTATGTATAATAAATAATTTATTCATAAAAATGGTAAGAAATTTCTCACTTCAAGTAGTTCTTAACATAGATCACAGAGTAGAATCAGCTCTGCACTTTGACATTTTTTTTACTCTACGGCTCAAGCTTCCTAACATTTTCATACTCTGAAAATATGTCCTCCTACTATATTCTCATGTCTAATAACTAATTTGACCATAAAAATGGCAAGATAATGCTCACTTAAAGGAGTTGTAGAAATTGTTCACGGAGTAGAATCAACTCTGCAATATGTATTTTCAGTGACTCTATGGCACAAGCTTTGTTGCAGTTATATACTCTGAAAATATGTTCTCTAACTATATACACATGTATAATAAATAATTTGTTCATAAAAATGGTAAGAAATTGCTCACTTCAAGTAGTTCTTAACCTAGATCATGGAGTAGAATCAGCTCTGCACATTGACATTTTTTTTACTCTACGGCACAAGCTTCTCATCATTTTCATACTCTGAAAACATGTTCTCCTACTATATTCTCATGTCTAATAACTAATTTTACCATAAAAATGGCAAGAAAATACTCACATCAAGGAGTTATTAAAATGGTTCACGGAGTAGAATCATCTTTGCACTGCGTGTTTTCAGTGACACTATGGCGTAAGCTTTGTTGCAGTTATATACTCTGAAAATATGTTCTCCAACTATATACTCATGTATAATAAATATTTTGTTCATAAAAATGGTAAGAAATTTTCACTTCAAGTAGTTCTTAACTTAGATCACGGAGTAGAATCAGCTCTTCACATTGACATTTTTTTGACACTACGGCACAAGCTTCCTAACATTTTCATACTAAGAAAACATGTTCTCCTACTATATTCTAATGTCTAATAACTAATTTGACCATGAAAATGGCAAAAAAATGCTCACTTCAAGGAGTTATTGAAATGGTTCACGGAGTAGAATAAACTCTGCACTGTGTGTTTTCAGTGACTCTATGGCGCAAGCTTTGTAGCAGCTATATACTGTGAAAATATGTTCTCCAACTACATATTGATGTATAATAAACAGTTTGATCATAAAAATGGTAAGAAATTGCTCACTTCAAGTAGTTCTTCACCTGGATCACGGTGTAGAATAAGCTCTGCACATTGACATTTTAGTGACACAATGGCGCAAGCTTCCTAACATTTTTATACTCTGAAAACATGTTCTCCAACAATATTCTCATGTCAATTAACTAATTTGACCATAAAAATGGCAAGACAATGCTCACTTCCAGAAGTTCTTGACCAGGTTGACAGAATAGAATCAACTCTGCACTGTTAGTTTTTTGTGACTCTATGGTGCATGCTTACTAGCATTTTTTTACCCTTAAAACATGTTCTTCAACTATATTATTATGTCATACCACATAATTTGACCATAAAAGTAGAAAGAAAATGATCACTCCAAGGAGTTATTGAAATGGTTCACGGAGTAGAATCAACTCTGCACTGTGTGTTTTCAGTGACTCTATTGTTCAAGCTTTGTTGCAGTTATATACTCTAAAAATATGTTCTCCAACTATATACTTATGTATAATAAATAATTTGTTCATAAAAATCGTAAGAAATAGCACACTTCAAGTAGTTCTTGACCTAGATCACGGAGTAGAATCAGCTATGCACTTTGACATTTTTTTGACTCTACGGCGCAAGCTTCCTAACATTTTCATACTCTGAAAATTTGTTATCCTAATATATTCTCATGTCTAATAACTAATTTGACAATAAAAATGGCAAGAAAATGCTCACTTCAAGGAGTTATTGAAATGGTTCACGGAGTAGAATCAACTCTGCACTGTGTGTTTTCAGTGACTCTATGGCGCAATCTTTGTTGCAGTTATATACTTTGAAAATATGTTCTCCAACTATATACTCATGTATAATAAATAATTTATTCATAAAAATGGTAGGAAATTGCTCACTTCAAGTAGTTCTTAACATAGATCACAGAGTAGAATCAGCTCTGCACTTTGACATTTTTTTTACTCTACGGCTCAAGCTTTCTAACATTTTCATACTCTGAAAATATGTCCTCCTACTATATTCTCATGTCTAATAACTAATTTGACCATAAAAATGGCAAGAAAATGCTCACTTAAAGGAGTTGTAGAAATTGTTCACGGAGTAGAATCAACTCTGCAATATGTATTTTCAGTGACTCTATGGCACAAGCTTTGTTGCAGTTATATACTCTGAAAATATGTTCTCTAACTATATACACATGTATAATAAATAATTTGTTCATAAAAATGGTAAGAAATTGCTCACTTCAAGTAGTTCTTAACCTAGATCATGGAGTAGAATCAGCTCTGCACTTTGACATTTTTTTTACTCTGCGGCACAAGCTTCTCATCATTTTCATACTCTGAAAACATGTTCTCCTACTATATTCTCATGTCTAATAACTAATTTTACCATAAAAATGGCAAAAAAATACTCACGTCAAGGAGTTATTGAAATGGTTCACGGAGTAGAATCATCTTTGCACTGTGTGTTTTCAATGACACTATGGCGTAAGCTTTGTTGCAGTTATATACTCTGAAAATATGTTCTCCAACTATATACTCATGTATAATAAATAATTTGTTCATAAAAATGGTAAGAAATTTTCACTTCAAGTAGTTCTTAACTTAGATCACGGAGTAGAATCAGCTCTTCACATTGACATTTTTTTGACACTACGGCACAAGCTTCCTAACATTTTCATACTAAGAAAACATGTTCTCCTACTATATTCTAATGTCTAATAACTAATTTGACCATGAAAATGGCAAAAAAATGCTCACTTCAAGGAGTTATTGAAATGGTTCACGGAGTAGAATAAACTCTGCACTGTGTGTTTTCAGTGACTCTATGGCGCAAGCTTTGTAGCAGCTATATACTGTGAAAATATGTTCTCCAACTACATATTGATGTATAATAAACAGTTTGATCATAAAAATGGTAAGAAATTGCTCACTTCAAGTAGTTCTTCACCTGGATCACGGTGTAGAATAAGCTCTGCACATTGACATTTTAGTGACACAATGGCGCAAGCTTCCTAACATTTTTATACTCTGAAAACATGTTCTCCAACAATATTCTCATGTCAATTAACTAATTTGACCATAAAAATGGCAAGACAATGCTCACTTCCAGAAGTTCTTGACCAGGTTGACAGAATAGAATCAACTCTGCACTGTTAGTTTTTTGTGACTCTATGGTGCATGCTTACTAGCATTTTTTTACCCTTAAAACATGTTCTTCAACTATATTATTATGTCATACCACATAATTTGACCATAAAAGTAGAAAGAAAATGATCACTCCAAGGAGTTATTGAAATGGTTCACGGAGTAGAATCAACTCTGCACTGTGTGTTTTCAGTGACTCTATTGTTCAAGCTTTGTTGCAGTTATATACTCTAAAAATATGTTCTCCAACTATATACTTATGTATAATAAATAATTTGTTCATAAAAATCGTAAGAAATAGCACACTTCAAGTAGTTCTTGACCTAGATCACGGAGTAGAATCAGCTATGCACTTTGACATTTTTTTGACTCTACGGCGCAAGCTTCCTAACATTTTCATACTCTGAAAATTTGTTATCCTAATATATTCTCATGTCTAATAACTAATTTGACAATAAAAATGGCAAGAAAATGCTCACTTCAAGGAGTTATTGAAATGGTTCACGGAGTAGAATCAACTCTGCACTGTGTGTTTTCAGTGACTCTATGGCGCAATCTTTGTTGCAGTTATATACTTTGAAAATATGTTCTCCAACTATATACTCATGTATAATAAATAATTTATTCATAAAAATGGTAAGAAATTGCTCACTTCAAGTAGTTCTTAACATAGATCACAGAGTAGAATCAGCTCTGCACTTTGACAGTTTTTTTACTCTACGGCTCAAGCTTTCTAACATTTTCGTACTCTGAAAATATGTCCTCCTACTATATTCTCATGTCTAATAACTAATTTGACCATAAAAATGGCAAGAAAATGCTCACTTAAAGGAGTTGTAGAAATTGTTCACGGAGTAGAATCAACTCTGCAATATGTATTTTCAGTGACTCTATGGCACAAGCTTTGTTGCAGTTATATACTCTGAAAATATGTTCTCTAACTATATACACATGTATAATAAATAATTTGTTCATAAAAATGGTAAGAAATTGCTCACTTCAAGTAGTTCTTAACCTAGATCATGGAGTAGAATCAGCTCTGCACTTTGACATTTTTTTTACTCTGCGGCACAAGCTTCTCATCATTTTCATACTCTGAAAACATGTTCTCCTACTATATTCTCATGTCTAATAACTAATTTTACCATAAAAATGGCAAAAAAATACTCACATCAAGGAGTTATTGAAATGGTTCACGGAGTAGAATCATCTTTGCACTGTGTGTTTTCAATGACACTATGGCGTAAGCTTTGTTGCAGTTATATACTCTGAAAATATGTTCTCCAACTATATACTCATGTATAATAAATAATTTGTTCATAAAAATGGTAAGAAATTTTCACTTCAAGTAGTTCTTAACTTAGATCACGGAGTAGAATCAGCTTTTCACTTTGACATTTTTTTGACACTACGGCACAAGCTTCCTAACATTTTCATACTCAGAAAACATGTTCTCCTACTGTATTCTCATGTCTAATAACTAATTTGACCATGAAAATGGAAAAAAAATGCTCACTTCAAGGAGTCATTGAAATGGTTCACGGAGTAGAATCAACTCTGCACTGTGTGTTTTCAGTGACTCTATGGCGCAAGCTTTGTAGCAGCTATATACTGTGAAAATATGTTGTCCAACTACATACTGATGTATAATAAACAGCTTGATCATAAAAATGGTAAGAAATTGCTCACTTCAAGTAGTTCTTCACCTGGATCACGGTGTAGAATAAGCTCTGCACATTAACATTTTAGTGACACAATGGCGCAAGCTTCCTAACATTTTTATACTCTGAAAACATGTTCTCCAACAATATTCTCATGTCAATTAACTAATTTGACCATAAAATGGCAAGACAATGCTCACTTCCAGAAGTTCTTGACCAGGTTGACAGAATAGAATCAACTCTGCACTGTGAGTTTTTTGTGACTCTATGGTGCATGCTTACTAGCATTTTTTTACTCTTAAATCATGTTCTTCAACTATATTATTATGTCATACCAAATAATTTGACCATAAAAGTAGCAAGAAAATGATCACTCCAAGGAGTTATTGAAATGGTTCACGGAGTAGAATCAACTCTGCACTGTGTGTTTTCAGTGACTCTATTGTTCAAGCTTTGTTGCACTTATATACTCTAAAAATATGTTCTCCAACTATATACTCATGTATAATAAATAATTTGTTCATAAAAATGGTAAGAAATAGCACACTTCAAGTAGTTCTTGACCTAGATCACGGAGTAGAATCAGCTATGCACTTTGACATTTTTTTGACTCTACGGCGCAAGCTTCATAACATTTTCATACTCTGAAAATATGTTATCCTAATATATTCTCATGTCTAATAACTAATTTGTCCATAAAAATGGCAAGAAAATGCTCACTTTAAGGAGTTATTGAAATGGTTCATGGAGTAGAATCAACTCTGCACTGTGTGTTTTCAGTGACTCTATGGCGCAATCTTTGTTGCAGTTATGTACTTTGAAAATATGTTCTCCAACTATATACTCATGTATAATAATAATTTATTCATAAAAATGGTAAGAAATTGCTCACTTCAAGTAGATCTTAACATAGATCACAGAGTAGAATCAGCTCTGCACTTTGACATTTTTTTTACTCTACGGGTCAAGCTTCCTAACATTTTCATACTCTGAAAATATGTCCTCCTACTATATTCTCATGTCTAATAACTAATTTGACCATAAAAATGGCAAGAAAATGCTCACTTAAAGGAGTTGTAGAAATTGTTCACGGAGTAGTATCAACTCTGCAATATGTGTTTTCAGTGACTCTATGGCGCAAGCTTTGTTGCAGTTATATACTCTGAAAATATGTTCTCTAACTATATACACATGTATAATAAATAATTTGTTCATAAAAATGGTAAGAAATTGCTCACTTCAAGTAGTTCTTAACCTAGATCACGGAGTAGAATCAGCTCTGCACTTTGACATTTTTTTTAATACTGCGCAAGCTTCTTATCACTTTCATACTCTGAAAACATGTTCCCCTACTATATTCTCATGTCTAATAACTAATTTTACCATAAAAATGGCAAGAAAATTCTCACATTAAGGAGTTATTGAAATGGTTCATGGAGTAGAATCATCTTTGCACTGTGTGTTTTCAGTGACTCTATGGCGTAAGCTTTGTTGCAGTTATATACTCTGAAAATATGTTCTACAACTATATACTCATGTATAATAAATAATTTGTTCATAAAAATGGTAAGAAATTGCTCACTTCATGTAGTTCTTAACCTAGATCACAGAGTAGAATCAGCTCTGCACTTTGACATTTTTTTGACTCTACGGCTCAAGCTTCCTAACATTTTCATACTCAGAAAACATGTTCTCCTACTATATTCTCATGTCTAATAACTAACTTGACCATAAAAATGGCATAAAATGCTCACTTTAAGGAGTCATTGAAATGGTTCACAGATTAGAATCAACTCGGCACTGTGTGTTTTCAGTGACCATGGCGCAAGCTTTGTAGCAGTTATATACTATGAAAATATATTCTCCAACTACATACTGATGTATAATAAACAGTTTGATCATAAAAATTGTAAGAAATTGCTCACTTCAAGTAGTTCTTAACCTAGATCATGGAGTAGAATCAGCTATGCACTTTGACATTTTTTTTACTCTACGGCACAAGCTTCTCATCATTTTCATACTCTGAAAACATGTTCTCCTACTATATTCTCATGTCTAATAACTAATTTTACCATAAAAATGGCAAGAAAATACTCACATCAAGGAGTTATTGAAATGGTTCACGGAGTAGAATCATCTTTGCACTGTGTGTTTTCAGTGACACTATGGCGTAAGCTTTGTTGCAGTTATATACTCTGAAAATATGTTATCCAACTATATACTCATGTATAATAAATAATTTGTTCATAAAAATGGTTAGAAATTTTCACTTCAAGTAGTTCTTAACTTAGATCACGGAGTAGAATCAACTTTTCACTTTGACATTTTTTTGACACTACGGCACAAGCTTCCTAACATTTTCATACTCAGAAAACATGTTCTCCTACTATATTCTCATGTCTAATAACTAATTTGACCATGAAAATGGAAAAAAAATGCTCACTTCAAGGAGTCATTGAAATGGTTCACGGAGTAGAATCAACTCTGCACTGTGTGTTTTCAGTGACTCTATGGCGCAAGCTTTGTAGCAGCTATATACTTGAAAATATGTTCTCCAACTACATACTGATGTATAATAAACAGCTTGATCATAAAAATGGTAAGAAATTGCTCACTTCAAGTAGTTCTTCACCTGGATCACGGTGTAGAATAAGCTCTGCACATTGACATTTTAGTGACACAATGGCGCAAGCTTCCTAACATTTTTATACTCTGAAAACATGTTCTCCAACAATATTCTCATGTCAATTAACTAATTTGACCATAAAAATGGCAAGACAATGCTCACTTCCAGAAGTTCTTGACCAGGTTGACAGAATAGAATCAACTCTGCACTGTGAGTTTTTTGTGACTCTATGGTGCATGCTTACTAGCATTTTTTTACTCTTAAATCATGTTCTTCAACTATATTATTATGTCATACCAAATAATTTGACCATAAAAATAGCAAGAAAATGATCACTCCAAGGAGTTATTGAAATGGTTCACGGAGTAGAATCAACTCTGCACTGTGTGTTTTCAGTGACTCTATTGTTCAAGCTTTGTTGCATTTATATACTCTAAAAATATGTTCTCCAACTATATACTCATGTATAATAAATAATTTGTACATAAAAATGGTAAGAAATAGCACACTTCAAGTAGTTCTTGACCTAGATCACGGAGTAGAATCAGCTATACACTTTGACATTTTTTTGAATCTATGGCGCAAGCTTCCTAACATTTTCATACTCTGAAAATATGTTATCCTAATATATTCTCATGTCTAATAACTAATTTGACCATAAAAATGGCAAGAAAATGCTCACTTTAAGGAGTTATTGAAATGGTTCATGGAGTAGAATCAACTCTGCACTTTGTGTTTTCAGTGACTCTATGGCGCAATCTTTGTTGCAGTTATGTACTTTGAAAATATGTTCTCCAACTATATACTCATGTATAATAAATAATTTATTCATAAAAATGGTAAGAAATTGCTCACTTCAAGTAGTTCTTAACATAGATCACAGAGTAGAATCAGCTCTGCACGTTGACATTTTTTTTACTCTACGGGTCAAGCTTCCTAACATTTTCATACTCTGAAAATATGTCCTCCTACTATATTCTCATGTCTAATAACTAATTTGACCATAAAAATGGCAAGAAAATGCTCACTTAAAGGAGTTGTAGAAATTGTTCATGGAGTAGTATCAACTCTGCAATATGTGTTTTCAGTGACTCTATGGCGCAAGCTTTGTTGCAGTTATATACTCTAAAAATATGTTCTCTAACTATATACACATGTATAATAAATAATTTGTTCATAAAATGGTAAGAAATTGCTCACTTCAAGTAGTTCTTAACCTAGATCACGGAGTAGAATCAGGTCTGCACTTTGACATTTTTTTTACTCTATGGTTCAAGCTTCTTATCATTTTCATACTCTGAAACCATGTTCTCCTACTATATTCTCATGTCTAATAACTAATTTTACCATAAAAATGGCAAGAAAATTCTCACATTAAGGAGTTATTGAAATGGTTCATGGAGTAGAATCATCTTTGCACTGTGTGTTTTCAGTGACTCTATGGCGTAAGCTTTGTTGCAGTTATATACTCTGAAAATATGTTCTACAACTATATACTCATGTATAATAAATAATTTGTTCATAAAAATGGTAAGAAATTGCTCACTTCATGTAGTTCTTAACCTAGATCACAGAGTAGAATCAGCTCTGCACTTTGACATTTTTTTGACTCTACGGCTCAAGCTTCCTAACATTTTCATACTCAGAAAACATGTTCTCCTACTATATTCTCATGTCTAATAACTAACTTGACCATAAAAATGGCATAAAATGCTCACTTTAAGGAGTCATTGAAATGGTTCACAGATTAGAATCAACTCGGCACTGTGTGTTTTCAGTGACCATGGCGCAAGCTTTGTAGCAGTTATATACTATGAAAATATATTCTCCAACTACATACTGATGTATAATAAACAGTTTGATCATAAAAATTGTAAGAAATTGCTCACTTCAAGTAGTTCTTAACCTAGATCATGGAGTAGAATCAGCTATGCACTTTGACATTTTTTTTACTCTACGGCACAAGCTTCTCATCATTTTCATACTCTGAAAACATGTTCTCCTACTATATTCTCATGTCTAATAACTAATTTTACCATAAAAATGGCAAGAAAATACTCACATCAAGGAGTTATTGAAATGGTTCACGGAGTAGAATCATCTTTGCACTGTGTGTTTTCAGTGACACTATGGCGTAAGCTTTGTTGCAGTTATATACTCTGAAAATATGTTATCCAACTATATACTCATGTATAATAAATAATTTGTTCATAAAAATGGTTAGAAATTTTCACTTCAAGTAGTTCTTAACTTAGATCACGGAGTAGAATCAACTTTTCACTTTGACATTTTTTTGACACTACGGCACAAGCTTCCTAACATTTTCATACTCAGAAAACATGTTCTCCTACTATATTCTCATGTCTAATAACTAATTTGACCATGAAAATGGAAAAAAAATGCTCACTTCAAGGAGTCATTGAAATGGTTCACGGAGTAGAATCAACTCTGCACTGTGTGTTTTCAGTGACTCTATGGCGCAAGCTTTGTAGCAGCTATATACTTGAAAATATGTTCTCCAACTACATACTGATGTATAATAAACAGCTTGATCATAAAAATGGTAAGAAATTGCTCACTTCAAGTAGTTCTTCACCTGGATCACGGTGTAGAATAAGCTCTGCACATTGACATTTTAGTGACACAATGGCGCAAGCTTCCTAACATTTTTATACTCTGAAAACATGTTCTCCAACAATATTCTCATGTCAATTAACTAATTTGACCATAAAAATGGCAAGACAATGCTCACTTCCAGAAGTTCTTGACCAGGTTGACAGAATAGAATCAACTCTGCACTGTGAGTTTTTTGTGACTCTATGGTGCATGCTTACTAGCATTTTTTTACTCTTAAATCATGTTCTTCAACTATATTATTATGTCATACCAAATAATTTGACCATAAAAATAGCAAGAAAATGATCACTCCAAGGAGTTATTGAAATGGTTCACGGAGTAGAATCAACTCTGCACTGTGTGTTTTCAGTGACTCTATTGTTCAAGCTTTGTTGCATTTATATACTCTAAAAATATGTTCTCCAACTATATACTCATGTATAATAAATAATTTGTACATAAAAATGGTAAGAAATAGCACACTTCAAGTAGTTCTTGACCTAGATCACGGAGTAGAATCAGCTATACACTTTGACATTTTTTTGAATCTATGGCGCAAGCTTCCTAACATTTTCATACTCTGAAAATATGTTATCCTAATATATTCTCATGTCTAATAACTAATTTGACCATAAAAATGGCAAGAAAATGCTCACTTTAAGGAGTTATTGAAATGGTTCATGGAGTAGAATCAACTCTGCACTTTGTGTTTTCAGTGACTCTATGGCGCAATCTTTGTTGCAGTTATGTACTTTGAAAATATGTTCTCCAACTATATACTCATGTATAATAAATAATTTATTCATAAAAATGGTAAGAAATTGCTCACTTCAAGTAGTTCTTAACATAGATCACAGAGTAGAATCAGCTCTGCACTTTGACATTTTTTTTACTCTACGGCTCAAGCTTCCTAACATTTTCATACTCTGAAAATATGTCCTCCTACTATATTCTCATGTCTAATAACTAATTTGACCATAAAAATGGCAAGAAAATGCTCACTTAAAGGAGTTGTAGAAATTGTTCATGGAGTAGTATCAACTCTGCAATATGTGTTTTCAGTGACTCTATGGCGCAAGCTTTGTTGCAGTTATATACTCTAAAAATATGTTCTCTAACTATATACACATGTATAATAAATAATTTGTTCATAAAATGGTAAGAAATTGCTCACTTCAAGTAGTTCTTAACCTAGATCACGGAGTAGAATCAGGTCTGCACTTTGACATTTTTTTTACTCTATGGTTCAAGCTTCTTATCATTTTCATACTCTGAAACCATGTTCTCCTACTATATTCTCATGTCTAATAACTAATTTTACCATAAAAATGGCAAGAAAATTCTCACATCAAGGAGTTATTGAAATGGTTCATGGAGTAGAATCATCTTTGCACTGTGTGTTTTCAGTGACTCTATGGCGTAAGCTTTGTTGCAGTTATATACTCTGAAAATATGTTCTACAACTATATACTCATGTATAATAAATAATTTGTTCATAAAAATGGTAAGAAATTGCTCACTTCATGTAGTTCTTAACCTAGATCACAGAGTAGAATCAGCTCTGCACTTAGACATTTTTTTGACTCTACGGCTCAAGCTTCCTAACATTTTCATACTCAAAAAACATGTTCTACTACTATATTCTCATGTCTAATAACTAATTTGACCATAAAAATGGCATAAAATGCTCACTTTAAGGAGTCATTGAAATGGTTCACAGATTAGAATCAACTCTGCACTGTGTGTTTTCAGTGACCATGGCGCAAGCTTTGTAGCAGTTATATACTGTGAAAATATATTCTCCAACTACATACTGATGTATAATAAACAGTTTGATCATAAAAATTGTAAGAAATTGCTCACTTCAAGTAGTTCTTCACTTGGATCATGGTGTAGAATAAGCTCTGCACATTGACATTTTAGTGACACAATGGCGCAAGCTTCCTAACATTTTTATACTCTGAAAAAATGTTCTACAACTATATTCTAATGTTAATTAACTAATTTGACCATAAAAATGGCAAGACAATGCTCACTTCCAGAAGTTCTTGAGCAGGTTGACAGAATATAATCAACTCTGCACTGTGAGTTTTTTGTGACTCTATGGTGCATGCTTACTAGCATTTTTTTACTCTGAAAACATTTTCTCCAACTATATTCTTATGTCATAACAAATAATTTTACCATAAAAATAGCAAGAAAATGATCACTCCAAGGTGTTATTGAAATGGTTCACGAAGTAAAATCAACTATGCACAGTGTGTTTTCAGTGACTCAATGGCGCATTCTTTGTTGCAGTTATATACTCTAAAAATATGTTCTACAACTATATACTCATGTATAATAAATAATTTGTTCTTAAAAATGGTAAGAAATTGCTAACTTCAAGTAGGTCTTAACCTAGATCACAGAGTAGAATCAGCTCTATACTTTGACATTTTATTGACTCTATGGCGCAAGCTTCCTAACTTTTTCATACACTGAAAATATGATCTCCAACTATATTCTCTTGTCAATTAACTAATTTGACCAAAAAAATGGCTAGACAATGCTCACTTCCAGAAGTTCTTGACCAAGTTGACAGAATAGAATCAACTCTGCACAGTGAATTTTTTGTGACTCTATAGTGCAAGCTTACTAGCATTTGTTTACTCTGAAAACATGTTCTCCAACTATATTCTTATGTCATAACAACTAATTTGACCATAAAAATGACAAGAAAATGATCACTCCAAGGAGTTATTGAAATGGTTCACGGAGTAGAATCAACACTGCACTGTGTGTTTTTAGTGACTCTACGGTGCAAGCTTTGTTGCAGTTATATACTCTGAAAATATGTTCTACAACTATATACTCATGTATAATAAATAATTTGTTCATAAAAATGGTAAGAAATTGCTCACTTCAAGTAGTTCTTAACCTAGATCACAGAGTAGAATCAGCTCTGCACTTTGACATTTTTTTGACTCTACGGCGCAAGTTTCCTAACATTTTCATACTCTGAAAACATGTTCTCCTACTATATTCTCATGTCTAATAACTAATTTGACCATAAAAATGGCAAGAAAACGCTTATTTCATTGAGTTATTGAAATGGTTCACGGAATAGAATCAACTCTGCAATGTGTGTTTTCAGTGACTCTATGGCGCAAGCTTTGTTGCAGTTATATACTATAAAAATATGTTCTACAACTATATACTCATGTATAATAAATAATTTGTTCATAAAAATGGTAAGAAATTGCTCACTTCAAGTAGTTCTTAACCTAGATCACGGAGCAGAATCAGCTCTGTACTTTGACATTTTTTTGACTCTACGGCGCAAGTTTCCTAACATTTTCATACTCTGAAAACATGTTCTCCTATTATATTCTCATGTATAATAACTAATTTGACCATAAAAATGGCTGAAAATGCTTATTTCAAGGAGTTATTGAAATGGTTCACGGAGTAGAATCATCTTTGCACTGTGTGTTTTCAGTGACTCTATGGCGTAAGCTTTGTTGCAGTTATATACTCTAAAAATATGTTCTACAACTATATACTCATGTATAATAAATAATTTGTTCATAAAAATGGTAAGAAATTACTCACTTCAAGTAGTTCTTAACCTAGATCACAGAGTAGAATCAGCTCTGCACTTTGACATTTTTTTGACTCTACGGCTCAAGCTTCCTAACACTTTCATACTTTGAAAATATGTTCTCCTACTATATTCTCATGTCTAATAACTAATTTGACCATAAAAATGGCAAGAAAATGCTCACTTGAAGGAGTTATAGAATTGGTTCACGGAGTAGAATCAACTCTGCAATGTGTGTTTTCAGTGACTCTATGGCGCAAGCTTTGTTGCTGTTATATACTCTGAAAATATGTTCTCCAAATATAAACACATGTATAATAAATAATTTGTTCATAAAAATGGTAAGAAATTACACACTTCAAGTAGTTCTTGACCTAGATCACGGAGTAGAATCAGCTCTGCACTTTTACATTTTTTTGACTCTACGGCGCAAGCTTGCTAACATTTTCATATTCTAAAAATATGTTCTCCTAATATATTCTAATGTCTAATAACTAATTTGACCATAAAAATGGTAAGAAAATGCTCACTTCAAGGAGTTATTGAAATGGTTCATGGAGTAGAATCAACTCTGCACTGTGTGTTTTCAATGACTCTATGGCACAAGCTTTGTTGCAGTTATATACTCTGTAATATGTTCTCCAACTATATACTCAAGTATAATAAATAATTAATTCATAAAAATGGTAAGAAATTCCTCACTACAAGTAGTTCTTAACCTAGATCACAGAGTAGAATCAGCTCTGCACTTTGACATTTTTTTGACTCTACGGCTCTAGCTTCCTAACATTTTCATACTCTGAAAACATGTTCTCCTACTATATTCTCATGTCAAATAACTAATTTGACCATAAAAATGGCAAGAAAATTCTCACTTAAAGAAGTTGTTGAAATGGTTCACGGAGTAGAATCAACTCTGCAATGTGTGTTTTCAGTGACTCTATGGCGCAAGCTTTGTTGCAGTTATATACTCTGAAAATATGTTCTCCAACAATATAATAATGTTTAATAAATTATTTGTTCATAAAAATGGTAAGAAATTGCTCACTTCAAGTAGTTCTTAACCTAGATCACGGAGTAGAATTAGCTCTGCACTTTGACATTTTTTTGACTCTACGGCGCAAGCTTCTTATCATTTTCATACTCTGAAAATATGTTCTCCTACTATATTCACATGTCTAATAACTAATTTTACCATAAAAATGGCAAGAAAATACTCACATCAAGGAGTTATTGAAATGGTTCACGGAGTAGAATCATCTTTGCACTGTGTGTTTTCAGTGACACTATGGCGTAAGCTTTGTTGCAGTTATATACTCTGAAAATATGTTATCCAACTATATACTCATGTATAATAAATAATTTGTTCATAAAAATGGTTAGAAATTTTCACTTCAAGTAGTTCTTAACTTAGATCACGGAGTAGAATCAACTTTTCACTTTGACATTTTTTTGACACTACGGCACAAGCTTCCTAACATTTTCATACTCAGAAAACATGTTCTCCTACTATATTCTCATGTCTAATAACTAATTTGACCATGAAAATGGAAAAAAAATGCTCACTTCAAGGAGTCATTGAAATGGTTCACGGAGTAGAATCAACTCTGCACTGTGTGTTTTCAGTGACTCTATGGCGCAAGCTTTGTAGCAGCTATATACTGTGAAAATATGTTCTCCAACTACATACTGATGTATAATAAACAGCTTGATCATAAAAATGGTAAGAAATTGCTCACTTCAAGTAGTTCTTCACCTGGATCACGGTGTAGAATAAGCTCTGCACATTGACATTTTAGTGACACAATGGCGCAAGCTTCCTAACATTTTTATACTCTGAAAACATGTTCTCCAACAATATTCTCATGTCAATTAACTAATTTGACCATAAAAATGGCAAGACAATGCTCACTTCCAGAAGTTCTTGACCAGGTTGACAGAATAGAATCAACTCTGCACTGTGAGTTTTTTGTGACTCTATGGTGCATGCTTACTAGCATTTTTTTACTCTTAAATCATGTTCTTCAACTATATTATTATTTCATACCAAATAATTTGACCATAAAAGTAGCAAGAAAATGATCACTCCAAGGAGTTATTGAAATGGTTCACGGAGTAGAATCAACTCTGCACTGTGTGTTTTCAGTGACTCTATTGTTCAAGCTTTGTTGCAGTTATATACTCTAAAAATATGTTCTCCAACTATATACTCATGTATAATAAATAATTTGTTCATAAAAATGGTAAGAAATAGCACACTTCAAGTAGTTCTTGACCTAGATCACGGTGTAGAATCAGCTATGCACTTTGACATTTTTTTGACTCTACGGCGCAAGCTTCCTAACATTTTCATACTCTGAAAATATGTTATCCTAATATATTCTCATGTCTAATAACTAATTTACCATAAAAATGGCAAGAAAATGCTCACTTTAAGGAGTTATTGAAATGGTTCATGGAGTAGAATCAACTCAGCACTGTGTGTTTTCAGTGACTCTATGGCGCAATCTTTGCTGCAGTTATGTACTTTGAAAATATGTTCTCCAACTATATACTCATGTATAATAAATAATTTATTCATAAAAATGGTAAGAAATTGCTCACTTCAGGTAGTTCTTAACATAGATCACAGAGTAGAATCAGCTCTGCACTTTGACATTTTTTTTACTCTACGGGTCAAGCTTCCTAACATTTTCATACTCTGAAAATATGTCCTCCTACTATATTCTCATGTCTAATAACTAATTTGACCATAAAAATGGCAAGAAAATGCTCACTTAAAGGAGTTGTAGAAATTGTTCACGGAGTAGTATCAACTCTGCAATATGTGTTTTCAGTGACTCTATGGCGCAAGCTTTGTTGCAGTTATATACTCTAAAAATATGTTCTCTAACTATATACACATGTATAATAAATAATTTGTTCATAAAATGGTAAGAAATTGCTCACTTCAAGTAGTTCTTAACCTAGATCACGGAGTAGAATCAGGTCTGCACTTTGACATTTTTTTTACTCTACGGTTCAAGCTTCTTATCATTTTCATACTCTGAAAACATGTTCTCCTACTATATTCTCATGTCTAATAACTAATTTTACCATAAAAATGGCAAGAAAATTCTCACATCAAGGAGTTATTGAAATGGTTCATGGAGTAGAATCATCTTTGCACTGTGTGTTTACAGTGACTCTATGGCGTAAGCTTTGTTGCAGTTATATACTCTGAAAATATGTTCTACAACTATATACTCATGTATAATAAATAATTTGTTCATATAAATGGTAAGAAATTGCTCACTTCATGTAGTTCTTAACCTAGATCACAGAGTAGAATCAGCTCTGCACTTTGACATTTTTTTGACTCTACGGCTCAAGCTTCCTAACATTTTCATACTCAGAAAACATGTTCTCCTACTATATTCTCATGTCTAATAACTAATTTGACCATAAAAATGGCATAAAATGCTCACTTTAAGGAGTCATTGAAATGGTTCACAGATTATAATCAACTCTGCACTGTGTGTTTTCAGTGACCATGGCGCAAGCTTTGTAGCAGTTATATACTGTGAAAATATATTCTCCAACTACATACTGATGTATAATAAACAGTTTGATCATAAAAATTGTAAGAAATTGCTCACTTCAAGTAGTTCTTCACTTGGATCATGGTGTAGAATAAGCTCTGCACATTGACATTTTAGTGACACAATGGCGCATGCTTCCTAACATTTTTATACTCTGAAAAAATGTTCTACAACTATATTCTCATGTTAATTAACTAATTTGACCATAAAAATGGCAAGACAATGCTCACTTCCAGAAGTTCTTGAGCAGGTTGACAGAATATAATCAACTCTGCACTGTGAGTTTTTTGTGACTCTATGATGCAAGCTTACTAGCATTTTTTTACTCTGAAAACAATTTCTCCAACTATATTCTTATGTCATAACAAATAATTTTACCATAAAAATAGCAAGAAAATTATCACTCCAAGGTGTTATTGAAATGGTTCACGAAGTAAAATCAACTCTGCACTGTGTGTTTTCAGTGACTCAATGGCGCATTCTTTGTTGCAGTTATATACTCTAAAAATATGTTCTACAACTATATACTCATGTATAATAAATAATTTGTTCTTAAAAATGGTAAGAAATTGCTAACTTCAAGTAGTTCTTAACCTAGATCACAGAGTAGAATCAGCTCTATACTTTGACATTTTATTGACTCTATGGCGCAAGCTTCCTAACTTTTTCATACACTGAAAATATGATCTCCAACTATATTCTCTTGTCAATTAACTAATTTGACCAAAAAATGGCTAGACAATGCTCACTTCCAGAAGTTCTTGACCAAGTTGACAGAATAGAATCAACTCTGCACAGTGAATTTTTTGTGACTCTATAGTGCAAGCTTACTAGCATTTGTTTACTCTGAAAACATGTTCTCCAACTATATTCTTATGTCATAACAACTAATTTGACCATAAAAATGACAAGAAAATGATCACTCCAAGGAGTTATTGAAATGGTTCACGGAGTAGAATCAACACTGCACTGTGTGTTTTCAGTGACTCTACGGTGCAAGCTTTGTTGCAGTTATATACTCTGAAAATATGTTCTACAACTATATACTCATGTATAATAAATAATTTGTTCATAAAAATGGTAAGAAATTGCTCACTTCAAGTAGTTCTTAACCTAGATCACAGAGTAGAATCAGCTCTGCACTTTGACATTTTTTTGACTCTACGGCGCAAGTTTCCTAACATTTTCATACTCTGAAAACATGTTCTCCTACTATATTCTCATGTCTAATAACTAATTTGACCATAAAAATGGCAAGAAAATGCTTATTTCATGGAGTTATTGCAATGGTTCACGGAATAGAATCAACTCTGCAATGTGTGTTTTCAGTGACTCTATGGCGCAAGCTTTGTTGCAGTTATATACTATAAAAATATGTTCTACAACTATATACTCATGTATAATAAATAATTTGTTCATAAAAATGGTAAGAAATTGCTCACTTCAAGTAGTTCTTAACCTAGATCACGGAGCAGAATCAGCTCTGTACTTTGACATTTTTTTGACTCTACGGCGCAAGTTTCCTAACATTTTCATACTCTAAAAACAAGTTCTCCTATTATATTCTCATGTATAATAACTAATTTGACCATAAAAATGGGTGAAAATGCTTATTTCAAGGAGTTATTGAAATGGTTCACGGAGTAGAATCATCTTTGCACTGTGTGTTTTCAGTGACTCTATGGCGTAAGCTTTGTTGTAGTTATATACTCTAAAAATATGTTCTACAACTATATACTCATGTATAATAAATAATTTGTTCATAAAAATGGTAAGAAATTACTCACTTCAAGTAGTTCTTAACCTAGATCACAGAGTAGAATCAGCTCTGCACTTTGACATTTTTTGGACTCTACGGCTCAAGCTTCCTAACACTTTCATACTTTGAAAATATGTTCTCCTACTATATTCTCATGTCTAATAACTAATTTGACCATAAAAATGGTAAGAAAATGCTCACTTGAAGGAGTTATAGAATTGGTTCACGGAGTAGAATCAACTCTGCAATGTGTGTTTTCAGTGACTCTATGGCGCAAGCTTTGTTGCTGTTATATACTCTGAAAATATGTTCTCCAAATGTATACACATGTATAATAAATAATTTGTTCATAAAAATGGTAAGAAATTGCACACTTCAAATAGTTCTTGACCTAGATCACGGAGTAGAATCAGCTCTGCACTTTTACATTTTTTTGACTCTACGGCGCAAGCTTGCTAACATTTTCATAATCTAAAAATATGTTCTCCTAATATATTCTCATGTCTAATAACTAATTTGACCATAAAAATGGTAAGAAAATGCTCACTTCAAGGAGTTATTGAAATGGTTCATGGAGTAGAATCAACTCTGCACTGTGTGTTTTCAATGACTCTATGGCACAAGCTTTGTTGCAGTTATATACTCTGTAATATGTTCTCCAACTATATACTCAAGTATAATAAATAATTAATTCATAAAAATGGTAAGAAATTCCTCACTACAAGTAGTTCTTAACCTAGATCACAGAGTAGAATCAGCTCTGCACTTTGACATTTTTTTGACTCTACGGCTCTAGCTTCCTAACATTTTCATACTCTGAAAACATGTTCTCCTACTATATTCTCATGTCAAATAACTAATTTGACCATAAAAATGGCAAGAAAATTCTCACTTAAAGAAGTTGTTGAAATGGTTCACGGAGTAGAATCAACTCTGCAATGTGTGTTTTCAGTGACTCTATGGCGCAAGCTTTGTTGCAGTTATATACTCTGAAAATATGTTCTCCAACAATATAATAATGTTTAATAAATAATTTGTTCATAAAAATGGTAAGAAATTGCTCACTTCAAGTAGTTCTTAACCTAGATCACGGAGTAGAATTAGCTCTGCACTTTGACATTTTTTTGACTCTACGGCGCAAGCTTCTTATCATTTTCATACTCTGAAAATATGTTCTCCTACTATATTCACATGTCTAATAACTAATTTTACCATAAAAATGGTAAGAAAATGCCCACATCAAGGAGTTATTGAAATGGTTCACGGAGTAGAATCATCTTTGTACTGTGTGTTTTCTGTGACTCTATGGCGTAGGCTTTGTTGTAGTTATATACTCTGAAAATATGTTCTCCAACTATATACTCATGTATAATAAATAATTTGTTCCTAAAAATGGTAAGAAATTTTCACTTCGAGTAGTTCCTAACCTAGATCACGGAGTAGAATCAGCTCTTCACTTTGACATTTTTTTGACTTTACGGCGCAAGCTTCCTAATATTTTCATACTCAGAAAACATGTTCTCCTACTATAATCTCATGTCTAATAACTAATTTGACCATAAAAATGGCATAAAATGCTCACTTTAAGGAGTCATTTAAATGATTCACGGAGTAGAATCAACTTTGCACTGTGTTTTTAGTGACTATGGTGCAAGCTTTGTAGCAGTTATATACTATGAAAATATGTTCTCCAACTGCATACTGATGTATAATAAATAGTTTGATCATAAAAATGGTAAGAAATTGCTCACTTCAAGTAGTTCTTCACCTGGATCATGGTGTAGAATTAGCTCTGCACATTGACATTTTTGTGACACAATGGCGCAAGCTTCCTAACATTTTTATACTCTGAAAACATGTTCTCCAACTATATTCTCGTGTCAATTAACTAATTTGACCATAAAAATGGCAAGACGATGCTCACTTACAGAAGTTCTTGAGCATGTTGACAGAATAGAATAACCTCTGCACTGTGAGTTTTTTGTGTGTCTATGGTGCAAGCTTACTAGCATTTTTTTACTCTGAAAACATGTTCTCCAACTATATTTTTTTATCATAACAAATAATATGACCATAAAAATGGCAAGAAAATGATCACTCCAAGGAGTTATTGAAATGGTTCACGGAGTAGAATCAACTCTGCACTGTGTGTTTTCAGTGACTCTATGGCGCAAGCTTTGTTGTAGTTATATACTCTGAAAATATGTTCTACAACTATATACTCATGTATAATAAATAATTTGTTCATAAAAATGGTAAGAAATTGCTCACTTCAAGTAGTTCTAAACCTAGATCACAGAGTAGAACCAGCTCTGCACTTTGACATTTTTTTGACTCTATGGCGCAAGCTTCCTAACATTTTCTTACACTAAAAACATGTTCTCCTACTATATTATCACGTCTAATAACTAATTTGACCATTAAAATGGCATGAAAATGCTCACATCAAGGAGTTATTGAAATGGTTCACGAAGTAGAATCAACTCTGCACTTTGACATTTTTTTGACTCTACGGCGCAAGCTTCCTAATATTTTCATACTCAGAAAACATGTTCTCCAACTATAATCTCATGTCTAATAACTAATTTGACCATAAAAATGGCATAAAATGCTCACTTTAAGGAGTCATTTAAATGATTCACGGAGTAGAATCAACTTTGCACTGTGTTTTTAGTGACTATGGCGCAAGCTTTGTAGCAGTTATATACTGTGAAAATATGTTCTCCAACTACATATTGATGTATAATAAATAGTTTGATCATAAAAATGGTAAGAAATTGCTCACTTCAAGTAGTTCTTCACCTGGATCATGGTGTAGAATTAGCTCTGTACTTTGACATTTTTTTGACTCTACGGCGCATGTTTCCTAACATTTTCATACTCTGAAAACAAGTTCTCCTATTATATTCTCATGTATAATAACTAATTTGACCATAAAAATGGCTGAAAATGCTTATTTCAAGGAGTTATTGAAATGGTTCACGGAATAGAATCAACTCTGCAATGTGTGTTTTCAGTGACTCTATGGCGCAAGCTTTGTTGCAGTTATATACTATAAAAATATGTTCTACAACTATATACTCATGTATAATAAATAATTTGTTCATAAAAATGGTAAGAAATTGCTCACTTCAAGTAGTTCTTAACCTAGATCACGGAGTAGAATCAGCTCTGCACTTTGACATTTTTTTGACTCTACGGCGCAAGCCTCTTTACATTTTCATACTTTGAAAACATGTTCTCCTACTATATTCTCATGTCTAATAACTAAGTTTACCATAAAAATGGCAAGAAAATGCTCACATCAAGGAGTTATTGAAATGGTTCACGGAGTAGAATCATCTTTGCACTGTGTGTTTTCAGTGACTCTATGGCGCAAGCTTTGTTGTAGTTATATACTCTGAAAATATGTTCTACAACTATATACTCATGTATAATAAATAATTTGTTCATAAAAATGGTAAGAAATTGCTCACTTCAAGTAGTTCTAAACCTAGATCACAGAGTAGAACCAGCTCTGCACTTTGACATTTTTTTGACTCTATGGCGCAAGCTTCCTAACATTTTCTTACACTAAAAACATGTTCTCCTACTATATTATCACGTCTAATAACTAATTTGACCATTAAAATGGCATGAAAATGCTCACATCAAGGAGTTATTGAAATGGTTCACGAAGTAGAATCAACTCTGCACTTTGACATTTTTTTGACTCTACGGCGCAAGCTTCCTAATATTTTCATACTCAGAAAACATGTTCTCCTACTATAATCTCATGTCTAATAACTAATTTGACCATAAAAATGGCATAAAATGCTCACTTTAAGGAGTCATTTAAATGATTCACGGAGTAGAATCAACTTTGCACTGTGTTTTTAGTGACTATGGCGCAAGCTTTGTAGCAGTTATATACTGTGAAAATATGTTCTCCAACTACACACTGATGTATAATAAATAGTTTGATCATAAAAATGGTAAGAAATTGCTCACTTAAAGTAGTTCTTCACCTGGATCATGGTGTAGAATCAGCTCTGTACTTTGACATTTTTTTGACTCTACGGCGCAAGTTTCCTTACATTTTCATACTCTGAAAAAAAGTTCTCCTATTATATTCTCATGTATAATAACTAATTTGACCATAAAAATGGCTGAAAATGCTTATTTCAAGGAATTATTGAAATGGTTCACGGAATAAAATCAACTCTGCAATGTGTGTTTTCAGTGACTCTATGGCGCAAGCTTTGTTGCAGTTATATACTATAAAAATATGTTCTACAACTATATACTCATGTATAATAAATAATTTGTTCATAAAAATGGTAAGAAATTGCTCACTTCAAGTAGTTCTTAACCTAGATCACGGAGTAGAATCAGCTCTGCACTTTGACATTTTTTTGACTCTACGGCGCAAGCTTCTTTACATTTTCATACTTTGAAAACATGTTCTCCTACTATATTCTCATGTCTAATAACTAAGTTTACCATAAAAATGGCAAGAAAATGCTCACATCAAGGAGTTATTGAAATGGTTCACGGAGTAGAATCATCTTTGCACTGTGTGTTTTCAGTGACTCTATGGCGTAAGCTTTGTTGCAGTTATATACCCTAAAAATATGTTCTACAACTATATACTCATGTATAATAAATAATTTGTTCATAAAAATGGTAAGAAATTGCTCACTTCAAGTAGTTCTTAACCTAGATCACAGAGTAGAACCAGCTCTGCACTCTGACATTTTTTTGACTCTATGGCGCAAGCTTCCTAACATTTTCTTACACTAAAAACATGTTCTCCTACTATATTATCACGTCTAATAACTAATTTGACCATTAAAATGGCATGAAAATGCTCACATCAAGGAGTTATTGAAATGGTTCACGAAGTAGAATCAACTCTGCACTTTGACATTTTTTTGACTCTACGGCGCAAGCTTCCTAATATTTTCATACTCAGAAAACATGTTCTCCTACTATAATCTCATGTCTAATAACTAATTTGACCATAAAAATGGCATAAAATGCTCACTTTAAGGAGTCATTTAAATGATTCACGGAGTAGAATCAACTTTGCACTGTGTTTTTAGTGACTATGGCGCAAGCTTTGTAGCAGTTATATACTGTGAAAATATGTTCTCCAACTACACACTGATGTATAATAAATAGTTTGATCATAAAAATGGTAAGAAATTGCTCACTTAAAGTAGTTCTTCACCTGGATCATGGTGTAGAATCAGCTCTGTACTTTGACATTTTTTTGACTCTACGGCGCAAGTTTCCTTACATTTTCATACTCTGAAAAAAAGTTCTCCTATTATATTCTCATGTATAATAACTAATTTGACCATAAAAATGGCTGAAAATGCTTATTTCAAGGAATTATTGAAATGGTTCACGGAATAAAATCAACTCTGCAATGTGTGTTTTCAGTGACTCTATGGCGCAAGCTTTGTTGCAGTTATATACTATAAAAATATGTTCTACAACTATATACTCATGTATAATAAATAATTTGTTCATAAAAATGGTAAGAAATTGCTCACTTCAAGTAGTTCTTAACCTAGATCACGGAGTAGAATCAGCTCTGCACTTTGACATTTTTTTGACTCTACGGCGCAAGCTTCTTTACATTTTCATACTTTGAAAACATGTTCTCCTACTATATTCTCATGTCTAATAACTAAGTTTACCATAAAAATGGCAAGAAAATGCTCACATCAAGGAGTTATTGAAATGGTTCACGGAGTAGAATCATCTTTGCACTGTGTGTTTTCAGTGACTCTATGGCGTAAGCTTTGTTGCAGTTATATACCCTAAAAATATGTTCTACAACTATATACTCATGTATAATAAATAATTTGTTCATAAAAATGGTAAGAAATTGCTCACTTCAAGTAGTTCTTAACCTAGATCACAGAGTAGAACCAGCTCTGCACTCTGACATTTTTTTGACTCTATGGCGCAAGCTTCCTAACATTTTCTTACACTAAAAACATGTTCTCCTACTATATTATCACGTCTAATAACTAATTTGACCATTAAAATGGCATGAAAATGCTCACATCAAGGAGTTATTGAAATGGTTCACGAAGTAGAATCAACTCTGCACTTTGACATTTTTTTGACTCTACGGCGCAAGCTTCCTAATATTTTCATACTCAGAAAACATGTTCTCCTACTATAATCTCATGTCTAATAACTAATTTGACCATAAAAATGGCATAAAATGCTCACTTTAAGGAGTCATTTAAATGATTCACGGAGTAGAATCAACTTTGCACTGTGTTTTTAGTGACTATGGCGCAAGCTTTGTAGCAGTTATATACTGTGAAAATATGTTCTCCAACTACACACTGATGTATAATAAATAGTTTGATCATAAAAATGGTAAGAAATTGCTCACTTCAAGTAGTTCTTCACCTGGATCATGGTGTAGAATTAGCTCTGTACTTTGACATTTTTTTGACTCTACGGCGCATGTTTCCTAACATTTTCATACTCTGAAAACAAGTTCTCCTATTATATTCTCATGTATAATAACTAATTTGACCATAAAAATGGCTGAAAATGCTTATTTCAAGGAGTTATTGAAATGGTTCACGGAATAGAATCAACTCTGCAATGTGTGTTTTCAGTGACTCTATGGCGCAAGCTTTGTTGCAGTTATATACTATAAAAATATGTTCTACAACTATATACTCATGTATAATAAATAATTTGTTCATAAAAATGGTAAGAAATTGCTCACTTCAAGTAGTTCTTAACCTAGATCACGGAGTAGAATCAGCTCTGCACTTTGACATTTTTTTGACTCTACGGCGCAAGCCTCTTTACATTTTCATACTTTGAAAACATGTTCTCCTACTATATTCTCATGTCTAATAACTAAGTTTACCATAAAAATGGCAAGAAAATGCTCACATCAAGGAGTTATTGAAATGGTTCACGGAGTAGAATCATCTTTGCACTGTGTGTTTTCAGTGACTCTATGGCGCAAGCTTTGTTGTAGTTATATACTCTGAAAATATGTTCTACAACTATATACTCATGTATAATAAATAATTTGTTCATAAAAATGGTAAGAAATTGCTCACTTCAAGTAGTTCTAAACCTAGATCACAGAGTAGAACCAGCTCTGCACTTTGACATTTTTTTGACTCTATGGCGCAAGCTTCCTAACATTTTCTTACACTAAAAACATGTTCTCCTACTATATTATCACGTCTAATAACTAATTTGACCATTAAAATGGCATGAAAATGCTCACATCAAGGAGTTATTGAAATGGTTCACGAAGTAGAATCAACTCTGCACTTTGACATTTTTTTGACTCTACGGCGCAAGCTTCCTAATATTTTCATACTCAGAAAACATGTTCTCCTACTATAATCTCATGTCTAATAACTAATTTGACCATAAAAATGGCATAAAATGCTCACTTTAAGGAGTCATTTAAATGATTCACGGAGTAGAATCAACTTTGCACTGTGTTTTTAGTGACTATGGCGCAAGCTTTGTAGCAGTTATATACTGTGAAAATATGTTCTCCAACTACACACTGATGTATAATAAATAGTTTGATCATAAAAATGGTAAGAAATTGCTCACTTAAAGTAGTTCTTCACCTGGATCATGGTGTAGAATCAGCTCTGTACTTTGACATTTTTTTGACTCTACGGCGCAAGTTTCCTTACATTTTCATACTCTGAAAAAAAGTTCTCCTATTATATTCTCATGTATAATAACTAATTTGACCATAAAAATGGCTGAAAATGCTTATTTCAAGGAATTATTGAAATGGTTCACGGAATAAAATCAACTCTGCAATGTGTGTTTTCAGTGACTCTATGGCGCAAGCTTTGTTGCAGTTATATACTATAAAAATATGTTCTACAACTATATACTCATGTATAATAAATAATTTGTTCATAAAAATGGTAAGAAATTGCTCACTTCAAGTAGTTCTTAACCTAGATCACGGAGTAGAATCAGCTCTGCACTTTGACATTTTTTTGACTCTACGGCGCAAGCTTCTTTACATTTTCATACTTTGAAAACATGTTCTCCTACTATATTCTCATGTCTAATAACTAAGTTTACCATAAAAATGGCAAGAAAATGCTCACATCAAGGAGTTATTGAAATGGTTCACGGAGTAGAATCATCTTTGCACTGTGTGTTTTCAGTGACTCTATGGCGTAAGCTTTGTTGCAGTTATATACCCTAAAAATATGTTCTACAACTATATACTCATGTATAATAAATAATTTGTTCATAAAAATGGTAAGAAATTGCTCACTTCAAGTAGTTCTTAACCTAGATCACAGAGTAGAACCAGCTCTGCACTCTGACATTTTTTTGACTCTATGGCGCAAGCTTCCTAACATTTTCTTACACTAAAAACATGTTCTCCTACTATATTATCACGTCTAATAACTAATTTGACCATTAAAATGGCATGAAAATGCTCACATCAAGGAGTTATTGAAATGGTTCACGAAGTAGAATCAACTCTGCACTTTGACATTTTTTTGACTCTACGGCGCAAGCTTCCTAATATTTTCATACTCAGAAAACATGTTCTCCTACTATAATCTCATGTCTAATAACTAATTTGACCATAAAAATGGCATAAAATGCTCACTTTAAGGAGTCATTTAAATGATTCACGGAGTAGAATCAACTTTGCACTGTGTTTTTAGTGACTATGGCGCAAGCTTTGTAGCAGTTATATACTGTGAAAATATGTTCTCCAACTACACACTGATGTATAATAAATAGTTTGATCATAAAAATGGTAAGAAATTGCTCACTTAAAGTAGTTCTTCACCTGGATCATGGTGTAGAATCAGCTCTGTACTTTGACATTTTTTTGACTCTACGGCGCAAGTTTCCTTACATTTTCATACTCTGAAAAAAAGTTCTCCTATTATATTCTCATGTATAATAACTAATTTGACCATAAAAATGGCTGAAAATGCTTATTTCAAGGAATTATTGAAATGGTTCACGGAATAAAATCAACTCTGCAATGTGTGTTTTCAGTGACTCTATGGCGCAAGCTTTGTTGCAGTTATATACTATAAAAATATGTTCTACAACTATATACTCATGTATAATAAATAATTTGTTCATAAAAATGGTAAGAAATTGCTCACTTCAAGTAGTTCTTAACCTAGATCACGGAGTAGAATCAGCTCTGCACTTTGACATTTTTTTGACTCTACGGCGCAAGCTTCTTTACATTTTCATACTTTGAAAACATGTTCTCCTACTATATTCTCATGTCTAATAACTAAGTTTACCATAAAAATGGCAAGAAAATGCTCACATCAAGGAGTTATTGAAATGGTTCACGGAGTAGAATCATCTTTGCACTGTGTGTTTTCAGTGACTCTATGGCGTAAGCTTTGTTGCAGTTATATACCCTAAAAATATGTTCTACAACTATATACTCATGTATAATAAATAATTTGTTCATAAAAATGGTAAGAAATTGCTCACTTCAAGTAGTTCTTAACCTAGATCACAGAGTAGAACCAGCTCTGCACTCTGACATTTTTTTGACTCTATGGCGCAAGCTTCCTAACATTTTCTTACACTAAAAACATGTTCTCCTACTATATTATCACGTCTAATAACTAATTTGACCATTAAAATGGCATGAAAATGCTCACATCAAGGAGTTATTGAAATGGTTCACGAAGTAGAATCAACTCTGCACTTTGACATTTTTTTGACTCTACGGCGCAAGCTTCCTAATATTTTCATACTCAGAAAACATGTTCTCCTACTATAATCTCATGTCTAATAACTAATTTGACCATAAAAATGGCATAAAATGCTCACTTTAAGGAGTCATTTAAATGATTCACGGAGTAGAATCAACTTTGCACTGTGTTTTTAGTGACTATGGCGCAAGCTTTGTAGCAGTTATATACTGTGAAAATATGTTCTCCAACTACACACTGATGTATAATAAATAGTTTGATCATAAAAATGGTAAGAAATTGCTCACTTAAAGTAGTTCTTCACCTGGATCATGGTGTAGAATCAGCTCTGTACTTTGACATTTTTTTGACTCTACGGCGCAAGTTTCCTTACATTTTCATACTCTGAAAAAAAGTTCTCCTATTATATTCTCATGTATAATAACTAATTTGACCATAAAAATGGCTGAAAATGCTTATTTCAAGGAATTATTGAAATGGTTCACGGAATAAAATCAACTCTGCAATGTGTGTTTTCAGTGACTCTATGGCGCAAGCTTTGTTGCAGTTATATACTATAAAAATATGTTCTACAACTATATACTCATGTATAATAAATAATTTGTTCATAAAAATGGTAAGAAATTGCTCACTTCAAGTAGTTCTTAACCTAGATCACGGAGTAGAATCAGCTCTGCACTTTGACATTTTTTTGACTCTACGGCGCAAGCTTCTTTACATTTTCATACTTTGAAAACATGTTCTCCTACTATATTCTCATGTCTAATAACTAAGTTTACCATAAAAATGGCAAGAAAATGCTCACATCAAGGAGTTATTGAAATGGTTCACGGAGTAGAATCATCTTTGCACTGTGTGTTTTCAGTGACTCTATGGCGTAAGCTTTGTTGCAGTTATATACCCTAAAAATATGTTCTACAACTATATACTCATGTATAATAAATAATTTGTTCATAAAAATGGTAAGAAATTACTCACTTCAAGTAGTTCTTAACCTAGATCACAGAGTAGAATCAGCTCTGCACTTTGACATTTTTTTGACTCTACGGCTCAAGCTTCCTATCATTTTCATACTTTGAAAATATGTTCTCCTACTATATTCTCATGTCTAATAACTAATTTGACCATAAAAATGGCAAGAAAATGCTCACTTGAAGGAGTTATAGAATTGGTTCACGGAGTAGAATCAACTCTGCAATGTGTGTTTTCAGTGACTCTATGGCGCAAGCTTTGTTGTTGTTATATACTCTGAAAATATGTTCTCCAACTATATACACATGTATAATAAATAATTTGTTCATAAAAATGGTAAGAAATTGCACACATCAAGTAGTTCTTGACCTAGATCACGGAGTAGAATCAGCTCTGCACTTTTACATTTTTTTGACTCTACGGCGCAAGCTTGCAAACATTTTCATAATCTAAAAATATGTTCTCCTAATATATTCTCATGTCTAATAACTAATTTGACCATAAAAATGGTAAGAAAATGCTCACTTCAAGGAGTTATTGAAATGGTTCATGGAGTAGAATCAACTCTGCACTGTGTGTTTTCAATGACTCTATGGCACAAGCTTTGTTGCAGTTATACACTCTGTAATATGTTCTCCAACTATATACTCAAGTATAATAAATAATTAATTAATAAAAATGGTAAGAAATTCCTCACTACAAGTAGTTCTTAACCTAGATCACAGAGTAGAATCAGCTCTGCACTTTGACATTTTTTTGACTCTACGGCTCTAGCTTCCTAACATTTTCATACTCTGAAAACATGTTCTCCTACTATATTCTCATGTCAAATAACTAATTTGACCATAAAAATGGCAAGAAAATTCTCACTTTAAGAAGTTGTTGAAATGGTTCACGGAGTAGAATCAACTCTGCAATGTGTGTTTTCAGTGACTCTATGGCGCAAGCTTTGTTGAAGTTATATACTCTGAAAATATGTTCTCCAACAATATAATAATGTTTAATAAATAATTTGTTCATAAAAATGGTAAGAAATTGCTCACTTCAAGTAGTTCTTAACCTAGATCACGGAGTAGAATTAACTCTGAACTTTGACATTTTTTTGACTCTACGGCGCAAGCTTCTTATCATTTTCATACTCTGAAAATATGTTCTCCTACTATATTCACATGTCTAATAACTAATTTTACCATAAAAATGGTAAGAAAATGCCCACATCAAGGAGTTATTGAAATGGTTCACGGAGTAGAATCATCTTTGTACTGTGTGTTTTCTGTGACTCTATGGCGTAGGCTTTGTTGTAGTTATATACTCTGAAAATATGTTCTCCAACTATATACTCATGTATAATAAATAATTTGTTCCTAAAAATGGTAAGAAATTTTCACTTCGAGTAGTTCCTAACCTAGATCACGGAGTAGAATCAGCTCTTCACTTTGACATTTTTTTGACTCTACGGCGCAAGCTTCCTAATATTTTCATACTCAGAAAACATGTTCTCCTACTATAATCTCATGTCTAATAACTAATTTGACCATAAAAATGGCATAAAATGCTCACTTTAAGGAGTCATTTAAATGATTCACGGAGTAGAATCAACTTTGCACTGTGTTTTTAGTGACTATGGCGCAAGCTTTGTAGCAGTTATATACTGTGAAAATATGTTCTCCAACTACATACTGATGTATAATAAATAGTTTGATCATAAAAATGGTAAGAAATTGCTCACTTCAAGTAGTTCTTCACCTGGATCATGGTGTAGAATTAGCTCTGTACTTTGACATTTTTTTGACTCTACGGCACATGTTTCCTAACATTTTCATACTCTGAAAACAAGTTCTCCTATTATATTCTCTTGTATAATAACTAATTTGACCATAAAAATGGCTGAAAATGCTTATTTCAAGGAGTTATTGAAATGGTTCACGGAATAGAATCAACTCTGCAATGTGTGTTTTCAGTGACTCTATGGCGCAAGCTTTGTTGCAGTTATATACTATAAAAATATGTTCTACAACTATATACTCATGTATAATAATTAATTTGTTCATAAAAATGGTAAGAAATTGCTCACTTCAAGTAGTTCTTAACCTAGATCACGGAGTAGAATCAGCTCTGCACTTTGACATTTTTTTGACTCTACGGCGCAAGCTTCTTTACATTTTCATACTTTGAAAACATGTTCTCCTACTATATTCTCATGTCTAATAACTAAGTTTACCATAAAAATGGCAAGAAAATGCTCACATCAAGGAGTTATTGAAATGGTTCACGGAGTAGAATCATCTTTGCACTGTGTGTTTTCAGTGACTCTATGGCGCAAGCTTTGTTGTAGTTATATACTCTGAAAATATGTTCTACAACTATATACTCATGTATAATAAATAATTTGTTCATAAAAATGGTAAGAAATTGCTCACTTCAAGTAGTTCTTAACCTAGATCACAGAGTAGAACCAGCTCTGCACTTTGACATTTTTTTGACTCTATGGCGCAAGCTTCCTAACATTTTCTTACACTAAAAACATGTTCTCCTACTATATTATCATGTCTAATAACTAATTTGACCATTAAAATGGCATGAAAATGCTCACATCAAGGAGTTATTGAAATGGTTCACGAAGTAGAATCAACTCTGCACTTTGACATTTTTTTGACTCTACGGCGCAAGCTTCCTAATATTTTCATACTCAGAAAACATGTTCTCCTACTATAATCTCATGTCTAATAACTAATTTGACCATAAAAATGGCATAAAATGCTCACTTTAAGGAGTCATTTAAATGATTCACGGAGTAGAATCAACTTTGCACTGTGTTTTTAGTGACTATGGCGCAAGCTTTGTAGCAGTTATATACTGTGAAAATATGTTCTCCAACTACATACTGATGTATAATAAATAGTTTGATCATAAAAATGGTAAGAAATTGCTCACTTAAAGTAGTTCTTCACCTGGATCATGGTGTAGAATCAGCTCTGTACTTTGACATTTTTTTGACTCTACGGCGCAAGTTTCCTTACATTTTCATACTCTGAAAACAAGTTCTCCTATTATATTCTCATGTATAATAACTAATTTGACCATAAAAATGGCTGAAAATGCTTATTTCAAGGAATTATTGAAATGGTTCACGGAATAAAATCAACTCTGCAATGTGTGTTTTCAGTGACTCTATGGCGCAAGCTTTGTTGCAGTTATATACTATAAAAATATGTTCTACAACTATATACTCATGTATAATAAATAATTTGTTCATAAAAATGGTAAGAAATTGCTCACTTCAAGTAGTTCTTAACCTAGATCACGGAGTAGAATCAGCTCTGCACTTTGACATTTTTTTGACTCTACGGCGCAAGCTTCTTTACATTTTCATACTTTGAAAACATGTTCTCCTACTATATTCTCATGTCTAATAACTAAGTTTACCATAAAAATGGCAAGAAAATGCTCACATCAAGGAGTTATTGAAATGGTTCACGGAGTAGAATCATCTTTGCACTGTGTGTTTTCAGTGACTCTATGGCGTAAGCTTTGTTGCAGTTATATACCCTAAAAATGGTAAGAAATTACTCACTTCAAGTAGTTCTTAACCTAGATCACAGAGTAGAATCAGCTCTGCACTTTGACATTTTTTTGACTCTACGGCTCAAGCTTCCTATCATTTTCATACTTTGAAAATATGTTCTCCTACTATATTCTCATGTCTAATAACTAATTTGACCATAAAAATGGCAAGAAAATGCTCACTTGAAGGAGTTATAGAATTGGTTCACGGAGTAGAATCAACTCTGCAATGTGTGTTTTCAGTGACTCTATGGCGCAAGCTTTGTTGTTGTTATATACTCTGAAAATATGTTCTCCAACTATATACACATGTATAATAAATAATTTGTTCATAAAAATGGTAAGAAATTGCACACATCAAGTAGTTCTTGACCTAGATCACGGAGTAGAATCAGCTCTGCACTTTTACATTTTTTTGACTCTACGGCGCAAGCTTGCAAACATTTTCATAATCTAAAAATATGTTCTCCTAATATATTCTCATGTCTAATAACTAATTTGACCATAAAAATGGTAAGAAAATGCTCACTTCAAGGAGTTATTGAAATGGTTCATGGAGTAGAATCAACTCTGCACTGTGTGTTTTCAATGACTCTATGGCACAAGCTTTGTTGCAGTTATATACTCTGAAAATATGTTCTCCAACAATATAATAATGTTTAATAAATAATTTGTTCATAAAAATGGTAAGAAATTGCTCACTTCAAGTAGTTCTTAACCTAGATCACGGAGTAGAATTAGCTCTGCACTTTGACATTTTTTTAACTCTACGGTGCAAGCTTCTTATCATTTTCATACTCTGAAAATATGTTCTCCTACTATATTCACATGTCTAATAACTAATTTTACCATAAAAATGGTAAGAAAATGCCCACATCAAGTAGTTATTGAAATGGTTCACGGAGTAGAATCATCTTTGTACTGTGTGTTTTCTGTGACTCTATGGCGTAGGCTTTGTTATAGTTATATACTCTGAAAATATGTTCTCCAACTATATACTCATGTATAATAAATATTTTGTTCCTAAAAATGGTAAGAAATTTTCACTTCGAGTAGTTCCTAACCTAGATCACGGAGTAGAATCAGCTCTTCACTTTGACATTTTTTTGACTCTACGGCGCAAGCTTCCTAATATTTTCATACTCAGAAAACATGTTCTCCTACTATAATCTCATGTCTAATAACTAATTTGACCATAAAAATGGCATAAAATACTCACTTTAAGGAGTCATTTAAATGATTCACGGAGTAGAATCAACTTTGCACTGTGTTTTTAGTGACTATGGCGCAAGCTTTGTAGCAGTTATATACTGTGAAAATATGTTCTCCAACTACATACTGATGAATAATAAATAGTTTGATCATAAAAATGGTAAGAAATTGCTCACTTCAAGTAGTTCTTCACCTAGATCATGGTGTAGAATTAGCTCTGCACATTGACATTTTAGTGACACAATGGCGCAAGCTTCCTAACATTTTTATACTCTGAAAACATGTTCTCCAACTATATTCTCGTGTCAATTAACTAATTTGACCATAAAAATGGCAAGACGATGCTCACTTACAGAAGTTCTTGAGCATGTTGACAGAATAGAATAACCTCTGCACTGTGAGTTTTTTATGAGTCTATGGTGCAAGCTTACTAGCATTTTTTTACTCTGAAAACATGTTCTCCAACTATATTTTTTTATCATAACAAATAATATGACCATAAAAATGGCAAGAAAATGATTACTCCAAGGAGTTATTGAAATGGTTCACGGAGTAGAATCAACTCTGCACTGTGTGTTTTCAGTGACTCTATGGCGCAAGCTTTGTTGTAGTTATATACTCTGAAAATATGTTCTACAACTATATACTCTTGTATAATAAATAATTTGTTCATAAAAATGGTAAGAAATTGCTCACTTCAAGTAGTTCTTAACCTAGATCACAGAGTAGAACCAGCTCTGCACTTTGACATTTTTTTGACTCTATGGCGCAAGCTTCCTAACATTTTCTTACACTAAAAACATGTTCTCCTACTATATTATCACGTCTAATAACTAATTTGACCATTAAAATGGCATGAAAATGCTCACATCAAGGAGTTATTGAAATTGTTCACGGAGTAGAATCAACTCTGCACTGTGTGTTTTCAGTTACTCTATGGCGCAAGCTTTGTTGTAGTTATATACTCTTAAAATCTATTCTCAAACTATATAATCATGTAAAATAAATAATTTATTCATAAAAATGGTAAGAAATGGCTCACTTCAAGTAGTTCTTAACCTAGATCACGGAGTAGAATAAGCTATGCACTTTGACATATTTTAACTATACGGCGCAAGCTTCCTAACATTTTCATACTCTGAAAACATGTTCTCCTAATATATTCTCATGTCTAATAACTAATTTGACCATAAAAATGGCATGAAAATGCTCACATCAAGGAGTTATTGAAATGGTTCACGAAGTAGAATCAACTCTGCACTTTGACATTTTTTTGACTCTACGGCGCAAGCTTCCTAATATTTTCATACTCAGAAAACATGTTCTCCTACTATAATCTCATGTCTAATAACTAATTTGACCATAAAAATGGCATAAAATGCTCACTTTAAGGAGTCATTTAAATGATTCACGGAGTAGAATCAACTTTGCACTGTGTTTTTAGTGACTATGGCGCAAGCTTTGTAGCAGTTATATACTGTGAATATATGTTCTCCAACTACATACTGATGTATAATAAATAGTTTGATCATAAAAATGGTAAGAAATTGCTCACTTCAAGTAGTTCTTCACCTGGATCATGGTGTAGAATTAGCTCTGCACATTGACATTTTAGTGACACAATGGCGCAAGCTTCCTAACATTTTTATACTCTGAAAACATGTTCTCCAACTATATTCTCGTGTCAATTAACTAATTTGACCATAAAAATGGCAAGACGATGCTCACTTACAGAAGTTCTTGAGCATGTTGACAGAATAGAATAACCTCTGCACTGTGAGTTTTTTATGAGTCTATGGTGCAAGCTTACTAGCATTTTTTTACTCTGAAAACATGTTCTCCAACTATATTTTTTTATCATAACAAATAATATGACCATAAAAATGGCAAGAAAATGATTACTCCAAGGAGTTATTGAAATGGTTCACGGAGTAGAATCAACTCTGCACTGTGTGTTTTCAGTGACTCTATGGCGCAAGCTTTGTTGTAGTTATATACTCTGAAAATATGTTCTACAACTATATACTCTTGTATAATAAATAATTTGTTCATAAAAATGGTAAGAAATTGCTCACTTCAAGTAGTTCTTAACCTAGATCACAGAGTAGAACCAGCTCTGCACTTTGACATTTTTTTGACTCTATGGCGCAAGCTTCCTAACATTTTCTTACACTAAAAACATGTTCTCCTACTATATTATCACGTCTAATAACTAATTTGACCATTAAAATGGCATGAAAATGCTCACATCAAGGAGTTATTGAAATTGTTCACGGAGTAGAATCAACTCTGCACTGTGTGTTTTCAGTTACTCTATGGCGCAAGCTTTGTTGTAGCTATATACTCTTAAAATCTATTCTCAAACTATATAATCATGTAAAATAAATAATTTATTCATAAAAATGGTAAGAAATGGCTCACTTCAAGTAGTTCTTAACCTAGATCACGGAGTAGAATAAGCTATGCACTTTGACATATTTTAACTATACGGCGCAAGCTTCCTAACATTTTCATACTCTGAAAACATGTTCTCCTAATATATTCTCATGTCTAATAACTAATTTGACCATAAAAATGGCATGAAAATGCTCACATCAAGGAGTTATTGAAATGGTTCACGAAGTTGAATCAACTCTGCACTTTGACATTTTTTTGACTCTACGGCGCAAGCTTCCTAATATTTTCATACTCAGAAAACATGTTCTCCTACTATAATCTCATGTCTAATAACTAATTTGACCATAAAAATGGCATAAAATGCTCACTTTAAGGAGTCATTTAAATGATTCACGGAGTAGAATCAACTTTGCACTGTGTTTTTAGTGACTATGGCGCAAGCTTTGTAGCAGTTATATACTGTGAATATATGTTCTCCAACTACATACTGATGTATAATAAATAGTTTGATCATAAAAATGGTAAGAAATTGCTCACTTCAAGTAGTTCTTCACCTGGATCATGGTGTAGAATTAGCTCTGCACATTGACATTTTAGTGACACAATGGCGCAAGCTTCCTAACATTTTTATACTCTGAAAACATGTTCTCCAACTATATTCTCGTGTCAATTAACTAATTTGACCATAAAAATGGCAAGACGATGCTCACTTACAGAAGTTCTTGAGCATGTTGACAGAATAGAATAACCACTGCACTGTGAGTTTTTTGTGAGTCTATGGTGCAAGCTTACTAGCATTTTTTTACTCTGAAAACATGTTCTCCAACTATATTTTTTTGTCATAACAAATAATATGACCATAAAAATGGCAAGAAAATGATCACTCCAAGGAGTTATTGAAATGGTTCACGGAGTAGAATGAACCCTGCACTGTGTGTTTTCAGTGACTCTATGGCACAAGCTTTGATGTAGTTATATACTCTGAAAATATGTTCTACAACTATATACTCATGTATAATAAATAATTTGTTCATAAAAATTGTAAGAAATTGCTCACTTCAAGTAGTTCTTAACCTAGATCACAGAGTAGAACCAGCTCTACACTTTGACATTTTTTTGACTCTATGGCGCAAGCTTCCTTACATTTTCTTACACTAAAAACATGTTCTCCTACTATATTATCACGTCTAATAAATAATTTGACCATTAAAATGGCATGAAAATGCTCACATCAAGGAGTTATTGAAATGGTTCACGGAGTAGAATCAACTCTGCACTGTGTGTTTTCAGTTACTCTATGGCGCAAGCTTTGTTGTAGTTATATATTCTTAAAATCTATTCTCAAACTATATACTCATGTAAAATAAATAATTTATTCATAAAAATGGTAAGAAATGGCTCACTTCAAGTAGTTCTTAACCTAAATCACGGAGTAGAATAAGCTCTGCACTTTGACATATTTTAACTATACGGCGCAAGCTTCCTAACATTTTCATACTCTGAAAACATGTTCTCCTAATATATTCTCATGTCTAATAACTAATTTGACCATAAAAAATGGCAAGAAAATGCTCACATCAAGGAGTTATTGAAATGGTTCACGGAGTAGAATCATCTCTGCACTATGTGTTTTCAGTGACTCTATGGCGCAAGCTTTGTTGCTGTTATATACTCTGAAAATATGTTCTCCAACTATATACTCATGTATAATAAATAATTTATTCATAAAAATGGTAAGAAATTGCTCACTTCAAGTAGTTCTTAACCTAGATCACGGAGTAGAATCAGCTCTTCACTTTGACATTTTTTTGACACTACGGCTCTAGCTTCCTAACATTTTCATACTCTGAAAACATGTTCTCCTACTATATTCTCATGTCTAATAACTAATTTGACCATAAAAATGGCAAGAAAATTCTCACTTAAAGAAGTTGTTGAAATGGTTCACGGAGTAGAATCAACTCTGCAATGTGTGTTTTCAGTGACTCTATGGCGCAAGATTTGTTGCAGTTATATACTCTGAAAATATGTTCTCCAACAATATAATAATGTATAATAAATAATTTGTTCATAAAAATGGTAAGAAATTGCTCACTTCAAGTAGTTCTTAACCTAGATCACGGAGTAGAATTAGCTCTGCACTTTGACATTTTTTCGACTCTACGGCGCAAGCTTCTTATCATTTTCATACTCTGAAAATATGTTCTCCTACTATATTCACATGTCTAATAACTAATTTTACCAGAAAAATGGCAAGAAAATGCCCACATCAAGGAGTTATTGAAATGGTTCACGGAGTAGAATCATCTTTGTACTGTGTGTTTTCAGTGACTCTATGGCGTAGGCTTTGTTGCAGTTATATACTCTGAAAATATGTTCTCCAACTATATACTCATGTATAATAAATAATTTGTTCCTAAAAATGGTAAGAAATTTTCACTTCGAGTAGTTCCTAACCTAGATCACGGAGTAGAATCAGCTCTTCACTTTGACATTTTTTTGACTCTACGGCGCAAGCTTCCTAATATTTTCATACTCAGAAAACATGTTCTCCAACTATAATATCACTTCTAATAACTAATTTGACCATAAAAATGGCATAAAATGCCCACTTTAAGGAGTCATTTAAATGATTCACGGAGTAGAATCAACTTTGCACTGTGTTTTTAGTGACTATGGTGCAAGCTTTGTAGCAGTTATATACTGTGAAAATATGTTCTCCAACTACATACTGATGTATAATAAATAGTTTGATCATAAAAATGGTAAGAAATTGCTCACTTCAAGTAGTTCTTCACCTGGATCATGGTGTAGAATTAGCTCTGCACTTTGACATTTTAGTGACACAATGGCGCAAGCTTCCTAACATTTTTATACTCTGAAAACATGTTCTCCAACTATATTCTCGTGTCAATTAACTAATTTGACCATAAAAATGGCAAGACGATGCTCACTTCCAGAAGTTCTTGAGCATGTTGACAGAAAAGAATAACCTCTGCACTGTGAGTTTTTTGTGAGTCTATGGTGCAAGCTTACTAGCATTTTTTTACTCTGAAAACATGTTCTCCAACTATATTTTTTTATCATAACAAATAATATGACCATAAAAATGGCAAGAAAATGATCACTCCAAGGAGTTATTGAAATGGTTCACGGAGTAGAATCAACTCTGCACTGTGTGTTTTCAGTGACTCTATGGCGCAAGCTTTGTTGTAGTTATATACTCTGAAAATATGTTCTACGACTATATACTCATGTATAATAAATAATTTGTTCATAAAAATGGTAAGAAATTGCTCACTTCAAGTAGTTCTTAACCTAGATCACAGAGTAGAACCAGCTCTGCACTTTGACATTTTTTTGACTCTATGGCGCAAGCTTCCTAACATTTTCTTACACTAAAAACATGTTCTACTACTATATTATCACGTCTAATAACTAATTTGACCATTAAAATGGCATGAAAATGCTCACATCAAGGAGTTATTGAAATGGTTCACGGAGTAGAATCAACTCTGCACTGTGTGTTTTCAGTTACTCTATGGCGCAAGCTTTGTTGTAGTTATATACTCTTAAAATCTATTCTCAAACTATATACTCATGTAAAATAAATAATTTATTCATAAAAATGGTAAGAAATGGCTCACTTCAAGTAGTTCTTAACCTAGATCACGGAGTAGAATAAGCTATGCACTTTGACATATTTTAACTATACGGCTCAAGCTTCCTAACATTTTCATACTCTGAAAACATGTTCTCCTAATATATTCTCATGTCTAATAACTAATTTGACCATAAAAATGGCAAGAAAATGCTCACATCAAGGAGTTATTGAAATGGTTCACGGAGTAGAATCATCTCTGCACTATGTGTTTTCAGTGACTCTATGGCGCAAGCTTTGTTGCAGTTATATACTCTGAAAATATGTTCTCCAACTATATACTCATGTATAATAAATAATTTATTCATAAAAATGGTAAGAAATTGCTCACTTCAAGTAGTTCTTAACCTAGATCACGGAGTAGAATCAGCTCTTCACTTTGACATTTTTTTGACTCTACGGCTCTAGCTTCCTAACATTTTCATACTCTGAAAACATGTTCTCCTACTATATTCTCATGTCTAATAACTAATTTGACCATAAAAATGGCAAGAAAATTCTCACTTAAAGAAGTTGTTGAAATGGTTCACGGAGTAGAATCAACTCGACAATGTGTGTTTTCAGTGACTCTATGGCGCAAGCTTTGTTGCAGTTATATACTCTGAAAATATGTTCTCCAACAATATAATAATGTATAATAAATAATTTGTTAATAAAAATGGTAAGAAATTGCTCACTTCAAGTAGTTCTTAACCTAGATCACGGAGTAGAATTAGCTCTGCACTTTGACATTTTTTTGACTCTACGGCGCAAGCTTCTTATCATTTTCATACTCTGAAAATATGTTCTCCTACTATATTCACATGTCTAATAACTAATTTTACCAGAAAAATGGCAAGAAAATGCCCACATCAAGGAGTTATTGAAATGGTTCACGGAGTAGAATCATCTTTGTACTGTGTGTTTTCAGTGACTCTATGGCGTAGGCTTTGTTGCAGTTATATACTCTGAAAATATGTTCTCCCACTATATACTCATGTATAATAAATAATTTGTTCCTAAAAATGGTAAGAAATTTTCACTTCGAGTAGTTCCTAACCTAGATCACGGAGTAGAATCAGCTCTTCACTTTGACATTTTTTTGACTCTACGGCGCAAGCTTCCTAATATTTTCATACTCAAAAAACATGTTCTCCTACTATAATCTCATGTCTAATAACTAATTTGACCATAAAAATGGCATAAAATGCTCACTTTAAGGAGTCATTTAAATGATTCACGGAGTAGAATCAACTTTGCACTGTGTTTTTAGTGACTATGGCGCAAGCTTTGTAGCAGTTATATACTGTGAAAATATGTTCTCCAATTACATACTGATGTATAATAAATAGTTTGATCATAAAAATGGTAAGAAATTGCTCACTTCAAGTAGTTCTTCACCTGGATCATGGTGTAGAATTAGCTCTGCACATTGACATTTGAGTGACACAATGGCGCAAGCTTCCTAACATTTTTATACTCTGAAAACATGTTCTCCAACTATATTCTCATGTCAATTAACTAATTTGACCATAAAAATGGCAAGACGATGCTCACTTCCAGAAGTTCTTGAGCATGTTGACAGAATAGAATAACCTCTGCACTGTGAGGTTTTTGTGAGTCTATGGTGCAAGCTTACTAGCATTTTTTTACTCTGAAAACATGTTCTCCAACTATATTTTTTTGTCATAACAAATAATATGACCATAAAAATGGCAAGAAAATGATCACTCCAAGGAGTTATTGAAATGGTTCACGGAGTAGAATCAACTCTGCACTGTGTGTTTTCAGTGACTCTATGGCGCAAGCTTTGTTGTAGTTATATACTCTGAAAATATGTTCTAAAACTATATACTCATGTATAATAAATAATTTGTTCATAAAAATGGTAAGAAATTGCTCACTTCAAGTAGTTCTTAACCTAGATCACAGAGTAGAACCAGCTCTGCACTTTGACATTTTGTTGACTCTATGGCGCAAGCTTCCTAACATTTTCTTACACTAAAAACATGTTCTCCTACTATATTATCACGTCTAATAACTAATTTGACCATTAAAATGGTATGAAAATGCTCATATCAAGGAGTTATTGAAATGGTTCACGGAGTAGAATCAACTTTGCACTGTGTGTTTTCAGTTACTCTATGGCGCAAGCTTTGTTGTAGTTATATACTCTTAAAATCTATTCTCAAACTATATACTCATGTAAAATAAATAATTTATTCATAAAAATGGTAAGAAATGGCTCACTTCAAGTAGTTCTTAACCTAAATCACAGAGTAGAATAAGCTCTGAACTTTGACATATTTTAACTATACTGCGCAAGCTTCCTAACATTTTCATACTCTGAAAACATGTTCTCCTAATATATTCTCATGTCTAATAACTAATTTGAGCATAAAAATGGCAAGAAAATGCTCACATCAAGGAGTTATTGAAATGGTTCACGGAGTAGAATCATCTCTGCACTATGTGTTTTCAGTGACTCTATGGCGCAAGCTTTGTTGCAGTTATATACTCTGAAAATATATTCTCCAACTATATACTCATGTATAATAAATAATTTATTCATAAAAATGGTAAGAAATTGCTCACTTCAAGTAGTTCTTAACCTAGATCACGGAGTAGAATCAGCTCTTCACTTTGACATTTTTTTGACTCTACGGCTCTAGCTTCCTAACATTTTCATACTCTGAAAACATGTTCTCCTACTATATTCTCATGTCTAATAACTAATTTGACCATAAAAATGGCAAGAAAATTCTCACTTAAAGAAGTTGTTGAAATGGTTCACGGAGTAGAATCAACTCTGCAATGTGTGTTTTCAGTGACTCTATGGCGCAAGCTTTGTTGCAGTTATATACTCTGAAAATATGTTCTCCAACAATATAATAATGTATAATAAATAATTTGTTCATAAAAATGGTAAGAAATTGCTCACTTCAAGTAGTTCTTAACCTAGATCACGGAGTAGAATTAGCTCTGCACTTTGACATTTTTTTGACTCTACGGCGCAAGCTTCTTATCATTTTCATGCTCTGAAAATATGTTCTCCTACTATATTCACATGTCTAATAACTAATTTTACCAGAAAAATGGCAAGAAAATGCCCACATCAAGGAGTTATTGAAATGGTTCACGGAGTAGAATCATCTTTGTACTGTGTGTTTTCAGTGACTCTATGGCGTAGGCTTTGTTGTAGTTATATACTCTGAAAATATGTTCTCCAACTATATACTCATGTATAATAAATAATTTGTTCCTAAAAATGGTAAGAAATTTTCACTTCGAGTAGTTCCTAACCTAGATCATGGAGTAGAATCAGCTCTTCACTTTGACATTTTTTTGACTCTACGGCGCAAGCTTCCTAATATTTTCATACTCAGAAAACATGTTCTCCTACAATAATCTCATGTCTAATAACTAATTTGACCATAAAAATGGCATAAAATGCTCACTTTAAGGAGTCATTTAAATGATTCACGGAGTAGAATCAACTTTGTACTGTGTTTTTAGTGACTATGGTGCAAGCTTTGTAGCAGTTATATACTGTGAAAATATGTTCTCCAACTACATACTGATGTATAATAAATAGTTTGATCATAAAAATGGTAAGAAATTGCTCACTTCAAGTAGTTCTTCACCTGGATCATGGTGTAGAATTAGCTCTGCACATTGACATTTTAGTGACACAATGGCGCAGGCTTCCTAACATTTTTATACTCTGAAAACATGTTCTCCAACTATATTCTCGTGTCAATTAACTAATTTGACCATAAAAATGGCAAGACGATGCTCACTTCCAGAAGTTCTTGAGCATGTTGACAGAATAGAATAACCTCTGCACTGTGAGTTTTTTGTGAGTCTATGGTGCAAGCTTACTAGCATTTTTTTACTCTGAAAACATGTTCTCCAACTATATTTTTTTGTCATAACAAATAATATGACCATAAAAATGGCAAGAAAATGATCACTCCAAGGAGTTATTGAAATGGTTCACGGAGTAGAATCAACTCTGCACTGTGTGTTTTCAGTCACTCTATGGCGCAAGCTTTGTTGTAGTTATATACTCTGAAAATATGTTCTACGACTATATACTCATGTATAATAAATAATTTGTTCATAAAAATGGTAAGAAATTGCTCACTTCAAGTAGTTCTTAACCTAGATAACAGAGTAGAACCAGCTCTGCACTTTGACATTTTTTTGACTCTATGGCGCAAGCTTCCTAACATTTTCTTACACTAAAAACATGTTCTACTACTATATTATCACGTCTAATAACTAATTTGACTATTAAAATGGCATGAAAATGCTCACATCAAGGAGTTATTGAAATGGTTCACGGAGTAGAATCAACTCTGCACTGTGTGTTTTCAGTTACTCTATGGCGCAAGCTTTGTTGTAGTTATATACTCTTAAAATCTATTCTCAAACTATATACTCATGTAAAATAAATAATTTATTCATAAAAATGGTAAGAAATGGCTAACTTCAAGTAGTTCTTAACCTAGATCACGGAGTAGAATAAGCTCTGCACTTTGACATATTTTAACTATACGGCGCAAGCTTCCTAACATTTTCATACTCTGAAAACATGTTCTCCTAATATATTCTCATGTCTGATAACTAATTTGACCATAAAAATGGCAAGAAAATGCTCACATCAAGGAGTTATTGAAATGGTTCACGGAGTAGAATCATCTCTGCACTATGTGTTTTCAGTGACTCTATGGCGCAAGCTTTGTTGAAGTTATATACTCTGAAAATATGTTCTCCAACTATATACTCATGTATAATAAATAATTTATTTATAAAAATGGTAAGAAATTGCTCACTTCAAGTAGTTCTTAACCTAGATCACGGAGTAGAATCAGCTCTTCACTTTGACATTTTTTTGACTCTACGGCTCTAGCTTCCTAACATTTTCATACTCTGAAAACATGTTCTCCTACTATATTCTCATGTCTAATAACTAATTTGGCCATAAAAATGGCAAGAAAATTCTCACTTAAAGAAGTTGTTGAAATGGTTCACGGAGTAGAATCAACTCTGCAATGTGTGTTTTCAGTGACTCTATGGCGCAAGCTTTGTTGCAGTTATATACTCTGAAAATATGTTCTCCAACAATATAATAATGTATAATAAATAATTTGTTCATAAAAATGGTAAGAAATTGCTCACTTCAAGTAGTTCTTAACCTAGATCACGGAGTAGAATTAGCTCTGCACTTTGACATTTTTTTGACTCTACGGCGCAAGCTTCTTATCATTTTCATACTCTGAAAATATGTTCTCCTACTATATTCACATGTCTAATAACTAATTTTACCAGAAAAATGGCAAGAAAATGCCCACATCAAGGAGTTATTGAAATGGTTCACGGAGTAGAATCATCTTTGTACTGTGTGTTTTCAGTGACTCTATGGCGTAGGCTTTGTTGCAGTTATATACTCTGAAAATATGTTCTCCCACTATATACTCATGTATAATAAATAATTTGTTCCTAAAAATGGTAAGAAATTTTCACTTCGAGTAGTTCCTAACCTAGATCACGGAGTAGAATCAGCTCTTCACTTTGACATTTTTTTGACTCTACGGCGCAAGCTTCCTAATATTTTCATACTCAAAAAACATGTTCTCCTACTATAATCTTATGTCTAATAACTAATTTGACCATAAAAATGGCATAAAATGCTCACTTTAAGGAGTCATTTAAATGATTCACGGAGTAGAATCAACTTTGCACTGTGTTTTTAGTGACTATGGCGCAAGCTTTGTAGCAGTTATATACTGTGAAAATATGTTCTCCAATTACATACTGATGTATAATAAATAGTTTGATCATAAAAATGGTAAGAAATTGCTCACTTCAAGTAGTTCTTCACCTGGATCATGGTGTAGAATTAGCTCTGCACATTGACATTTTAGTGACACAATGGCGCAAGCTTCCTAACATTTTTATACTCTGAAAACATGTTCTCCAACTATATTCTCATGTCAATTAACTAATTTGACCATAAAAATGGCAAGACGATGCTCACTTCCAGAAGTTCTTGAGCATGTTGACAGAATAGAATAACCTCTGCACTGTGAGTTTTTTGTGAGTCTATGGTGCAAGCTTACTAGCATTTTTTTACTCTGAAAACATGTTCTCCAACTATATTTTTTTGTCATAACAAATAATATGACCATAAAAATGGCAAGAAAATGATCACTCCAAGGAGTTATTGAAATGGTTCACGGAGTAGAATCAACTCTGCACTGTGTGTTTTCAGTGACTCTATGGCGCAAGCTTTGTTGTAGTTATATACTCTGAAAATATGTTCTAAAACTATATACTCATGTATAATAAATAATTTGTTCATAAAAATGGTAAGAAATTGCTCACTTCAAGTAGTTCTTAACCTAGATCACAGAGTAGAACCAGCTCTGCACTTTGACATTTTGTTGACTCTATGGCGCAAGCTTCCTAACATTTTCTTACACTAAAAACATGTTCTCCTACTATATTATCACGTCTAATAACTAATTTGACCATTAAAATGGTATGAAAATGCTCATATCAAGGAGTTATTGAAATGGTTCACGGAGTAGAATCAACTTTGCACTGTGTGTTTTCAGTTACTCTATGGCGCAAGCTTTGTTGTAGTTATATACTCTTAAAATCTATTCTCAAACTATATACTCATGTAAAATAAATAATTTATTCATAAAAATGGTAAGAAATGGCTCACTTCAAGTAGTTCTTAACCTAAATCACAGAGTAGAATAAGCTCTGAACTTTGACATATTTTAACTATACGGCGCAAGCTTCCTAACATTTTCATACTCTGAAAACATGTTCTCCTAATATATTCTCATGTCTAATAACTAATTTGAGCATAAAAATGGCAAGAAAATGCTCACATCAAGGAGTTATTGAAATGGTTCACGGAGTAGAATCATCTCTGCACTATGTGTTTTCAGTGACTCTATGGCGCAAGCTTTGTTGCAGTTATATACTCTGAAAATATATTCTCCAACTATATACTCATGTATAATAAATAATTTATTCATAAAAATGGTAAGAAATTGCTCACTTCAAGTAGTTCTTAACCTAGATCACGGAGTAGAATCAGCTCTTCACTTTGACATTTTTTTGACTCTACGGCTCTAGCTTCCTAACATTTTCATACTCTGAAAACATGTTCTCCTACTATATTCTCATGTCTAATAACTAATTTGACCATAAAAATGGCAAGAAAATTCTCACTTAAAGAAGTTGTTGAAATGGTTCACGGAGTAGAATCAACTCTGCAATGTGTGTTTTCAGTGACTCTATGGCGCAAGCTTTGTTGCAGTTATATACTCTGAAAATATGTTCTCCAACAATATAATAATGTATAATAAATAATTTGTTCATAAAAATGGTAAGAAATTGCTCACTTCAAGTAGTTCTTAACCTAGATCACGGAGTAGAATTAGCTCTGCACTTTGACATTTTTTTGACTCTACGGCGCAAGCTTCTTATCATTTTCATGCTCTGAAAATATGTTCTCCTACTATATTCACATGTCTAATAACTAATTTTACCAGAAAAATGGCAAGAAAATGCCCACATCAAGGAGTTATTGAAATGGTTCACGGAGTAGAATCATCTTTGTACTGTGTGTTTTCAGTGACTCTATGGCGTAGGCTTTGTTGCAGTTATATACTCTGAAAATATGTTCTCCAACTATATACTCATGTATAATAAATAATTTGTTCCTAAAAATGGTAAGAAATTTTCACTTCGAGTAGTTCCTAACCTAGATCATGGAGTAGAATCAGCTCTTCACTTTGACATTTTTTTGACTCTACGGCGCAAGCTTCCTAATATTTTCATACTCAGAAAACATGTTCTCCTACTATAATCTCATGTCTAATAACTAATTTGACCATAAAAATGGCATAAAATGGTCACTTTAAGGAGTCATTTAAATGATTCACGGAGTAGAATCAACTTTGTACTGTGTTTTTAGTGACTATGGTGCAAGCTTTGTAGCAGTTATATACTGTGAAAATATGTTCTCCAACTACATACTGATGTATAATAAATAGTTTGATCATAAAAATGGTAAGAAATTGCTCACTTCAAGTAGTTCTTCACCTGGATCATGGTGTAGAATTAGCTCTGCACATTGACATTTTAGTGACACAATGGCGCAAGCTTCCTAACATTTTTATACTCTGAAAACATGTTCTCCAACTATATTCTCGTGTCAATTAACTAATTTGACCATAAAAATGGCAAGACGATGCTCACTTCCAGAAGTTCTTGAGCATGTTGAAAGAATAGAATAACCTCTGCACTGTGAGTTTTTTGTGAGTCTATGGTGCAAGCTTACTAGCATTTTTTTACTCTGAAAACATGTTCTCCAACTATATTTTTTTGTCATGACAAATAATATGACCATAAAAATGGCAAGAAAATGATCACTCCAAGGAGTTATTGAAATGGTTCACGGAGTAGAATCAACTCTGCACTGTGTGTTTTCAGTCACTCTATGGCGCAAGCTTTGTTGTAGTTATATACTCTGAAAATATGTTCTACGACTATATACTCATGTATAATAAATAATTTGTTCATAAAAATGGTAAGAAATTGCTCACTTCAAGTAGTTCTTAACCTAGATCACAGAGTAGAACCAGCTCTGCACTTTGACATTTTTTTGACTCTATGGCGCAAGCTTCCTAACATTTTCTTACACTAAAAACATGTTCTACTACTATATTATCACGTCTAATAACTAATTTGACTATTAAAATGGCATGAAAATGCTCACATCAAGGAGTTATTGAAATGGTTCACGGAGTAGAATCAACTCTGCACTGTGTGTTTTCAGTTACTCTATGGCGCAAGCTTTGTTGTAGTTATATACTCTTAAAATCTATTCTCAAACTATGTACTCATGTAAAATAAATAATTTATTCATAAAAATGGTAAGAAATGGCTCACTTCAAGTAGTTCTTAACCTAGATCACGGAGTAGAATAAGCTCTGCACTTTGACATATTTTAACTATACGGCGCAAGCTTCCTAACATTTTCATACTCTAAAAACATGTTCTCCTAATATATTCTCATGTCTGATAACTAATTTGACCATAAAAATGGCAAGAAAATGCTCACATCAAGGAGTTATTGAAATGGTTCACGGAGTAGAATCATCTCTGCACTATGTGTTTTCAGTGACTCTATGGCGCAAGCTTTGTTGAAGTTATATACTCTGAAAATATGTTCTCCAACTATATACTCATGTATAATAAATAATTTATTTATAAAAATGGTAAGAAATTGCTCACTTCAAGTAGTTCTTAACCTAGATCACGGAGTAGAATCAGCTCTTCACTTTGACATTTTTTTGACTCTACGGCTCTAGCTTCCTAACATTTTCATACTCTGAAAACATGTTCTCCTACTATATTCTCATGTCTAATAACTAATTTGGCCATAAAAATGGCAAGAAAATTCTCACTTAAAGAAGTTGTTGAAATGGTTCACGGAGTAGAATCAACTCTGCAATGTGTGTTTTCAGTGACTCTATGGCGCAAGCTTTGTTGCAGTTATATACTCTGAAAATATGTTCTCCAACAATATAATAATGTATAATAAATAATTTGTTCATAAAAATGGTAAGAAATTGCTCACTTCAAGTAGTTCTTAACCTAGATCACGGAGTAGAATTAGCTCTGCACTTTGACATTTTTTTGACTCTACGGCGCAAGCTTCTTATCATTTTCATACTCTGAAAATATGTTCTCCTACTATATTCTCATGTCTAATAACTAATTTTACCATAAAAATGGCAAGAAAATGCCCACATCAAGGAGTTATTGAAATGGTTCACGGAGTAGAATCATCTTTGTACTGTGTGTTTTCAGTGACTCTATGGCGTAGGCTTTGTTGCAGTTATATACTCTGAAAATATGTTCTCCAACTATATACTCATGTATAATAAATAATTTGTTCCTAAAAATGGTAAGAAATTTTCACTTCGAGTAGTTCCTAACCTAGATCACGGAGTAGAATCAGCTCTTCACTTTGACATTTTTTTGACTCTACGGCGCAAGCTTCCTAATATTTTCATACTCAGAATACATGTTCTCCTACTATAATCTCATGTCTAATAACTAATTTGACCATAATAATGGCATAAAATGCTCACTTTAAGGAGTCATTTAAATGATTCACGGAGTAGAATCAACTTTGCACTGTGTTTTTAGTGACTATGGCGCAAGCTTTGTAGCAGTTATATACTATGAAAATATGTTCTCCAACTACATACTGATGTATAATAAATAGTTTGATCATAAAAATGGTAAGAAATTGCTCACTTCAAGTAGTTCTTCACTTGGATCATGGTGTAGAATTAGCTCTGCACATTGACATTTTAGTGACACAATGGCGCAAGCTTCCTAACATTTTTATACTCTGAAAACATGTTCTCCAACTATATTTTTGTGTCAATTAACTAATTTGACCATAAAAATGGCAAGACGATGCTCACTTCCAGAAGTTCTTGAGCATGTTGACAGAATAGAATAACCTCTGCACTGTGAGTTTTTTGTGAGTCTATGGTGCAAGCTTACTAGCATTTTTTTACTTTGAAAACATGTTCTCCAACTATATTTTTTTGTCATAACAAATAATATGACCATAAAAATGGCAAGAAAATGATCACTCCAAGGAGTTATAGAAATGGTTCACAGAGTAGAATCAACTCTGCACTGTGTGTTTTCAGTGACTCTATGGCGCAAGCTTTGTTGTAGTTATATACTCTGAAAATATGTTCTACAACTATATACTCATGTATAATAAATAATTTGTTCATAAAATGGTAAGAAATTGCTCACTTCAAGTAGTTCTTAACCTAGATCACAGAGTAGAACTAGCTCTGCACTTTGACATTTTTTTGACTCTATGGCGCAAGCTTCCTAACATTTTCTTACACTAAAAACATGTTCTCCTACTATATTATCACGTCTAATAACTAATTTGACCATTAAAATGGCATGAAAATGCTCACATCAAGGAGTTATTGAAATGGTTCACGGAGTAGAATCAACTCTGCACTGTGTGTTTTCAGTTACTCTATGGCGCAAGCTTTGTTGTAGTTATATACTCTTAAAATCTATTCTCAAACTATATACTCATGTAAAATAAATAATTTATTCATAAAAATGGTAAGAAATGGCTCACTTCAAGTAGTTCTTAACCTAGATCACGGAGTAGAATAAGCTCAGCACTTTAACATATTTTAACTATACGGCGCAAGCTTCCTGACATTTTCATACTCTGAAAATATGTTCTCTTAATATATTCTCATGTCTAATAACTAATTTGACCATAAAAATGGCAAGAAAATGCTCACATCAAGGAGTTATTGAAATGGTTCACGAAGTAGAATCATCTCTGCACTATGTGTTTTCAGTGACTCTATGGCGCAAGCTTTGTCGCAATTATATACTCTGAAAATATGTTCTCCAACTATATACTCATGTATAATAAATAATTTATTCATAAAAATGGTAAGAAATTGCTCACTTCAAGTAGTTCTTAACCTAGATCACGGAGTAGAATCAGCTCTTCACTTTGACATTTTTTTGACTCTACGGCGCAAGCTTCCTAACATTTTCATACTCAAAAAAAAAAATTTCCTACTATATTCTCATGTCTAATAACTAATTTGACCATAAAAATGGCAAAAAAATTCTCACTTCAAGGAGTCATTGAAATGGTTCATGGAGTAGAATCAACTCTGCACTGTGTGTTTTCAGTGACTATGGCACAAGTTTTGTAGCATTTATATACTCTGAAAATATGTTCTCCAACTTCATACTCATGTATAATAAATAATTTATTCATAATAATGGTAAGAAATTCCTCACTACAAGTAGTTCTTAACCTAGATCACAGAGTATAATCAGCTCTGCACCTTGACATTTTTGACTCTACTGCTCTAGCTTCCTAACATTTTCATACTTTGAAAACAAGTTCTCCTACTATATTCTCAAGTCTAATAACTAATTTGATCATAAAAATGGCAAGAAAATGCTCACTTAAAGGAGTTGTTGAAATGGTTCACGGAGTATAATCAACTCTGCAATGTGTGTTTTCAGTGACTCTATGGCGCAAGCTTTGTTGCAGTTATATACTCTGAGAATATGTTCTCCAACTATATAATAATGTATAATAAATAATTTGTACATAAAAATGGTAAGAAATTGCTCACTTCAAGTATTTCTTAACCTAGATCACGGAGTAGAATCAGCTCTGCACTTTGACATTTTTTTGACTCTACGGCGCAAGCTTCTTATCATTTTCATACTATGAAAACATGTTCTCCTACTATATTCACATGTCTAATACCTAATTTTACCATAAAAATGGCAAGAAAATGCTCACATCAAGGAGTTATTGAAATGGTTCACGGAGTAGAATCATCTCTGCACTATGTGTTTTCAGTGACTCTATGGCGCAAGCTTTGTTGCAGTTATATACTCTAAAAATATGTTCTCCAACTATATACTCATGTATAATAAATAATTTATTGATAAAAATGGTAAGAAATTGCTCACTTCAAATAGTTCTTAACCTAGATCACGGAGTAGAATCAACTCTTCACTTTGACATTTTTTTGACTCTACGGCGCATGCTTCCTAACATTTTCATACTCAAAAAAAATTTTCTCCTACTATATTCTCATGCCTAATAACTAATTTGACCATAAAAATGGCAAAAAAATTCTCACTTCAAGGAGTCATTGAAATGGTTCATGGAGTAGAATCAACTCTGCACTGTGTGTTTTCAGTGACTCTATGGCACAAGTTTTGTAGCATTTATATACTCTGAAAATATGTTCTCCAACTTCATACTCATGTATAATAAATAATTTATTCATAATAATGGTAAGAAATTCCTCACTACAAGTAGTTCTTAACCTAGATCACAGAGTATAATCAGCTCTGCACCTTGACATTTTTTGACTCTACGGCTCTAGCTTCCTAACATTTTCATACTTTGAAAACAAGTTCTCCTACTATATTCTCAAGTCTAATAACTAATTTGATCATAAAAATGGCAAGAAAATGCTCACTTAAAGGAGTTGTTGAAATGGTTCACGGAGTATAATCAACTCTGCAATGTGTGTTTTCAGTGACTCTATGGCGCAAGCTTTGTTGCAATTATATACTCTGAGAATATGTTCTCCAACTATATAATAATGTATAATAAATAATTTGTACATAAAAATGGTAAGAAATTGCTCACTTCAAGTATTTCTTAACCTAGATCACGGAGTAGAATCAGCTCTGCACTTTGACATTTTTTTGACTCTACGGCGCAAGCTTCTTATCATTTTCATACTATGAAAACATGTTCTCCTACTATATTCACATGTCTAATACCTAATTTTACCATAAAAATGGCAAGAAAATGCTCACATCAAGGAGTTATTGAAATGGTTCACAGAGTAGAATCATCTCTGCACTATGTGTTTTCAGTGACTCTTTGGCGCAAGCTTTGTTGCAGTTATATACTCTAAAAATATATTCTCCAACTATATACTCATGTATAATAAATAATTTATTGATAAAAATGGTAAGAAATTGCTCACTTCAAATAGTTCTTAACCTAGATCACGGAGTAGAATCAACTCTTCACTTTGACATTTTTTTGACTCTACGGCGCATGCTTCCTAACATTTTCATACTCAAAAAAAATTTTCTCCTACTATATTCTCATGCCTAATAACTAATTTGACCATAAAAATGGCAAAAAAATTCTCACTTCAAGGAGTCATTGAAATGGTTCATGGAGTAGAATCAACTCTGCACTGTGTGTTTTCAGTGACTCTATGGCACAAGCTTTGTAGCAGTTATATACTCTGAAAATATGTTCTCCAACGACATACTCATGTATAATAAACAGTTTGATCATAAAAATGGTAAGAAATTGCTCACTTCAAGTAGTTCTTCACCTGGATCACGGTGTGGAATAAGCTCTGCACATTGACATTTTATTGACACAATGGCGCAAGCTTCCTAACATTTTCATACTCTGAAAACATGTTCTCCAACTATATTCTCATGTCAATTAACTAATTTGACCATAAAAATGGCAAGACAATGCTCACTTCCAGAAGTTCTTGACCAGGTTGACAGAATAGAATCAGCTCTGCACTGTGAGTTTTTTGTGACTCTATGGTGCAAGCTTTCTAGCATTTTTTTACTCTGAAAACATGTTCTCCAACTATATTCTTATGTCTAAACAACTAATTTGACCATAAAAATGGCAAGAAAATGATCACTCCAAGGAGTTATTGAAATGGTTCACGTAGTAGAATCAACTCTACACTGTGTGTTTTCAGTGACTCTATGGCGCAAGCTTTGTTGCAGTTATATACTGACAAAATATGTTCTACAACTGTATACTCAGGTATAATAAATAATTTTTTCATAAAAATGGTAAGAAATTACTCACTTCAAGTAGTTCTTAACCTATATCACAGAGTAGAATAAGCTCTGCACTTTGACATTTTTTTTTACTCTATGGCGCAAGCTTCCTAACATTTTCATACACTGAAAACATGTTCTCCTACTATATTATCATGTCTAATAACTAATTTGACCATTAAAATGGCAAGAAAATGCTCACATCAAGGAGTTATTGAAATGTTTCATGGAGTAGAATCAACTCTGCACTGTGTTTTCAGTTACTCTATGGCGCAAGCTTTGTTGTAGTTATATAATCTGAAAATCTATTCTCCAACTATATAATCATGTATAATAAATAATTTGTTCATAAAAATGGTAAGAAATTGTTCACTTCAAGTAGTTCTTAACCTAGATCACGGAGTAGAATCAGCTCTGCACTTTGACATATTTTTGACTATACGGCGCAAGCTTCCTAACATTTTCATACTCTGAAAACATGTTCTCCTATTATATTCTCATGTCTAATAACTAATTTTAACATAAAAATGGAAAGAAAATGCTCATTTCAAGGAGTTGTTGAAATGGTTCACGGAGTAGAATCAACTTTACACTGTGTGTTTTCAGTGACTCTATGGCGCAAGCTCTGTTGAAGTTATATACTCTGAAAATATGTTCTCCAACTATATACTCATGTATAATAAATAATTTATTCATAAAAATGGTAAGAAATTGCTCACTTCAGGTAGTTCTTAACCTAGATCATAGAGTAGAATCAGCTCTGCACTTTGACATTTTTTTGACTCTACAACTCAAGCTTCCTAACATTTTCATACTCTGAAAATATGTTCTCCTACTATATTCTCATGTCTAATAACTAATTTTACCATAAAAATGGCAAGAAAATGCTCACATCAAGGAGTTATTGAAATGGTTCACGGAGTAGAATCATCTTTGCACTGTGTGTTTTCAGTGACTCTATGGCGTAAGCTTTGTTGCAGTTATATACTCTGAAAATATGTTCTCCAACTATATACTCATGTATAATAAATAATTTGTTCATAAAAATGGTAAGAAATTTTCACTTCAAGTAGTTCTTAACCTAGATCATGGAGTAGAATCAGCTCTTCACTTTGATATTTTTTTGACTCTACGGCGCAAGCTTCCTAACATTTTCATACTCAGAAAACATGTTCCCCTACTATATTCTCATGTCTAATAACTAATTTGACCATAAAAATGGCAAAAAAATGCTCACTTCAAGGAGTCATTGAAATGGTTCACGGAGTAGAATCAACTCTGCACTGTGCATTTTCAGTGACTCTATGGCACAAGCTTTGTAGCAGTTATATACTGTGAAAATATGTTCTCCAACTACATACTGATGTATAATAAATAGTTTGATCATAAAAATGGTAAGAAATTGCTCACTTTAAGTAGTTCTTCACCTGGATCACGGTGTAGAATAAGCTCTGCACATTGAACATTTTTATACTCCAAAAACATGTTCTCCACCTATATTCTCATGTCAATAACTAATTTGACCATAAAAATGGCAAGACAATGCTCACTTCCAGAAGTTCTTGACCAGGTTGACAGAATAGAATCAACTCTGCACTGTGAGTTTTTTGTGACTCTATGGTGCAAGCTTACTAGCATTTTTTTACTTTGAAAACATGTTCTCCAACTATATTCTTATGTCATAACAAATAATGGCAAGAGACATCATTCTTCAAGTTCGATTCAAGGTCACTCATATCTTCCGTGAAGGTAACTCAGCAGCGGATTCAATTGCAGCAATGGGAGGAGATTTTGTTTGGATTATGGAAGCTGGAGCAGAAATGAACAGAATTCTATTCAAAGATATGAATCAAACATTTTATAGATTCAAATAGCTTTGTGCTTCATTTTTTAGTCTAGTTTTTTGGATTTTTGGCCATATGGGCATTTCTTGTCATCTTTCGACCTTGCAATTTGTTGTTTTTTCCTTTTCTATTTATTAATAAAGGAACTATTGGACTATATTCTTATGTCATAACAAATAATTTGACCATAAAAATAGAAAGAAATGATCACTCCAAGGAGTTATTGAAATGGTTCACGGAGTAGAATCAACTCTGCACTGTGTGTTTTCAGTAACTCAATGGCGCAAGCTTTGTTGCAGTTATATACTCTAGAAATATGTTCTACAAATATATACTCATGTATAATAAATAATTTGTTCATAAAAATGGTAAGAAATTGCTCACTTCAAGTAGTTCTTAACCTATATAACAGAGTAGAATCAGCTCTGCACTTTGGCATTTTTTAGATTCTATGGCGCAAGCTTCCTAACATTTTCATACACTGAAAACATGTTCTCCAACTATATTCTCGTGTAAATTAACTAATTTGACCAAAAAATGGCAAGACAATGCTCACTTCCAAAAGTTCTTGACCAGGTAGACTGGATAGAATCATCTCTGCACTGTGAGTTTTTTGTGACTCTATGGTGCAAGCTTACTAGCATTTTTTTACTCTGAAAACATGTTCTCCAACTATATTCTTATGTCATAACAAATAATTTGACCATAAAAATGACAAGAAAATCTTCACTCCAAGGAGTTATTGAAAGGTTCACGGAGTAGAAACAACTCTGCACTGTGTGTTTTCAGTGACTCTACGGCGCAAGCTTTGTTGCAGTTATATACTCTGAAAATATGTTCTAGAACTATATACTCATGTATAATAAATAATTTGTTCATAAAAATGGTAAGAAATTGCTCACTTTAAGTAGTTCTTAACCTAGATCACAGAGTAGAATCAGCTCTGCACTTTGACATTTTTTTGACTCTACGACGCAAGTTTCCTAACATTTTCAACTCTGAAAACATGTTCTCCTACTATATTCTCATGTCTAATAACTAATTTGACCATAAAAATGGCAAGAAAATGCTCACTTCAAGGAGTTATTGAAATGGTTCACGGAGTAGAATCAACTCTGCAACGTGTGTTTTCAGTGACTCTATGGCGCAAGCTTTGTTGCAGTTATATACTCTGAAAATATGTTCTCCAACTCTATGCTCATGTATAATAAATAATTTGTTCATAAAAATGGTAAGAAATTGCTCACTCCAAGTAGTTCTTGACCTAGATCACGGAGTAGAATCAGCTCTGCACTTTAACATTTTTTTGACTCTACGGCGCAAGCTTCCTAACATTTTCATACTGTAAAAATATTTTCTCCTAATATATTCTCATGTCTAATAACTAATTTGATCATAAAAATAGCAAGAAAATGCTCACTTCAAGGAGTTATTGAAATGGTTCACGGAGTAGAATCAACTCTACAATGTGTGTTTTTAGTGACTCTATGGCGCAAGCTTTGTTGCAGTTATATACTCTAAAAATATGTTTTCCAGCTATATACTCATGTATAATAAATAATTTTTCATAAAAATGGTAAGAAATTGCACACTTCAAGTAGTTCTTGACCTAGATCATGAAGTAGAATCAGCTTTGCACTTTGACATTTTTTTGATTCTACGGCGCAAGCTTCCTAACATTTTCATACTCTAAAAATATGTTCTCCTAATATATTCTCATGTCTAATAACTAATTTGACCATAAAAATGGCAAGAAAATGCTCACTTCAAGGAGTTATTGAAATGGTTCACGGAGTAGAATCAACTCTGCACTGTGTATTTTCAGTGACTCTATGGCACAAGCTTTGTTGCAGTCATATACTCTGAAAATGTGTTCTCCAACTATATACTCAATTATAATAAATTATTTATTCAAAAAAATGGTAAGAAATTGCTCACTACAAGTAGTTCTTAACCTAGATCACAGAGTAGAATCAGCTCTGCACTTTGACATTTTTTTGACTCTACGGCTCTAGCTTCCTAATATTTTCATACTCTGAAAACATGTTCTCCTACTATATTCTCATGTCTAATAACTAATTTGACCATAAAAATGGCAAGAAAATGCTCACTTAAAGGAGTTTTTGAAATGGTTCACGGAGTAGAATAAACTCTGCAATGTGTGTTTTCAGTGACTCTATGGCACAAGCTTTGTTGCTGTTATATACTCTGAAAATATGTTCTCCAACTATATAATAATGTATAATAAATAATTTGTTCATAAAAATGGTAAGAAATTGCTCACTTCAAGTAGTTCTTAACCTAGATTACGGAGTAGAATCAGCTCTGCACTTTGACATTTTTTTGACTCTACGGCGCAAGCTTCTTATCATTTTCATACTCTGAAAACATGTTCTCCTACTATATTCACATGTCTAATAACTAATTTTACCATAAAAATGGCAAGAAAGTGCTCACATCAAGGAGTTATTGAAATGGTACACGGAGTATAATCATCTTTGCACTGTATGTTTTCAGTGACTCAATGGCGTAAGCTTTGTTGCAGTTATATACTCTGAAAATATGTTCTCCAACTATATACTCATGTATAATAAATAATTTGTTCATAAAAATGGTAAGAAATTTTCACTTCAAGGAGTCATTGAAATGGTTCACGGAGTAGAATCAACTCTGGACTGTGCGTTTTCAGTGACTCTATGGCGTAAGCTTTGTAGCAGTTATATACTATGAAAATATGTTCTAGAAATACATACTGATGTATAATAAATAGTTTGATCATAAAAATGGTAATAAATTGCTCCCTTTAAGTAGTTCTTTACCTGGATCACGGTGTAGAATAAGCTCTGCTCATTGAACATTTTTATACTCCGAAAACATGTTCTCCACCTATATTCTCATGTCAATTAACTAATTTGATCATAAAAATGGCAAGACAATGCTCACTTCTAGAAGTTCTTGACCAGGTTGACAGAATATAATCAACTCTGCACTGTGAGTTTTTTGTGACTCTATGGTGCAAGCTTACTAGCATTTTTTTACTCTGAAAACATGTTCTCCAACTATATTCTTATGTCATAACAAATAATTTGACCATAAAAATAGCAAGAAAATGATCACTCCAAGGAGTTATTGAAATGGTTCACGGAGTAGAATCAACTCTGCACTGTGTGTTTTCAGTGACTCAATGGCGCAAGCTTTGTTGCAGTTATATACTCTAAAAATATGTTCTACAACTATATACTCATGTATAATAAATATTTGTTCATAAAAATGGTAAGAAATTGCTAACTTCAAGTAGTTCTTAACCTATATCACAGAGTAGAATCTGCTCTGCACTTTGACATTTTTTTGATTCTATGGCGCAAGCTTCCTAACATTCTCATACACTGAAAACATGTTCTCCAACTATATTCTCGTGTCAATTAACTAATTTGACCAAAAAATGGCAAGACAATGCTCACTTCCAGAAGTTCTTGACCAGGTTGACAGAATAGAATCAACTCTGCACTGTGAGTTTTTTGTGACTCTATGGTGCAAGCTTACTAGTATTTTTTTACTTTGAAAACATGTTCTCCAACTATATTCTTATGTCATAACAAATAATTTGACCATAAAAATGATAAGAAAATGTTCACTCCAAGGAGTTATTGAAATGGTTCACGGAGTAGAAACAACTCTGCACTGTGTGTTTTCAGTGACTCTACAGCGCAAGCTTTGTTGCAGTTATATACTCTGAAAATATGTTCTACAACTATATAGTCATGTATAATAAATAATTTGTTCATAAAAATGGTAAGAAATTGCTCACTTCAAGTAGTTCTTAACCTAGATCACAGAGTAGAATCAGCTCTGCACTTTGACATTTTTTTGACTCTACGGCCCAAGTTTCCTAACATTTTCATACTCTGAAAACATGTTCTCCTACTATATTCTCATGTCTAAAACTAATTTGACCATAAAAATAGCAAGAAAAGGCTCACTTCAAGGAGTTATTGAAATGGTTCACGGAGTAGAATCAACTTTACAACGTGTGTTTTCAGTGACTCTATGGCGCAAGCTTTGTTGCAGTTATATACTCTAAAAATATGTTCTCCAACTATGTACTCATGTATAATAAATAATTTGTTCATAAAAATGGTAATAAATTGCTCACTCCAAGTAGATCTTGACCTAGATCACGGAGTAGAATTAGCTATGCACTTTAACATTTTTTTGACTCTACGGCGCAAGCTTCCTAACATTTTCATACTGTAAAAATATTTTCTCCTAATATATTCTCATGTCTAATAACTAATTTGATCATAAAAATAGCAAGAAAATGCTCATTTCAAGGAGTTATTGAAATGGTTCACGGAGTAGAATCAACTCTGCAATGTGTGTTTTCAGTGACTTTATGGCGCAAGCTTTGTTGTAGTTATATACTCTAAAAATATGTTCTCCAGCTATATACTCTTGTATAATAAATAATTTGTTCATAAAAATGGTAAGAAATTGCACACTTCAAGTAGTTCTTGACCTAGATCACGGAGTTGAATCAGCTCTGCACTTTGACATTTTTTTGACTCTACGCGTAAGCTTTCTAACATTTTCAAACTCTAAAAATATGTTCTCCTAATATATTCTCATGTCTAATAACTAATTTGACCATAAAAATGGCAAGAAAATGCTCACTTCAAGGAGTTATTGAAATGGTTCACGGAGTAGAATCAACTCTGCACTGTGTGTTTTCAGTTACTCTATGACACAAGCTTTGTTGCAGTTATATACTTTGAAAATATGTTCTCCAACTATATACTCAAGTGGTGGAGGGATTACCCGAAGGAAATTCGAATAGGGATTTTCTTTTCCTCAATTCCTCCTCCGTGAGTCACTTTCTATACTTGTAATAGAATTTTGCATCTATAGTTCCTTTTGGGCTTGATTTGTATCATGGATTTGACTTATCAAACGGCTGATGGGAAAATGGAGCAGATGGCAGAGGAGAAATCACCGCCGCTGACCTACGTGTCAATGGTGGATCCCTTCCTTGTTGAGGAGATTCAGAACCCTCGGCATCGTCTAACCGTTCTACGGATGGAGCTTGATATACAGAAGTTCTTGCAGAATACTAATCTGCAACAATTCGAATTTCCACATTTCCCTACTTCATACCTTCGTCTTGCAGCCCACCGTGTTGCGCAGCACTATGGTATGCAGACCACAGTTCAGGAGAGCATTGTGGATGGCAAAGGAATCAGGATTTTGGTTACAAAGAAGCCAGATAGTAAGTTCCCTCCTGTCTGCTTATTAGATGTTCTAGCTAAAGAGTCCGAAAATAACAAATTTGATCAAATCAAGTTTGTCATTAGGCCGAGGCCAAAAGCTTCTTCGAGCCTCAATGAATTAGGGATTAAATCCAGTATGGTAAGAACTGTGGAAGAAAGGAAGGAGGAGTATGACAAAGCATGAGCTCGTATTTTCAGCAGCTCTAGTAATTCTGAATCAGAAGATGTAGTGGCTAGGGCTGCTTCTAATGGAACCGATGTTTATGCTGAGGATAGTGATATTTTAAGAAACTTGGGTGTGGAAGGGGATCAAAGACAATGCAGTGGGGAAGTTGGTAATTTCTCCAGAATAGCAACTTTTAGAGACAGGGAAAAGGACCGGTATGACCCTAATTATGATCGAAGTTATGACAGATACGTAAGGGGCATTTCCAGCAGTCACAGTTATAGAATGGCACCTTCTAATTTGCAGAACTTTTAGTCTCCATTCGTCCAATATGATCCTGTTTTTCCACATCTGGGTCAAGTGCCTGCTCCTCATGACTACAGATTGATGAGCCCGTACTGTGCAATGGGAATGGGATCAAGTCATAATTCTGGGGATGCTTTATATGCAGTGGCCAACACATTCCATGATATATTCTCAGTCGTATGATAAACTTGGACATGCCTTTTTCAGGCATCTTCCAGTCAGCAGCCTCTAAGTTTTGATTACTCGTAGAACTATCGATAACAGTCAGTATGTTTGCCGGGAAATGCTTATAATCTCTAGGGTGTGTGTTATTTAAGTCAATCTAAAACCATGAAATTTCATCTCATAGTTTTGCTTGTTTTTGTTTCTACATTTGGTTTTTTATGTGCTGAAAAAGCTTTTGTATGGACAACATTATCTATATTACTATATACTCAAGTATAATAAATAATTTATTCATAAAAATGGTAAGAAATTGCTCACTACAAGTATTTCTTAACCTAGATCACAGAGTAGAATCAGCTCTGCACTTTGACATTTTTTTGACTCTACAGCTCTAGCTTCCTAACATTTTCATACTCTGAAAACATGTTCTCCTACTATATTCTCATGTCTAATAACTAATTTGACCATAAAAATGGCAAGAAAATGCTCACTTAAAGGAGTTGTTGAAATGGTTCACGGAGTAGAATCAACTCTGCAATGTGTGTTTTCAGTGACTCTATGGCGCAAGCTTTGGTGCAGTTATATACTCTGAAAATAAGTTCTCCAACTATATAATAATGTATAATAAATAAATTGTTCATAAAAATGGTTAGAAATTGCTCACTTCAAGTAGTTCTTAACCTAGATTACAGAATAGAATCAGCTCTGCACTTTGACATTTTTTTGACTCTACGGCCCAAGTTTCCTAACATTTTCATACTCTGAAAACATGTTCTCCTACTATATTCTCATGTCTAATAACTAATTTGACCATAAAAATGGCAAGAAAAGGCTCACTTCAAGGAGTTATTGAAATGGTTCATGGAGTAGAATCAACTCTGCAATGTGTGTTTTCAGTGACTATATGGCGCAAGCTTTGTTGCAGTTATATAATCTAAAAATATGTTCTCCAACTATATACACATGTATAATAAATAATTTGTTTATAAAAATGGTAAGAAATTGCTCACTCCAAGTGGATCTTGACCTAGATCACGGAGTAGAATCAGCTCTGCACATTAACATTTTTTTGACTCTACGGCGCAAGCTTCCTAACATTTTCATGCTGTAAAAATATTTTCTCCTTATATATTCTCATGTCTAATAACTAATTTGATCATAAAAATAGCAAGAAAATGCTCACTTCAAGGAGTTATTGAAATTGTTCACGGAGTAGAATCAACTCTGCAATGTGTGTTTTCAGTGACTCTATGGCGCAAGCTTTGTTGTAGTTATATACTTTAAAAATAAGTTCTCCAGCTATATACTCATGCATAATAAATAATTTGTTCATAAAAATGGTAAGAAATTGCTCACTTCAAGTAGTTCTTAACCTAGATCACAGAGTAGAATCAGCTATGCACTTTGACATTTTTTTGACTCTACGGCCCAAGTTTCCTAACATTTTCATACTCTAAAAACATGTTCTCCTACTATATTCTCATGTCTAATAACTAATTTGACCATAAAAATGGTAAGAAAATGCTCACTTCAAGGAGTTATTGAAATGGTTCACGGAGTAGAATCAACTCTGTACTGTGTGTTTTCAGTGACTCTATGGCACAAGCTTTGTTGCAGTTATATACTCTGAAAATATGTTCTTCAACTATATACTCAAGTATAATAAATAATTTATTCATAAAAATGGTAAGAAATTGCTCACTACAAGTAGTTCTTAACCTAGATCACAGAGTAGAATCAGCTCTGCACTTTGACATTTTTTTGACTCTACGGCTCTAGCTTCCTAACATTTTCATACTCTGAAAACATGTTCTCCTACTATATTCTCATGTCTAATAACTAATTTGACCATAAAAATGGCAAGAAAATGCTCACTTAAAGGAGTTGTTGAAATGGTTCACAGAGTAGAATCAACTCTGCAATGTGTGTTTTCAGTGACTCTATGGCGCAAGCTTTGTTGCAGTTATATACTTTGAAAATATGTTCTCCAACTATATAATAATGTATAATAAATAATTTTTTCATAAAAATGGTAAGAAATTGCTCACTTCAAGTAGTTCTTAACCTAGATCACAGAGTAGAATCAGCTCTGCACTTTGACATTTTTTTGACTCTACGGCCCAAGTTTTCTAACATTTTCATACTCTGAAAATATGTTCTCCTACTATATTCACATGTCTAATAACTAATTTGACCATAAAAAGGGCAAGAAAAGGCTCACTTCAAGGAGTTATTGAAATGGATCACGGAGTAGAATCAACTCTGCAACGTGTGTTTTCAGTGACTCTATGGCGCAAGCTTTGTTGCAGTTATATAATCTAAAAATATGTTCTCCAACTATATACACATGTATAATAAATAATTTGTTTATAAAAATGGTAAGAAATTGCTCACTCCAAGTGGATCTTGACCTAGATCACGGAGTAGAATCAGCTCTGCACATTAACATTTTTTTGACTCTACGGCGCAAGCTTCCTAACATTTTCATGCTGTAAAAATATTTTCTCCTAATATATTCTCATGTCTAATAACTAATTTGATCATAAAAATAGCAAGAAAATGCTCACTTCAAGGAGTTATTGAAATGGTTCACGGAGTAGAATCAACTCTGCAATGTGTGTTTTCAGTGACTCTATGGCGCAAGCTTTGTTGTAGTTATATACTTTAAAAATAAGTTCTCCAGCTATATACTCATGCATAATAAATAATTTGTTCATAAAAATGGTAAGAAATTGCTCACTTCAAGTAGTTCTTAACCTAGATCACAGAGTAGAATCAGCTATGCACTTTGACATTTTTTTGACTCTACGGCCCAAGTTTCCTAACATTTTCATACTCTAAAAACATGTTCTCCTACTATATTCTCATGTCTAATAACTAATTTGACCATAAAAATGGTAAGAAAATGCTCACTTCAAGGAGTTATTGAAATGGTTCACGGAGTAGAATCAACTCTGTACTGTGTGTTTTCAGTGACTCTATGGCACAAGCTTTGTTGCAGTTATATACTCTGAAAATATGTTCTTCAACTATATACTCAAGTATAATAAATAATTTATTCATAAAAATGGTAAGAAATTGCTCACTACAAGTAGTTCTTAACCTAGATCACAGAGTAGAATCAGCTCTGCACTTTGACATTTTTTTGACTCTACGGCTCTAGCTTCCTATCATTTTCATACTCTGAAAACATGTTCTCCTACTATATTCTCATGTCTAATAACTAATTTGACCATAAAAATGGCAAGAAAATGCTCACTTAAAGGAGTTGTTGAAATGGTTCACAGAGTAGAATCAACTCTGCAATGTGTGTTTTCAGTGACTCTATGGCGCAAGCTTTGTTGCAGTTATATACTTTGAAAATATGTTCTCCAACTATATAATAATGTATAATAAATAATTTTTTCATAAAAATGGTAAGAAATTGCTCACTTCAAGTAGTTCTTAACCTAGATCACAGAGTAGAATCAGCTCTGCACTTTGACATTTTTTTGACTCTACGGCCCAAGTTTTCTAACATTTTCATACTCTGAAAATATGTTCTCCTACTATATTCACATGTCTAATAACTAATTTGACCATAAAAAGGGCAAGAAAAGGCTCACTTCAAGGAGTTATTGAAATGGTTCACGGAGTAGAATCAACTCTGCAACGTGTGTTTTCAGTGACTCTATGGCGCAAGCTTTGTTGCAGTTATATACTCTAAAAATATGTTCTCCAACTATATACTCATGTATAATAAATAATTTGTTCATAAAAATGGTAAGAAATTGCTCACTTCAAGTAGATCTTGACCTAGATCACGGAGTAGAATCAGCTCTGCACTTTAACATTTTTTTGACTCTTACGGCGCAAGCTTCCTAACATTTTCATACTGTAAAAATATTTTCTCCTAATATATTCTCATGTCTAATAACTAATTTGATCATAAAAATAGCAAGAAAATGCTCACTTCAAGGAGTTATTGAAATGGTTCACGGAGTAGAATCAACTCTGCAATGTGTGTTTTCAGTGACTCTATGGCGCAAGCTTTGTTGTAGTTATTGTTGGCGCTCGATCGTTTGGTTAACGTGACCCATTAGAATATCATGCGTTTCTATCACAGCGGAAGCAAGTAAACATGAAACGCATTACCTTTCACCAAGGGTTGATGTAGAGGTTGAATCTCGCAGGCAGCCTGCGCAGTCCCACGAGAATAGCCATAACTTTCTCGTCTGATGTCGGAATTGAATGATCTTTGTGCTGAGACGATCCTCTCTTCAACGGTTTTCTGTCAATATATTGATCATCAAATTCTGAGCACTGTACGAATTTATACAAATTTGCAAGGTCGCAGACAGCAGCAGCAAACTATCTTCTGATCTTCTGCTGTATTTCCCAAGTCCGATCTCGACGTCGTGTGGGCGACGATCTACGAGACCTACTCAATCTTCTCTCAACCCTCATCACACGTGAATAATGAATTAGATCAGATTAGGGTTCCAGATAAGCTGAGGTGACTTGTATACATGGGCTACAGCAGGGACCAGGAGGAGAAATTGGGTTGGGCCTCCATTGGGATTAAGTATCCAAGCTTAGCCCAAAGCTTATACTTAAGTCCAATAATAATAATATATTCCACTAAAATATTATTATTGCACTACCGTACCAATCCCAAAATTACGTTTTGGGCTCCTTCTTATTATGAGCCCGTTAGTCTCCCCATGTTTAAGATATACAATGTCCATTAATTAATTTAAGTTACTGACAACTCAATTAATTAATATCTCATCCAAGAGTAGTACCACTCAACCTCATTATCATGTCGGAATAAATTACACCTGCAGGGTTTACATGATAATCCTTATGAGCTCCTCAAGGGGACATCATCAACCTATGACGGACACGGATTCCTTCTACAATCAACAGCACACCATAGAGACAGCACTATTTCCCAACTCATCGAGTTTGTTGATTTAATTACATGTAAATCTCACCCATTGATGAATCAAAGAAATACATACTGCCCTACGTGTCGAGGTTATTGTATAGGGATTAAGAGCACGAACTTCCATAATAACTGAGATCAAGTTCTCCTATAAGTCAGTATAAGTCGAACGATCTCAAGCGGTCCTGCTCAATACACACAAGTGCACTAATGTGATTCTATAGCCAAGACAAGCTAATACCAAACCACACTGCAACCATCCCGATAGAGAGTCCCCGTCTATTTCGATTGTGAGCATCTGTTTATACTTTATAAGGAAACTGATAATATGATCTTCCGCGTGTTGTCGCACAACATATTATCTACAGTATAAAGTAAGTGGACTATTGCATCGAACATATAAATAAATTATAAGATGCAATCCTTTGATCATATAATTCTCATTTCAAATTAATTGTTATAACATTGTTCATACAAAAAGCTAGACTTTTAGTATACAATCCAACAATCTCCCACTTATACTAAAAGACTATGCTGTCATGTCTTCCGCCATACATCTGATTTCCACTCCCACTACGCAACCATTAAAAGCTCTCGCCTTAAGGTCCTTGTAAATGGATTTACTAGGTTATCATCCGATGCAATCTAGGTGACAACAACCTTCCCCTCATCATACGATTTCTCTCGCGCTCCATGTGTTTAATTTCCTTATGGGCTCGTGATTCCTTCAAGTTTGCAACTGCACCAATATCATCAATATAAATTGTGATATCCTTGGGCAAACTTAGAAACACTTCGAAGTCCATCTTGAAGTTTCTAGAGTCATACAGATACTTTGGCTGCCTCATAGGCTCCAATTTATCATCTTTCCATGATGGAGTCCGGAGTCTGAAATATATTTCTATATAACACTCCTCCACATTATGACTCAACTTCCTAAAATTAAACGCATAACCTTTGAGGTGGATTTACTGCCGTCCCTATCTGATTTGAAAAATCTGAATCTATGTAACCCATAAGAATCAGTGAATCTGTTCGGTAAGCCCACATATAGTTTCTAGTCCTTTTCAGGTACATAAGTATATGTCTTACCACAGTTCAACGTTCTTATTTTGGGTTACCTTGATACCCACTGTTCATGCCATCGGCAAAACAGATATCCAATCTCGTGCATAGCATTCCTTAGATTAAGCTTCCTCATTTGCCGAAGCATAAGGAATCGCTTTCATCTTCTTTATCTACTTTTGTGTCACAAGATACATTCACTTAGATAAATTCACATGCTAAACGAGTAAGGATCGTATCATTATATGAAACTTGAGATAAGCATAACATCCTTTCTTGTGATCCGTATTACCGTGATCAAAAGGATATTTTTGCTTTTCTTAAGTCCTTCATCTCATACCGCTTTATCAACAATACCCATACGCCCGACAATACTCTTTCATTGTCTCCAATGAGCAAGATACTATCTACGTATAGTACAAGAAATACCACCACGTTTCCATCACTCTTTTCAATACACAAGACCCATCCGATCATTGATTAGATCCATGTCACTGGATTACCTCATCAAAACGGATGTTTCATGATCTTGAAGCTTTCTTTAGTCCATGAATGAACACTTTTAAGCTTATTATCACAATGCTCTTAGCTTTTTGCAATGAATCACTCTGGTTGCTTCACATAGATGTTTCCCTTAAGACTTCCAATCAGGAAAGCTGTCTCGACATCTATTTGCTATCCCTCATATTTCATATGAGTAGCAATAAATAAAAGAGTGCGGATCAACTTAGGCATAGCTACTGGCGAACAGGTTTTCTCATAATCGAACCCTTTCTTTCTGAGTATACCTTTTCCCAACAAGCTTTACTTCTAAGGTTTTCACCTTACCGTATGATCCTCATTTATTTTGTATGACCACTTCCAATGGTTTTCACACCATTCGTGGTTCTACAATCATCCAGATCTTATTTAAAATCTATCGATTCTAGTTTAATATTCATTGCACTTTGCTAGGATTTGGCATTTCTAACTTGTAGTGCTTCGTCGTATCCGTGGGTCCATTTCATGTTTGCTAGCGACCAAGTCTCACGACTTTCCCAAAACATGTATCTTACAGGTTGTCGAAGAACTCTCCCACTACGACAAGGCACTACACGCAATTGTGTATCAGACGTGACATGCGTTGCAGTTTACCTTGTGGTATATCCTCTTGTACAATTGGTACTTATACTTTGTGCTTTTCCCTCTCACTTCCTTTAGAACAATTTATACATGGGTTTATGATTTAATACATAGTCTTTTTCCAAAAATCTAGTGTTTGTGTTAACAATCACCCTTCGATCTTTTGGACTAAATAAATCACCCTTCATTTTTATAGCATATCCCACAAACAGACAAACATTCAAATGAATTACTGTTTCTAGGGCTTATCCATAAAATGAATTAAGTAATTCCAAATAATTCATCATCTATTTAATCATTACCATAAGAGTCTTATTCCTTCTATCCACCACACCATTCAGCTGGGGCATGCCCGGTGTAGACCACTTGAGATTTAATCTCAACCTCTGATTAATAGCTCCTAACTATCCTAAGAGGTACTCGTAATGACGATTAAATCGTCATTACTTGATATATTTTCCATGACGCTTCACTGTACCAGCCTTGCAATTCTTGAATTAATCAAAGAACATAGACATGCAGTGCATCAAATAAATATATCGGTATCTAGAATAATCATCGATTGACGAATATTCATATCCACCTCTCATCCGGACAATCTTAGGACCACATAAATCATAATGAACTAATTCTAACATATATATCTTTGGTTCTGCACCCCTTTGCCTTGAAAAAGCAATTAGTCATTTTTACTTCCAAGCAAGACTCGAAAGTCAGATAGTTTTCACTTCAGATAAACCTAAGGGTCTATCGGCTATCAACTTTCGAATCCCACTCAAGTAAAATGATATAGTCTTAGATGCCAAATATATGTTTAGTTCATATCCGAAGGTATCTTTCTCTTACTAAGATTAGAAGATTCATTATTAATTACTATTTGTTGCATCTGTGGAATATACATGATTTAAGAGTATACAAATTGTTCACCAACGTACAATAACAGATCACAACTCTATCCTTCATTATAATGACCATGTCATTTAAATGAAATGGAGTATCCATCTATTAATGCATAGAAACCGAAATCAAATTCTTTCTATGAAAACGTACGTAAAACAATTTCTCATAATCAAACGTCTACTCATATCATTAGATAAATAGACAACTCCCACTGCAATAGCCACTACTCTTGTAGTTTTACCCATGTCATAACAATCTTATCCTCACTTAGTAATAAATATTTAGTGATTCCAGTATCTACACACTTTGTGTCAGTAAATGCCATCACTAATCATGTTTTAAACAACTAGTGAATAAGATATAAAACTTGTTCACATTATGATAAAAATGGCTTTCCTTTGCCACATGTTTTGCCAGAAGTTTTCCACCATATACAACCTATTGTAATTCAGGTGGAACTTACTCAAAAACATCTAGGCAATTCATGAAGAATTAAATTGATCTAGGTTTCCCTTCAATTTATACTCCATGCTTTCCCAATTCATTCATCAAATTAAATCATGATCTTCTGCCTTTTAACTTACTCAAGTATCCGAAGAGTTACATGAGACCATCATATTTTTATGAACCTCTCATCTCTTCACTAGAGACTTTAATAGGCATCATGAGACGTCCCTTGTGAGAACACACATGTATTTTCTTAAGCAGTAAAATTCAAAACCAAGATTCTTTTCTAATCATCTAATTTGGACAAGTAAATATAATTTCTTTTAGTTAATAATATGTGAGATAAAACCATTTGAAAATCAGAGAATCATAAATTAATTTACCGATCAAAACTTCGAATTTTATCCTTTTATATTGATTCCCTCAAAACAATATAAAAATAAAATTCACCGACATCTCAAGCACCGTGAGTCTGCAAGCCACGTTAGTGTGGACGTTTACAAACCCGAACATTTACAAGAGAAGGTTTTACCCATTAATTTTATTTGTCAACCTAACTTTATGACAAAATAATTAATAGTCGGTTCCTCTTTAGCCATGCAAATAATAGCAGTGACTCCATTGGGGAGGATACTAATTATTTACACCTAAGTGTACACCATTATTTGATCCCAAGTCCACTGCGCGAGCTTATGTGCCTTACAGTTGGAGAAGTACACACGCGCTCGGATAGCTTCCTACAATCATCAATTATAAGTTTGTACCAGTGAGCCCCACATAAACTCATCTGTTAGGGAGGAAGGCCTATTGCCAACACGCAAGTTCATGTGCCACATTACAAACAATAATTATGTAATGAAGTCTGTACCAGTGATCCGTGAATAAACTCATCCGTTAGGGAGGAAGGCCTATTGCCAACACGCAAGTTTACTCACATCACTTACAAACCAATAATGGAGGTCGCGGGAATATTTACCAATCCCCTCTCCCACTTAGTAATTTAACACCGAGGGTTTTTACATGCATATGATATTCAGAATAAAATACGCAACGCTAGCATGCTTCTATTACGGCACATAAGGCAGTAAATCACAGAGAGTCATGCATAATATATAACAATAATCAATAATTAAATCAATCATTAACAGTTATATATCAGCGAATTCGATTGTTCGCCACCAGGCACGAATATCAGCAAAGACTTCCAGACTATCAAATTTTTGAAATTTCCAGATTGTCTAATTTTCGAAACCATCGATATCGACCGTCGATATCGTCCAGATTATCAAAATCATCGATATCGACTAGATTATCAAATATTCAAAAAACATCAAGATTATCAACATTCAAAAACTATCGATATCGATCGTCATATCGTCTAGATTATCAAAATCATCGATATCGACGAGCAACAATATATAACAATAATAGATAATTAAATCAATTATGTCAGTTATATATTAGGAATCAATTCAACATCCATATATAACAATAATAGACAATCAATTATAGCAGTTATATATTATGAATTAATTCGACATTCATATATGACAATAATAGATTATTAAATCAATTATAGCAGTCATATATTATGAATTAATTTGACATCCATATATAACAATAATATACAATCTATTATGGCAGTTATATATTAGGAATTAGTTTTCCTAAAATTGGATGTCTTATCCAACACTCGAGCAATACATGCATATAATACACCAAATATAATACGCAATCTAGCATGCTTCTATATAAGACAATAAATCATAGAGATCAGGCATCCATATATATATATAACAATAATAGACAATTAAATCAATTATGACAGTTATATATATTAGGAATAAAAACGCCTCTAAATTTTAATGTCTTGTCCGACACTCCTACTGTGGAATCGATACCTTATGCAACAAGCAGGATTGCTTGTGCCCCAAGACGTCCATCGTCATATCCCACCGCCAATCAAGTCAGGGAGTGCCCCAAGTGCCTTGACGAGCGCCCCTCGCCCGGACTGTCGCTCGTCCAAGGGCCTACTTGCATGGAACCAAGTTCAGCCCAACGCGCAACACCAAACTACACCAACTGTCGTTCGTAGTTCGAAACTGAAAGAACCTCAGAATCCAATCTCCACCTTCCAGAATTTACTACTGTAAGTCCTGAACATTCTGTCCAAATTACAGATTGATCCAACGGTTATTTTGTGAGAAACGGCTCTTTTCTCTCGACTGCGCAGAACAGAATCGCCCAAAAAACTGCTTCTGTTTTCGGCGTATTCCCGACAACACAAAGCTCCATATACGATCTTCACCGTTCAGAATGTACATCCACAAAATCTAAACGTGCTGACCAAAATTCAGCCTGATCCGACGGTTGAAACTCCGATTATTGCCTCTGTAATATCACTGCGCTGGATTTTCTCTCAATTTCTTCCTTCCATGTGAAATTGACGAACAGTTTTCGTCGAATCCTCTCACACACAACCATCAACGAACAGATATGATATAGGGTATATTTCACATAGGGATATTCATGGTTTGCGCAGTAAAACCAAAACCCTAAACATGCGATCCTAATTTTGAAAAATTAATCACATATACCCTAACCTAACGTGTCACGCTTCACCACGAAACCGAAGCTCTGATACCAATTGTTGGCGCTCGATCATTTGGTTAATGTGACCCATTAGAATATCATGCGTTTCTATCACAGCGGAAGCAAGTAAACATGAAACGCATTACCTTTCACCAAGGGTTGATGTAGAGGTTGAATCTCGCAGGCAGTCTGCGCAGTCCCACGAGAATAGCCATAACTTTCTCGTCTGATGTTGGAATTGAATGATCTTTGTGCTGAGACGATCCTCTCTTCAACGGATTTCTGTCAGTATATTGATCATCAAATTCTGAGCACTGTACAAATTTATACAAATTTCGCAAGGTCGCGGACAGCAGCAGCAAACTACCTTCTGATCTTCTGCTGTATTTCCCAAGTCCGATCTCGACGTCGTGTGGGCGACGATCTACGAGACCTACTCAATCTTCTCTCAACCCTCATCACACGTGAATAATGAATTAGATCAGATTAGGGTTCCAGATAAGCTGAGGTGACTTGTATACATGGGCTACAGCAGGGACCAGGAGGAGAAATTGGGTTGGGCCTCCATTGGGCTTAAGTATCCAAGCTTAGCCCAAAGCTTATACTTAAGTCCAATAATAATAATATATTCCACTAAAATATTATTATTGCACTACCGTACCAATCCCAAAATTACGTTTTGGGCTCCTTCTTATTATGAGCCCGTTAGTCTCCCCATGTTTAAGATATACAATGTCCATTAATTAATTTAAGTTACTGACAACTCAATTAATTAATATCTCATCCAAGAGTAGTACCACTCAACCTCATTATCATGTCGGAATAAATTCCACCTGCAGGGTTTACATGATAATCCTTATGAGCTCCTCAAGGGGACATCATCAACCTATGACGGACACGGATTCCTTCTACAATCAACAGCACACCATAGAGACAGCACTATTTCCCAACTCATCGAGTTTGTTGATTTAATTACATGTAAATCTCACCCATTGATGAATCAAAGAAATACATACTGCCCTACGTGTCGAGGTTATTGTATAGGGATTAAGAGCACGAACTTCCATAATAACTGAGATCAAGTTCTCCTATAAGTCAGTATAAGTCAAACGATCTCAAGCGGTCCTGCTCAATACACACAAGTGCACTAATGTGATTCTATAGCCAAGACAAGCTAATACCAAACCACACTGCAACCATCCCGATAGAGAGTCCCCGTCTATTTCGATTGTGAGCATCTGTTTATACTTTATAAGGAAACTGATAATATGATCTTCCGCGTGTTGTCGCACAACATATTATCTACAGTATAAAGTAAGTGGACTATTGCATCGAACATATAAATAAATTATAAGATGCAATCATTTGATCATATAATTCTCATTTCAAATTAATTGTTATAACATTGTTCATACAAAAAGCTAGACTTTTAGTATACAATCCAACAGTTATATACTTTAAAAATATGTTCTCCAGCTATATACTCATGCATAATAAATAATTTGTTCATAAAAATGGTAAGAAATTGCTCACTTCAAGTAGTTCTTGACCTAGATCACGGAGTAGAATCAGCTCTGCACTTTGACATTTTTTTTACTCTACGGCGCAAGCTTCTTAACATTTTCATACTCTGAAAATATGTTCACCTAATATATTCTCATGTCTAATAACTAATTTGACCATAAAAATGGCAAGAAAATGCTCACTTAAAAGAGTTGTTGAAATGTTTCACGGAGTAGAATCAACTTTGCAATGTGTGTTTTCAGTGACTCTATGGCGCAGGCTTTGTTGCATATGGCGCAAGCTTTGTTGCAGTTATATACTTTGAAAATATGTTCTCCAACTATATACTCAAGTATAATAAATAATATATTCATAAAAATGGTAAGAAATTGCTCACTACAAGTAGTTCTTAACCTAGATCACAGATTATAATCAGCTCTGCACTTTGACATTTTTTTGACTCTACGGCTCTAGCTTCCTAACATTTTCATACTCTGAAAACATGTTCTCCTACTATATTCTCATGTCTAATAACTAATTTGACCATAAAAATGGCAAGAAAATTCTCACTTAAAGGAGTTGTTGAAATGGTTCACGGAGTAGAATCAACTCTGCAATGTGTGTTTTCAGTGACTCTATGGCGCAAGCTTTGTTGCAGTTATATACTTTGAAAATATGTTCTCCGACTATATAATAATGTATAATAAATAATTTTTTCAAAAAAATGGTAAGAAATTGCTCACTTCAAGTACTTCTTAACCTAGATCACAGAGTAGAATCAGCTCTGCACTTTGACATTTTTTTGACTCTACGGCCCAAGCTTCCTAACATTTTCATACTCTGAAAACATGTTCTCCTAATATATTCTCATGTCTAATAACTAATTTGATCATAAAAATAGCAAGAAAATGCTCACTTCAAGGAGTTATTGAAATGGTTCACGGAGTAGAATCAACTCTGCAATGTGTGTTTTCAGTGACTCTATGGCGCAAGCTTTGTTGTAGATATATACTCTAAAAATATGTTCTCCAGCTATATACTCATGTATAATAAATAATTTGTTCATAAAAATGGTAATAAATTGCACACTTCAAGTAGTTCTTGACCTAGATCACGGAGTAGAATCAGCTCTGCACTTTGACATTTTTTTGACTCTACGGCGCAAGCTTCCTAACATTTTCATACTCTGAAAATATGTTCTCCTAATATATTCTCATGTCTAATAACTAATTTGACCATAAAAATGGCAAGAAAATGCTCACTTAAAAGAGTTGTTGAAATGTTTCACGGAGTAGAATCAACTTTGCAATGTGTGTTTTCAGTGACTCTATGGCGCAAGCTTTGTTGCATATGGCGCAAGCTTTGTTGCAGTTATATACTCTGAAAATATGTTCTCCAACTATATACTCAAGTATAATAAATAATATATTCATAAAAATGGTAAGAAATTGCTCACTACAAGTAGTTCTTAACCTAGATCACAGATTATAATCATCTCTGCACTTTGACATTTTTTTGACTCTACGGCTCTAGCTTCCTAACATTTTCATACTCTGAAAACATGTTCTCCTACTATATTCTCATGTCTAATAACTAATTTGACCATAAAAATGGCAAGAAAATGCTCACTTAAAGGAGTTGTCGAAATGGTTCACGGAGTAGAATCAACTCTGCAATGTGTGTTTTCAGTGACTCTATGGTGCAAGCTTTGTTGCAGTTATATACTTTGAAAATATGTTCTCCAACTATATAATAATGTATAATAAATAATTTTTTCATAAAAATGGTAAGAAATTGCTCACTTCAAGTAGTTCTTAACCTAGATCACAGTGTAGAATCAGCTCTGCACTTTGACATTTTTTTGACTCTACGGCCCAAGTTTTCTAACATTTTCATACTCTGAAAACATGTTCTCCTACTATATTCTCATGTCTAATAACTAATTTGACCATAAAAATGGCAAGAAAAGGCTCACTTCAAGGAGTTATTGAAATGGTTCACGGAGTAGAATCAACTCTGCAACATGTGTTTTCAGTGACTCTATGGCGCAAGCTTTGTTGCAGTTATATACTCTAAAAATATGTTCTCCAACTATATACTCATATATAATAAATAATTTATTCATAAAAATGGTAAGAAATTGCTCACTCCAAGTAGATCTTGACCTAGATCACGGAGTAGAATCAGCTCTGCACTTTAACATTTTTTTGACTCTTACGACGCAAGCTTCCTAACATTTTCATAATGTAAAAAAATTTTCTCCTAATATATTCTCATGTCTAATAACTAATTTGATCATAAAAATAGCAAGAAAATGCTCACTTCAAGGAGTTATTGAAATGGTTCACGGAGTAAAATCAACTCTGCAATGTGTGTTTTCAGTGACTCTATGGCGCAAGCTTTGTTGTGGTTATATACTCTAAAAATATGTTCTCCAGCTATATACTCATGTATAATAAATAATTTGTTCATAAAATTGGTAAGAAATTGCACACTTCAAGTAGTTCTTGACCTAGATCACGGAGTAGAATCAGCTCTGCACTTTGACATTTTTTTGACTCTACGGCGCAAGCTTCCTAACATTTTCATACTCTGAAAATATGTTCTCCTAATATATTCTCATGTCTAATAACTAATTTGACCATAAAAATGGCAAGAAAATGCTCACTTAAAAGAGTTGTTGAAATGTTTCACGGAGTAGAACCAACTCTGCAATGTGTGTTTTCAGTGACTCTATGGCGCAAGCTTTGTTGCATATGGCGCAAGCTTTGTTGCAGTTATATACTCTGAAAATATGTTCTCCAACTATATACTCAAGTATAATAAATAATATATTCATAAAAATGGTAAGAAATTGCTCACTACAAGTAGTTCTTAACCTAGATCACAGATTATAATCAGCTCTGCACTTTGACATTTTTTTGACTCTACGGCTCTAGCTTCCTAACATTTTCATACTCTGAAAACATGTTCTCCTACTATATTCTCATGTCTAATAACTAATTTGACCATAAAAATGGCAAGAAAATGCTCACTTAAAGGAGTTGTCGAAATGGTTCACGGAGTAGAATCAACTCTGCAATGTGTGTTTTCAGTGACTCTATGGCGCAAGCTTTGTTGCAGTTATATACTCTGAAAAGATGTTCCCCAACTATATAATAATTTATAATAAATAATTTGTTCATAAAAATGGTAAGAAATTGCTCACTTCAAGTAGTTCTTAACCTAGATTACGGTGTAGAATCAGCTCTGCACTTTGACATTTTTTTGACTCTACGGCGCAAGCTTCTTATCATTTTCATACTATGAAAACATGTTCTCCTACTATATTCACATGTCTAATAACTAATTTTACCATAAAAATGGCAAGAAAATGCTCACATCAAGGAGTTATTGAAATGGTTCACGGAGTAGAATCATCTTTGCACTTTGTGTTTTCAGTGACTCTATGGCGCAAGCTTTGTTGTAGTTATACACTTTAAAAATATGTTCTCCAGCTATATACTCATGCATAATAAATAATTTGTTCATAAAAATGGTAAGAAATTGCTCACTTCAAGTAGTTCTTAACCTAGATCACAGAGTAGAATCAGCTATGCACTTTGACATTTTTTTGACTATACGGCCCAAGTTTCCTAACAATTTCATACTCTAAAAACATGTTCTCCTACTATATTCTCATGTCTAATAACTAATTTGACCATAAAAATGGTAAGAAAATGCTCACTTCAAGGAGTTATTGAAATGGTTCACGGAGTAGAATCAACTCTGTATTGTGTGTTTTCAGTGACTCTATGGCACAAGCTTTGTTGCAGTTATATACTCTGAAAATATGTTCTTAAACTATATACTCAAGTATAATAAATAATTTATTCATAAAAATGGTAAGAAATTGCTCACTACAAGTAGTTCTTAACCTAGATCACAGAGTAGAATCAGCTCTGCACTTTGACATTTTTTTGACTCAACGGCTCTAGCTTCCTAACATTTTCATACTTTGAAAACATGTTCTCCTACTATATTCTCATGTCTAATAACTAATTTGACCATAAAAATGGCAAGAAAATGCTCACTTAAAGGAGTTGTTGAAATGGTTCACGGAGTAGAATCAACTCTGCAATGTGTGTTTTCAGTGACTCTATGGCGCAAGCTTTGTTGCAGTTATATACTCTGAAAATATGTTCTTAAACTATATACTCAAGTATAATAAATAATTTATTCATAAAAATGGTAAGAAATTGCTCACTTCAAGTAGTTCTTAACCTAGATCACAGAGTAGAATCAGCTATGCACTTTGACATTTTTTTGACTCTACGGCCCAAGTTTCCTAACAATTTCATACTCTAAAAACATGTTCTCCTACTATATTCTCATGTCTAATAACTAATTTGACCATAAAAATGGTAAGAAAATGCTCACTTCAAGGAGTTATTGAAATGGTTCACGGAGTAGAATCAACTCTGTATTGTGTGTTTTCAGTGACTCTATGGCACAAGCTTTGTTGCAGTTATATACTCTGAAAATATGTTCTTAAACTATATACTCAAGTATAATAAATAATTTATTCATAAAAATGGTAAGAAATTGCTCACTACAAGTAGTTCTTAACCTAGATCACAGAGTAGAATCAGCTCTGCACTTTGACATTTTTTTGACTCAACGGCTCTAGCTTCCTAACATTTTCATACTCTGAAAACATGTTCTCCTACTATATTCTCATGTCTAATAACTAATTTGACCATAAAAATGGCAAGAAAATGCTCACTTAAAGGAGTTGTTGAAATGGTTCACGGAGTAGAATCAACTCTGCAATGTGTGTTTTCAGTGACTCTATGGCGCAAGCTTTGTTGCAGTTATATACTTTGAAAATATGTTCTCCAACTATATAATAATGTATAATAAATAATTTTATCATAAAAATGGTAAGAAATTGCTCACTTCAAGTAGTTCTTAACCTAGATCACAGAGTAGAATCAGCTCTGCACTTTGACATTTTTTTGACTCTACGGCCCAAGTTTTCTAACATTTTCATACTCTGAAAACATGTTCTCCTACTATATTCTCATGTCTAATAACTAATTTGACCATAAAAATGGCAAGAAAAGGCTCACTTCAAGGAGTTATTGAAATGGTTCACGGAGTAGAATCAACTCTGCAACGTGTGTTTTCAGTGACTCTATGGCGCAAGCTTTGTTGCCGTTATATACTCTAAAAATATGTTCTCCAACTATATACTCATGTATAATAAATAATTTGTTCATAAAAATGGTAAGAAATTGCTCACTCCAAGTAGATCTTGACCTAGATCACGGAGTAGAATCAGCTCTGCACTTTAACATTTTTTTGACTCTTACGGCGCAAGCTTCCTGACATTTTCATACTGTAAAAATATTTTCTCCTAATATATTCTCATGTCTAATAACTAATTTGATCATAAAAATAGCAAGAAAATGCTCACTTCAAGGAGTTATTGAAATGGTTCACGGAGTAGAATCAACTCTGCAATGTGTGTTTTCAGTGACTCTATGGCGCAAGCTTTGTTGTAGTTATATACTCTAAAAATATGTTCTCCAGCTATATACTCATGTATAATAAATAATTTGTTCATAAAAATGGTAAGAAATTTCACACTTCAAGTAGTTCTTGACCTAGATCACGGAGTAGAATCAGCTCTGCACATTGACATTTTTTTGACTCTACGGCGCAAGCTTCCTAACATTTTCATACTCTGAAAATATGTTCTCCTAATATATTCTCATGTCTAATAACTAATTTGACCATAAAAATGGCAAGAAAATGCTCACTTAAAAGAGTTGTTGAAATGTTTCACGGAGTAGAATCAACTCTGCAATGTGTGTTTTCAGTGACTCTATGGCGCAAGCTTTGTTGCATATGGTGCAAGCTTTGTTGCAGTTATATACTCTGAAAATATGTTCTCCAACTATATACTCAAGTATAATAAATAATATATTCATAAAAATGGTAAGAAATTGCTCACTACAAGTAGTTCTTAACCTAGATCACAGATTATAATCAGCTCTGCACTTTGACATTTTTTTGACTCTACGGCTCTAGCTTCCTAACATTTTCATACTCTGAAAACATGTTCTCCTACTATATTCTCATGTCTAATAACTAATTTGACCATAAAAATGGCAAGAAAATGCTCACTTAAAGGAGTTGTCGAAATGGTTCACGGAGTAGAATCAACTCTGCAATGTGTGTTTTCAGTGACTCTATGGCGCAAGCTTTGTTGCAGTTATATACTCTGAAAAGATGTTCCCCAACTATATAATAATTTATAATAAATAATTTGTTCATAAAAATGGTAAGAAATTGCTCACTTCAAGTAGTTCTTAACCTAGATTACGGAGTAGAATCAGCTCTGCACTTTGACATTTTTTTGACTCTACGGCGCAAGCTTCTTATCATTTTCATACTATGAAAACATGTTCTCCTACTATATTCACATGTCTAATAACTAATTTTACCATAAAAATGGCAAGAAAATGCTCACATCAAGGAGTTATTGAAATGGTTCACGGAGTAGAATCATCTTTGCACTTTGTGTTTTCAGTGACTCTATGGCGCAAGCTTTGTTGTAGTTATACACTTTAAAAATATGTTCTCCAGCTATATACTCATGCATAATAAATAATTTGTTCATAAAAATGGTAAGAAATTGCTCACTTCAAGTAGTTCTTAACCTAGATCACAGAGTAGAATCAGCTATGCACTTTGACATTTTTTTGACTCTACGGCCCAAGTTTCCTAACAATTTCATACTCTAAAAACATGTTCTCCTACTATATTCTCATGTCTAATAACTAATTTGACCATAAAAATGGTAAGAAAATGCTCACTTCAAGGAGTTATTGAAATGGTTCACGGAGTAAAAATCAACTCTGTATTGTGTGTTTTCAGTGACTCTATGGCACAAGCTTTGTTGCAGTTATATACTCTGAAAATATGTTCTTAAACTATATACTCAAGTATAATAAATAATTTATTCATAAAAATGGTAAGAAATTGCTCACTACAAGTAGTTCTTAACCTAGATCACAGAGTAGAATCAGCTCTGCACTTTGATATTTTTTTGACTCAACGGCTCTAGCTTCCTAACATTTTCATACTCTGAAAACATGTTCTCCTACTATATTCTCATGTCTAATAACTAATTTGACCATAAAAATGGCAAGAAAATTCTCACTTAAAGGAGTTGTTGAAATGGTTCACGGAGTAGAATCAACTCTGCAATGTGTGTTTTCAGTGACTCTATGGCGCAAGCTTTGTTGCAGTTATATACTTTGAAAATATGTTCTCCGACTATATAATAATGTATAATAAATAATTTTATCATAAAAATGGTAAGAAATTGCTCACTTCAAGTAGTTCTTAACCTAGATCACATAGTAGAATCAGCTCTGCACTTTGACATTTTTTTGACTCTACGGCCCAAGTTTTCTAACATTTTCATACTCTGAAAACATGTTCTCCTACTATATTCTCATGTCTAATAACTAATTTGACCATAAAAATGGCAAGAAAAGGCTCACTTCAAGGAGTTATTGAAATGGTTCACGGAGTAGAATCAACTCTGCAACGTGTGTTTTCAGTGACTCTATGGCGCAAGCTTTGTTGCAGTTATATACTCTAAAAATATGTTCTCCAACTATATACTCATGTATAATAAATAATTTGTTCATAAAAATGGTAAGAAATTGCTCACTCCAAGTAGATCTTGACATAGATCACGGAGTAGAATCAGCTCTGCACTTTCACATTTTTTTGACTCTTACGGCGCAAGCTTCCTGACATTTTCATACTGTAAAAATATTTTCTCCTAATATATTCTCATGTCTAATAACTAATTTGATCATAAAAATAGCAAGAAAATGCTCACTTCAAGGAGTTATTGAAATGGTTCACGGAGTAGAATCAACTCTGCAATGTGTGTTTTCAGTGACTCTATGGCGCAAGCTTTGTTGTAGTTATATACTCTAAAAATATGTTCTCCAGCTATATACTCATGTATAATAAATAATTTGTTCATAAAAATGGTAAGAAATTTCACACTTCAAGTAGTTCTTGACCTAGATCACGGAGTAGAATCAGCTCTGCACTTTGACATTTTTTTGACTCTACGGCGCAAGCTTCCTAACATTTTCATACTCTGAAAATATGTTCTCCTAATATATTCTCATGTCTAATAACTAATTTGACCATAAAAATGGCAAGAAAATGCTCACTTAAAAGAGTTGTTGAAATGTTTCATGGAGTAGAATCAACTCTGCAATGTGTGTTTTCAGTGACTCTATGGCGCAAGCTTTGTTGGATATGGCGCAAGCTTTGTTGCAGTTATATACTCTGAAAATATGTTCTCCAACTATATACTCAAGTATAATAAATAATTTATTCATAAAAATGGTAAGAAATTGCTCACTACAAGTAGTTCTTAACCTAGATCACAGATTATAATCAGCTCTGCACTTTGACATTTTTTTGACTCTACGGCTCTAGCTTCCTAACATTTTCATACTCTGAAAACATGTTCTCCTACTATATTCTCATGTCTAATAACTAATTTGACCATAAAAATGTCAAGAAAATGCTCACTTAAAGGAGTTGTCGAAATGGTTCACGGAGTAGAATCAACTCTGCAATGTGTGTTTTCAGTGACTCTATGGCGCAAGCTTTGTTGCCGTTATATACTCTGAAATGATGTTCTCCAACTATATAATAATTTATAATAAATAATTTGTTCATAAAAATGGTAAGAAATTGCTCACTTCAAGTAGTTCTTAACCTAGATTACGGAGTAGAATCAGCTCTGCACTTTTGACATTTTTTTGACACTACGGCGCAAGCTTCTTATCATTTTCATACTATGAAAACATGTTCTCCTACTATATTCACATGTTTAATAACTAATTTTACCATAAAAATGGCAAGAAAATGCTCACATCAAGGAGTTATTGAAATGGTTCACGGAGTAGAATCATCTTTGCACTTTGTGTTTTCAGTGACTCTATGGCGCAAGCTTTGTTGCAGTTATATACTCTGAAAATATTTTCTCCAACTATATACTAATGTATAATAAATAATTTGGTCATAAAAATGGTAAGAAATTTTCACTTTGACATTTTTTTTACTCTACGGCATAAGCTTTCTAACATTTTCATACTCAGAAAACATGTTCTCCTACTATATTCTTATGTCTAATAACTAATTTGACCATAAAAATGGCATAAAATGCTCACTTTAAGGAGTCATTGAAATGGTTCACGGAGTAGTATCAACTCTGCACTGCGTGTTTTCAGTGACTATGGCGCAAGCTTTGTAGTAGTTATATACTATGAAAATATGTTCTCCAACTACATACTGATGTATAATAAACAGTTTATCATAAAAATGGTAATAAATTGCTCACTTCAAGTAGTTCTTCACCTGGATCACAGTGTAGAATAAGCTCTGCACATTGACATTTTAGTGACACAATGGCGCAAGCTTCCTAAAATTTTTATACTCTGAAAACATGTTCTCCAACTATATTCTTATGTCAATTAACTAATTTGACCATAAAAATAGCAAGACAATGCTCACTTCCAGAAGTTCTTGACCAGGTTGACAGAATAGAATCAACTCTGCACTGTGAGTTTTTTGTGAGTCTATGGTGCAAGCTTACTAGCATTTTTTTACTATGTAAACATGTTCTCCAACTATATTCTTATGTCATAAAAAATAATTTGACCATAAAAATGGCAAGAAAATGATCACTCCAAGGAGTTATTGAAATGGTTCACGGAGTAGAATAACCTCTGCACTATTTGTTTTCAGTGACTCTATGGCGCAAGCTTTGTTGTAATTATATACTCTAAAAATATGTTCTACAACTATATACTCATGTATAATAAACAATTTGTTCATAAAAATGGTAAGAAATTGCTCACTTCAAGTAGTTCTTAACCTAGATCACAGAGTAGAATCAGCTCTGCACTTTGACATTTTTTTGACTCTATGGCGCAGGCTTCCTAACATTTTCATACACTGAAAACATGTTCTTCTACAATATTCTAACGTCTAATAACTATTTTGACCATTAAAATGGCAAGAAAATGCTCACATCAAGGAGTTGTTGAAATGGTTCACGGAGTATAATCAACTCTGCACTGTGTGTTTTCAGTTACTCTATGGCGCAAGTTTTGTTGTAGTTATATACTCTTAAAATCTATTCTCCAAATATATACTCATGTATAATAAATAATTTATTCATAAAAATGGTAAGAAATGGCTCACTTCAATTAGTTCTTAACCTAGATCACGGAGTAGAATCAGCTTTGCAGTTTGACATATTTTTAACTATACGGCGCAAGCTTCCTAACATTTTCATACTCTGAAAACATGTTCTCCTAATATATTCTCATGTCTAATAACTAATTTGACCATAAAAATGGGAAGAAAATGCTCACAACAGGGAGTTATTGAAATGGTTCACGGAATAGAATCATCTCTGCACTATGTGTTTTCAGTGACTCTATGGTGCAAGCTTTTTTGCAGTTATATACTCTAAAAATATGTTCTCCAACTATATACTCATGTATAATAAATAATTTATTCATAAAAATGGTAAGAAATTGCTCACTTCAAGTAGTTCTTAACCTAGATCACGGAGTAGAATCAGCTCTTCACTTTGACATTTTTTTGACTCTACGGCGCAAGCTTCCTAACATTTTCATACTCAAAAAACATTTTCTCCTACTATATTCTCATGTCTAATAACTAATTTGACCATAAAAATGGCAAAAAATTCTCACTTCAAGGAGTCATTGAAATGGCTCACGGAGTAGAATCAACCCTGCACTGTGTATTTTCAGTGACTCTATGGCATAAGATTTGTAGCAATTATATACTCTGAAAATATGTTCTCCAACTACATACTCATTTATAATAAATAGTTTGATCATAAAAATGGTAAGAAATTGCTCACTTCAAGTAGTTCTTCACCTGGATCACGGTGTGGAATAAGCTCTGCAAGTTGACATTTTAGTGACACATTGGCGCAAGCTTCCTAACATTTTCATACTCTGAAAACATGTTCTCCAACTATATTCTCATGTCAATTAACTAATTTGACAATAAAAATGGCAAGACAATGCTCACTTCCAGAAGTTCTTGACCAGGTTGACAGAATAGAATCAGCTCTGCACTGTGAGTTTTTTGTGACTCTATGGTGCAAGCTTACTAGCATTTTTTTACTCTAAAAACATGTTCTCCAACTATATTATTATGTCTAAACAACTAATTTGACCCTAAAAATGGCAAGAAAATGATCACTCCAAGGAGTTATTGAAATGGTTCACGTAGTAGAATCAACTTTGCACTGTGTGTTTTCAGTGACTCTATGGCGCAAGCTTTGTTGCTATTATATACTGACAAAATATGTTCTACAACTGTATACTCATGTATAATAAATAATTTGTTCATAAAAATGGTAAGAAATTGCTCACTTCAAGTAGTTCAGAGTAGAATCAGCTCTGCACTGAAAACATGTTCTCCAACTATATTCTCATGTCTAATAACTAATTTGACCATTAAAATGGCAAGAAAATGCTCACATCAACGAGTTATTGAAATGGTTCACGGAGTAGAATCAACTCTGCAATGTGTGTTTTCGGTTACTCTATGGCGCAGGCTTTATTGTAGTTATATAATCTGAAAATCTATTCTCCAACTATATAATCATGTATAATAAATAATTTGTTCATAAAAATGGTAAGAAATTGCTCACTTCAAGTTGTTCTTAACCTAGATCACGGAGTAGAATCAGCTCTGCACTTTTACATTTTTTTGACTCTACGGCGCAAGCTTCCTAACATTTTCATACTCTGAAAACATGTTCTCCTACTATATTCTCATGTCTAATAACTAATTTGACCATAATAATGGCAAGAAAATGCTCACATCAAGGAGTTATTGAAATGGTTCACGGAGTAGAATCATCTTTGCACTTTGTGTTTTTAGTGACTCTATGGCGTAAGCTTAGTTGCAGTTATATACTCTGAAAATTTTTTCTCCAACTATATACTCATGTATAATAAATAATTTGGTCATAAAAATGGTAAGAAATTTTCACTTCAAGTAGTTCCTAACCTAGATCACGGAGTAGAATCAGCTCTTCACTTTGACATTTTTTACTCTACGGCGTAAGCTTCCTAACATTTTCATACTCAGAAAACATGTTCTCCTACTATATTCTTATGTCTAATAACTAATTTGACCATAAAAATGGCATAAAATGCTCACTTTAAGGAGTCATTGAAATGGTTCACAGAATAGAATCAACTCTGCACTGCGTGTTTTTAGTGACTATGGCGCAAGCTTTGTAGCAGTTATATACTATGAAAATATGTTCTCCAACTACATACTGATGTATAATAAACAGTTTGATCATAAAAATGGTAAGAAATTGCTCACTTCAAGTAGTTCTTCACCTGGATCACGGTGTAGAATAAGCTCTGGACATTAACATTTTAGTGACACAATGGCGCAAGCTTCCTAACATTTTTATACTCTGAAAACATGTTCTCCAACTATATTCTCGTGTCAATTAACTAATTTGACCATAAAAATGGCAAGACAATGCTCACTTCCAGAAGTTCTTGACCAGGTTGACAGAATAGAATCAGCTCTGCACTGTGAGTTTTTTGTGACTCTATGGTGCAAGCTTACTAGCATTTTTTTACTCTAAAAACATGTTCTCCAACTATATTCTTATGTCTAAACAACTAATTTGACCCTAAAAATGGCAAGAAAATGATCACTCCAAGGAGTTATTGAAATGGTTCACGTAGTAGAATCAACTTTGCACTGTGTGTTTTCAGTGACTCTATGGCGCAAGCTTTGTTGCAGTTATACACTGACAAAATATGTTCTACAACTGTATACTCATGTATAATAAATAATTTGTTCATAAAAATGGTAAGAAATTGCTCACTTCAAGTAGTTCAGAGTAGAATCAGCTCTGCACTTTGACATTTTTTGACTCTATGGCGCAAGTTTCCTAACATTTTCATACACTGAAAACATGTTCTCCTACTATATTCTCATGTCTAATAACTAATTTGACCATTAAAATGGCAATAAAATGCTCACATCAAGGAGTTATTGAAATGGTTCACGGAGTAGAATCAACTCTGCAATGTGTGTTTTCAGTTACGCTATGGCGCAGGCTTTATTGTAGTTATATAATCTGAAAATCTATTCTCCAACTATATAATCATGTATAATAAATAATTTGTTCATAAAAATGGTAAGAAATTGCTCACTTCAAGTTGTTCTTAACCTAGATCACGGAGTAGAATCAGCTCTGCACTTTGACATTTTTTTTACTATACGGCGCAAGCTTCTTAACATTTTCATACTCTGAAAACATGTTCTCCTACTATATTCTCATGTCTAATAACTAATTTGGCCATAATAATGGCAAGAAAATGCTCACATCAAGGAGTTATTGAAATGGTTCATGGAGTAGAATCATCTTTGCACTTTGTGTTTTCAGTGACTCTATGGCGCAAGCTTTGTTGCAGTTATATACTCTGAAAATATTTTCTCCAACTATATACTCATGTATAATAAATAATTGGGTCATAAAAATGGTAAGAAATTTTCACTTCAAGTAGTTCCTAACCTAGATCACGGAGTAGAATCAGCTCTTCACTTTGACATTTTTTTACTCTACGGCGTAAGCTTCCTAACATTTTCATACTCAGAAAACATGTTCTCCTACTATATTCTTATGTCTAATAACTAATTTGACCATAAAAATGGCATAAAATGCTCACTTTAAGGAGTCATTGAAATGGTTCACGGAGTAGAATCAACTCTGCACAGCGTGTTTTCAGTGACTATGGCGGAAGCTTTGTAGCAGTTATATACTATGAAAATATGTTCTCCAACTACATACTGATGTATAATAAACAGTTTGATCATAAAAATGGTAAGAAATTGCTCACTTCAAGTAGTTCTTCACCTGGATCACGGTGTAGCACATTGACATTTTAGTGACACAATGGCGCAAGCTTCCTAACATTTTTATACTCTGAAAACATGTTCTCCAACTATATTCTCGTGTCAATAAACTAATTTGACCATAAAAATGGCAAGACAATGCTCACTTCCAGAAGTCCTTGACCAGGTTGACAGAATAGAATCAACTCTGCACTGGGAGTTTTTTGTGAGTCTATGGTGCAAGATTACTAGTATTTTTTTACTCTGTAAACATGTTCTCCAACTATATTCTTATGTCATAAAAAATAATTTGACCATAAAAAAGGCAAGAAAATGATCACTCCAAGGAGTTATTGAAATGGTTCACGGAGTAGAATAACCTCTGCACTGTTTGTTTTCAGTGACTCTATGGCGCAAGCTTTGTTGTAATTATATACTCTAAAAATATGTTCTACAACTATATACTCATGTATAATAAACAATTTGTTCATAAAAATGGTAAGAAATTGCTCACTTCAAGTAGTTCTTAACCTAGATCACAGAGTAGAATCAGCTCTGCACTTTGACATTTTTTTGACTTTATGGCGCAGGCTTCCTAACATTTTCATACACTGAAAACATGTTCTTCTACTGTATTCTAACGTCAAATAACTATTTTGACCATTAAAATGGCAAGAAAATGCTCACATCAAGGAGTTGTTGAAATGGTTCACGGAGTATAATCAACTCTGCACTGTGTGTTTTCAGTTACTCTATGGCGCAAGTTTTGTTGTAGTTATATACTCTTAAAATCTATTCTCCAAATATATACTCATGTATAATAAATAATTTATTCATAAAAATGGTAAGAAATGGCTCACTTCAATTAGTTCTTAACCTAGATCACGGAGTAGAATCAGCTTTGCAGTTTGACATATTTTTAACTATACGGCGCAAGCTTCCTAACATTTTCATACTCTGAAAACATGTTCTCCTAATATATTCTCATGTCTAATAACTAATTTGACAATAAAAATGGGAAGAAAATGCTCACAACAAGGAGTTATTGAAATGGTTCACGGAGTAGAATCATCTCTGCACTATGTGTTTTCAGTGACTCTATGGTGCAAGCTTTGTTGCAGTTATATACTCTAAAAATATGTTCTCCAACTATATACTCATGTATAATAAATAATTTATTCATAAAAATGGTAAGAAATTGCTCACTTCAAGTAGTTCTTAACCTAGATCACGGAGTAGAATCAGCTCTTCACTTTGACATTTTTTTGACTCTACGGCGCAAGCTTCCTAACATTTTCATACTCAAAAAACATTTTCTCCTACTATATTCTCATGTCTAATAACTAATTTGACCATAAAAATGGCAAAAAATTCTCACTTCAAGGAGTCATTGAAATGGTTCACGGAGTAGAATCAACCCTGCACTGTGTATTTTCAGTAACTCTATGGCATAAGCTTTGTAGTAATTATATACTCTGAAAATATGTTCTGCAACTACATACTCATGTATAATAAATAGTTTGATCATAAAAATGGTAAGAAATTGCTCACTTCAAGTAGTTCTTCACCTGGATCACGGTGTAGAATAAGCTCTGCACGTTGACTTTTAGTGACATAGTGGCGCAAGCTTCCTAACATTTTAATACTCTGAAAACATGTTCTCCAACTATATTCTCATGTCAATTAACTAATTTGACCATAAAAATGGCAAGACAATTCTCACTTCCAGAAGTTCTTGACCAGGTTGACAGAATAGAATCAGCTCTGCACTGTGAGTTTTTTGTGACTCTATGGTGCAAGCTTACTAGCATTTTTTTACTCTAAAAACATGTTCTCCAACTATATTCTTATGTCTAAACAACTAATTTGACCCTAAAAATGGCAAGAAAATGATCACTCCAAGGAGTTATTGAAATGGTTCACGTAGTAGAATCAACTTTGCACTGTATGTTTTCAGTGACTCTATGGCGCAAGCTTTGTTGCAGTTATATACAGACAAAATATGTTCTACAACTGTATACTCATGTATAATAAATAATTTGTTCATAAAAATGGTAAGAAATTGCTCACTTCAAGTAGTTCTTAACCTAGATCACGGAGTAGAATCAGCTCTTCACTTTGACATTTTTTTGACTCTACGGCGCAAGCTTCCTAACATTTTCATACTCAAAAAACATTTTCTCCTACTATATTCTCATGTCTAATAACTATTTTGACCATAAAAATGGCAAAAAATTCTCACTTCAAGGAGTCATTGAAATGGTTCACGAAGTAGAATCAACCCTGCACTGTGTATTTTCAGTAACTCTATGGCATAAGCTTTGTAGCAATTATATACTCTGAAAATATGTTCTGCAACTACATACACATGTATAATAAATAGTTTGATCATAAAAATGGTAAGAAATTGCTCACTTCAAGTAGTTCTTCACCTGGATCACGGTGTGGAATAAGCTCTGCACGTTGACATTTTAGTGACACAGTGGCGCAAGCTTCCTAACATTTTAATACTCTGAAAACATGTTCTCCAACTATATTCTCATGTCAATTAACTAATTTGACCATAAAAATGGCAAGACAATGCTCACTTCCAGAAGTTCTTGACCAGGTTGACAGAATAGAATCAGCTCTGCACTGTGAGTTTTTTGTGACTCTATGGTGCAAGCTTACTAGCATTTTTTTACTCTAAAAACATGTTCTCCAACTATATTCTTATGTCTAAACAACTAATTTGACCCTAAAAATGGCAAGAAAATGATCACTCCAAGGAGTTATTGAAATGGTTCACGTAGTAGAATCAACTTTGCACTGTGTGTTTTCAGTGACTCTATGACGCAAGCTTTGTTGCAGTTATATACAGACAAAATATGTTCTACAACTGTATACTCATGTATAATAAATAATTTGTACATAAAAATGGTAAGAAATTGCTCACTTCAAGTAGTTCTTAACCTAGATCACGGAGTAGAATCAGCTCTTCACTTTGACATTTTTTTGACTCTACGGCGCAAGCTTCCTAACATTTTCATACTCAAAAAACATTTTCTCCTACTATATTCTCATGTCTAATAACTAATTTGACCATAAAAATGGCAAAAAATTCTCACTTCAAGGAGTCATTGAAATGGTTCACGAAGTAGAATCAACCCTGCACTGTGTATTTTCAGTAACTCTATGGCATAAGCTTTGTAGCAATTATATACTCTGAAAATATGTTCTGCAACTACATACACATGTATAATAAATAGTTTGATCATAAAAATGGTAAGAAATTGCTCACTTCAAGTAGTTCTTCACCTGGATCACGGTGTGGAATAAGCTCTGCACGTTGACATTTTAGTGACACAGTGGCGCAAGCTTCCTAACATTTTCATACTCCGAAAACATGTTCTCCAACTATATTCTCATGTCAATTAACTAATTTGACCATAAAAATGGCAAGACAATGCTCACTTCCAGAAGTTCTTGACCAGGTTGACAGAATAGAATCAGCTCTGCACTGTGAGTTTTTTGTGACTCTATGGTGAAAGCTTACTAGCATTTTTTTACGCTAAAAAGATGTTCTCAAACTATATTCTTATATCTAAACAACTAATTTGACCCTAAAAATGGTAAGAAAATGATAACTCAAAGGAGTTATTGAAATGGTTCACGTAGTAGAATCAACTTTGCACTGTGTTTTCAGTGACTCTATGGCGCAAGCATTGTTGTAGTTATATACAGACAAAATATGTTCTACAACTGTATACTCATGTATAATAAATAATTTTTTCATAAAAATGGTAAGAAATTGCTCACTTCAAGTTGTTCTTAACCTAGATCACAGAGTAGAATCAGCTCTGCACTTTGACATTTTTTTGACTCTATGGCGCAAGCTTCCTAACATTTTCATAAACTGAAAACGTGTTCTCCTACTATATTCTCATGTATAATAACTAATTTGACCATTAAAATGGCAAGAAAATGCTCACATCAAGGAGTTATTGAAATGGTTCACGGAGTAGAATCAACTCTGCACTGTGTGTTTTCAGTTACACTATGGCACAGGCTTTGTTGTAGTTATATAATCTAAAAATCTATTCTCCAACTATATAATCATGTATAATAAATAATTTGTTCATAAAAATGGTAAGAAATTGCTCACTTCAAGTTGTTCTTAACCTAGATCACGGAGTAGAATCAGCTCTGCACTTTGACATTTTTTTTACTATACGGCGCAAGCTTCCTAACATTTTCATACTCTGAAAACATGTTCTTCTACTATATTCTCATGTCTAATAACTAATTTGACCATAAAAATGTCAAGAAAATGCTCACATCAAGGAGTTATTGAAATGGTTCACGGAGTAGAATCATCTCTGCACTATGTGTTTTCAGTGACTCAATGGCGCAAGCTTTGTAATAGTTATATACTCTGAAAATATGTTCTCCAACTGCATACTCATGTATAATAAACAGTTTGATCATAAAAATGGTAAGAAATTGCTCACTTCAAGTAGTTCTTAACCTATATCACGGAGTAGAATCAGCTCTGCACTTTGACATTTTTATGACTCTACAGCGCAAGCTTCCTAACATTTTCATACTCTGAAAATAGTTCTCCTAACATATTCTTATGTCTAATAACTAATTTGACCATAAAAATGGCAAAAGAATTCTCAATTCATGGAGTTATTGAAATGGTTCATGGAGTATAATCAACTCTGCACTGTGTGTTTTCAGTGACTCTATGGCGCAAGCTTTGTAGCAGTTATATACTCTAAAAATATGTTCTCCAACTACATACTCATGTATAATAAACAGTTTGATCATAAAAATGGTAAGAAATTGCTCACTTCAAGTAGTTCTTCACCTGGATCATGGTGTAGAATAATCTCTGCACATTGACATTTTAGTGACACAATGGCGCAAGCTTCCTAACATTTTTATAATCTGAAAACATATTCTCCAACTATATTCTCATGTCAATTAACTAATTTGACCATAAAAATGGCAAGACAATGCTCACTTCCAGAAGTTCTTGACCAGGTTGACATAATAGAATCAGCTCTGCACTGTGAGTTTTTTGTGACTCTATGGTGCCAGCTTACTAGCATTTTTTTAATCTGAAAACATGTTCTCCAACTATATTCTTATGTCTAAATAACTAATTTGACCCTAAAAATGGCAAGAAAATGATCACTCCAAGGAGTTATTGAAATGGTTCACGTAGTAGAATCAACTCTGCACTGTGTGTTTTCAGTGACTCTATGGCGCAAGCTTTGTTGCAGTTATATAGTGACAAAATATGTTCTACAACTGTATACTCATGTATAATAAATAATTTGTTCATAAAAATGGTAAGAAATTGCTCACTTCAAGTAGTTCTTAACCTAGATCACAGTGTAGAATCAGCTCTGCACTTTGACATTTTTTTGACTATATGGCGCAAGCTTACTAACATTTTCATACACTGAAAACATGTTCTCCTACTATATTCTCATGTCTAATAACTAATTTGACCATTAAAATGGCAAGAAAATGCTCACATCAAGGAGTTATTGAAATGGTTCACGGAGTAGAATCAACTCTGCACTGTGTGTTTTCAGTTACTCTATGGCGCAAGCTTTGTTGCAGTTATATACTCTGAAAAAATATTCTCCAACTATATACTCATGTATAATAAATAATTTGTTCATAAAAATGGTAAGAAATTTATCACTTCAAGTAGTTCTTAACCTAGATCACAGAGTAGAATAAGCTCTGCACTTTGACATTTTTTTGACTCTATGGCGCAAGCTTCCTAACATTTTCATACACTGAAAACACGTTCTCCTACTATATTCTCATGTCTAATAACTAATTTGAACATTAAAATGGCAAGAATATGCTCACATCAAGGAGTTATTGAAATGGTTCATGGAGTAGAATCAACTCTGCACTGTGTGTTTTCAGTTATTCTATGCCGCAAGCTTTGTTGTAGTTATATAATCTGAAAATCTATTCTCCAACTATATAATCACGTATAATAAATAATTTGTTCATAAAAATGGTAAGAAATTGCTCACTTCAAGTAGTTCTAAACCTAGATCACGGAGTAAAATCAGCTCTGCACTTTGACATATTTTTGACTATACGGCGCAAGCTTCCTAACATTTTCATACTCTGAAAACATGTTCTCCTACTATATTCTCATGTCTAATAACTAATTTTAACATATAATGGAAAGAAAATGCTCACTTTAAGGAGTTATTGAAATGGTTCACGGAGTAGAATCAACTCTGCACTGTGTGTTTTCAGTGACTCTATGGCGCAAGCTTTGTTGCAGTTATATACTCTAAAAATATGTTCTCCAACTATATACTCTTGTATAATAAATAATTTATTCATAAAAATAGTAATAAATTGCATACTTCAAGTAGTTCTTAACCTAGATCACATAGTAGAATCAGCTCTACGTTTTGACATTTTTTTGACTCAACGGCGCAAGCTTCCTAACATTTTCATACTCTGAAAATATGTTCTCCTACTATATTCTCATGTCTAATAACTAATTTGACCATAAAAATAGCAAGAAAATGCTCACTTCAAGGAGTTGTTGAGATGGTTCACGGAGTAGTATCAACTCTGCAATGTGTGTTTTCAGTGACTCTATGGCACAAGCTTTGTTGCAGTTATATACTCTGAAAATATGTTCTCCAACTATATACTAATGTATAATAAATAATTTGTTCATAAAAATGGTAAGAAATTGCACACTTCAAGAAGTTCTTAACCTAGATCAAGGAATAGAATCAGCTCTGCACTTTGACATTTTTTTAACTCTAGGCGCAAGCTTCCTAACATTTTCATACTCTGAAAACATGTTCTCGTACTATATTATCATGTCTAATAACTAATATGACCATAAAAATGGCAAGAAAATGCTCACAATAAGGAGTTATTGAAATGGTTCACGGAGTAGAATCAACTCTGCACTGTGTGTTTTTAATTACTCTATGGTGCAAGCTTTGTTGTAGTTATATACTCTGAAAATCTATTCTCCAACTATATACTCATGTATAATAATTAATTTTTTCAAAAAAATGGTAAGAAATTGCTCACTTCAAGCAGTTCTTAACCTAGATCACGGAGTAGAACCAGCTCTGCAATTTGACATATTTTTGACTATACGGCGCAAGCTTCCTAACATTTTCATACTCTGAAAACTGTTCTCCTACTATATTCTCATGTCTAATAACTAATTTGACCATAAAAATGGCAAGAAAATGCTCACATCAAGGAGTTATTGAAATGGTTCACTGAGTAGTATCATCTCTGCACTATTTGTTTTTAATTACTCAATGGCACAAGCTTTGTAGTAGTTATGTACTCTGAAAATATGTTCTCCAACAACATACTCATGTATAACAAATAGTTTGATCATAAAAATGGTAAGAAATTGCTCACTTCAAGTAGTTCTTAACCTAGATCACGGAGTAGAATCATCTCTGCACTTTGACATTTTTTTGACTCTATGGCGCAAGCTTCCTAACATTTTCATACACTGAAAACATGTTCTCCTACTATATTCTCATGTCTAATAACTAATTTGAACATTAAAATGGCAAGAATATGCTCACATCAAGGAGTTATTGAAATGGTTCATGGAGTAGAATCAACTCTGCACTGTGTGTTTTCAGTTATTCTATGCCGCAAGCTTTGTTGTAGTTATATAATCTGAAAATCTATTCTCCAACTATATAATCACGTATAATAAATAATTTGTTCATAAAAATGGTAAGAAATTGCTCACTTCAAGTAGTTCTTAACCTAGATCACGGAGTAAAATCAGCTCTGCACTTTGACATATTTTTGACTATACGGCGCAAGCTTCCTAACATTTTCATACTCTGAAAACATGTTCTCCTACTATATTCTCATGTCTAATAACTAATTTTAACATATAATGGAAAGAAAATGCTCACTTTAAGGAGTTATTGAAATGGTTCACGGAGTAGAATCAACTCTGCACTGTGTGTTTTCAGTGACTCTATGGCGCAAGCTTTGTTGCAGTTATATACTCTAAAAATATGTTCTCCAACTATATACTCTTGTATAATAAATAATTTATTCATAAAAATAGTAATAAATTGCATACTTCAAGCAGTTCTTAACCTAGATCACATAGTAGAATCAGCTCTACGTTTTGACATTTTTTTGACTCAACGGCGCAAGCTTCCTAACATTTTCATACTCTGAAAATATGTTCTCCTACTATATTCTCATGTCTAATAACTAATTTGACCATAAAAATAGCAAGAAAATGCTCACTTCAAGGAGTTGTTGAGATGGTTCACGGAGTAGTATCAACTCTGCAATGTGTGTTTTCAGTGACTCTATGGCACAAGCTTTGTTGCAGTTATATACTCTGAAAATATGTTCTCCAACTATATACTAATGTATAATAAATAATTTGTTCATAAAAATGGTAAAAAATTGCACACTTCAAGAAGTTCTTAACCTAGATCAAGGAATAGAATCAGCTCTGCACTTTGACATTTTTTTAACTCTAGGCGCAAGCTTCCTAACATTTTCATACTCTGAAAACATGTTCTCGTACTATATTATCATGTCTAATAACTAATATGACCATAAAAATGGCAAGAAAATGCTCACAATAAGGAGTTATTGAAATGGTTCACGGAGTAGAATCAACTCTGCACTGTGTGTTTTTAATTACTCTATGGTGCAAGCTTTGTTGTAGTTATATACTCTGAAAATCTATTCTCCAACTATATACTCATGTATAATAATTAATTTTTTCAAAAAAATGGTAAGAAATTGCTCACTTCAAGCAGTTCTTAACCTAGATCACGGAGTAGAACCAGCTCTGCAATTTGACATATTTTTGACTATACGGCGCAAGCTTCCTAACATTTTCATACTCTGAAAACTGTTCTCCTACTATATTCTCATGTCTAATAACTAATTTGACCATAAAAATGGCAAGAAAATGCTCACATCAAGGAGTTATTGAAATGGTTCACTGAGTAGTATCATCTCTGCACTATTTGTTTTTAATTACTCAATGGCACAAGCTTTGTAGTAGTTATGTACTCTGAAAATATGTTCTCCAACAACATACTCATGTATAACAAATAGTTTGATCATAAAAATGGTAAGAAATTGCTCACTTCAAGTAGTTCTTAACCTAGATCACGGAGTAGAATCATCTCTGCACTTTGACATTTTTTTAACACTACGGCGCAAACTTCCTAACATTTTCATACTCTGAAAACGTGTTCTCCTACTATATTCTCATGTCTAATAACTAATTTGACCATAAAATGGCAAAAAAATTCTCAATTCAAGGAGTCATTGAAATGGTTCACGGAGTAGAATCAACTCTGCACTGTGTGTATTCAGTGACTCTATGGCGCAAGCTTTGTAGCAGTTATATACTCTGAAAATATGTTCTACAACTACATACTCATGTATAATAAATAGTTTGATCATAAAAATGGTAAGAAATTGCTCACTTCAAGTAGTTCTTTGCCTGGATCATGGTGTAGAATAATCTCTGCACATTGACATTTTAGTGACACAATGGCGCAAGCTTCCTAACATTTTTATACTCTGAAAACATGTTCTCCAACTATATTCTCATGTCAATTAACTAATTTGACCATAAAAATGGCAAGACAATGCTCACTTCCAGAAGTTCTTGACCAAGTTGACAGAATAGAATCAGCTCTGCACTGTGAGTTTTTTGTGACTCTATGGTGCAAGTTTACTAGCATTTTTTTACTCTGAAAACATGTTCTCCAACTATATTCTTATGTCTAAACAACTAATTTGACCATAAAAATGGCAAGTAAATGATCACTCCAAGGAGTTATTGAAATGGTTCACGGAGTAGAATCAACTCTGCACTGTGTGTTTTCAGTGACTCTATGGCGCAGGCTTTGTTGCAGTTATATACTGAAAAAATATGTTCTACAACTATATACTCATGTATAATAAATAATTTGTTCATAAAAATGGTAAGAAATTGCTCACTTCAAGTAGTTCTTAACCTAGATCACAGAGTAGAATCAGCTCTGCACTTTGACATTTTTTTGACTTTATGGCGCAAGCTTCCTAACATTTTCATACACTGAAAACATATTCTCCTACTATATTCTCATGTCTAATAACTAATTTGGCCATTAAAATGGCAAGAAAATGCTCACATCAAGGAGTTATTGAAATTGTTCACGGAGTAGAATCAACTCTGCACTGTGTGTTTTCAGTTACTCTATGGCGCAAGCTTTGTTGTAGTTATATAATCTAAAAAACTATTCTCCAACTATATAATCATGTATAATAAATAATTTGTTCATAAAAATGGTAAGAAATTGCTCACTTCAAGTAGTTCTTAACCTAGATCACGGAGTAGAATCAGCTCTGCACTTTGACATATTTTTTACTATACGGCGCAAGCTTCGTAACCTTTTCATACTTTGAAAACATGTTCTCCTACTATATTCTAATGTCTAATAACTAATTTTAACATAAAAATGGAAAGAAAATGCTCACTTCAAGGAGTTATTAAAATGGTTCACGGAGTAGAATCAACTCTGCACTGTGTGTTTTCAGTGACTCTATGGCGCAAGCTTTGTTGCAGTTATATACTCTAAAATATGTTCTCCAACTATATACTCATGTATAATAAATAATTTGTTCATAAAAATGGTAAGAAATTGCTTACTTCAAGTAGTTCTTAACCTTGATCACAGAGTAGAATCAGCTCTGCACCTTGACATTTTTTTGACTCTACGGCGCAAGCTTCCTAACATTTTCATACTCTGAAAATATGTTCTCCTACTATATTCTCATGTCTAATAACTAATTTGACCATAAAAATAGCAAGAAAATGCTCACTTCAAGGAGTTGTTGAAATGGTTCACGGAGTAGAATAGACTCTGCAATGTGTGTTTTCAGTGACTCTATGGCGCAAGCTTTGTTGCAGTTATATACTCTGAAAATATGTTCTCCAACTATATACTAATGTATAATAAATAATTTGTTCATAAAAATGGTAAGAAATTTCTCACTTCAAGAAGTTCTTAACCTAGATCACGGAGTAGAATCAGCTCTGCACTTTGACATTTTTTTTACTCTACGCCGCAAGTTTCCTAACATTTTCATACTCTGAAAACATGTTCTCCTACTATATTATCATGTCTAATAACTAATATGACCATAAAAATGGCAAGAAAATGCTCACATCAAGGAGTTATTGAAATGGTTCACGGAGTAGAATCAACTCTGCACTGTGTGTTTTCAATTACTCTATGGCGCAAGCTTTGTTGTAGTTATATACTCTGAAAATCTATTCTCCAACTATATACTCATGTATAATAAATAATTTTTTCATAAAAATGGTAAGAAATTGCTCACTTCATGTAGTTCTTAACCTATATCACGGAGTAGAATCAGCTTTGCACTTTGACATATTTTTGACTATACGGAGTAGAATCATCTCTGCAATATGTGTTTTTAGTGACTCTATGGCGCAAGCTTTGTAGTAGCTATTGTTGGCACTTAGATCATTTGGTTAACGTGACCCGTTAGGGATCCATACATTTCTAATATCAGCGGAAGCAATAAATCATAGAAACGATTACCGTTCACCAGGGTATGAAGAAGATGAAGGATTCTCGTTGGCAGACTGTACAGTCCCATGACAATGGCCATAACGTCCTCGTCTGATGTCAGAATTGAATGATCTTTGGGCTCAGACGATCCTCTATTCAACAGCTTTCAGTCAGTATACTGATCATCAAATTCTGAGCAATGTACTATTTTATATAAATTTTGCAAGGTGGCAGATAGCAGCAGAAAACTACCTTCTGATCTTCTGCCGTATGTCCCAAGTCCGATCTCGACGTCGTGTAGGCGACGATCTACGAGACCTCCTCAATCTGCTCTCAACCCTCATCACACGTAAATAATAAATTAGATTAGGGTTCCAGATAAGCTGAGGTGACTTATATACATGGGCTACAGCAGGGACCAGGAGGAGAAATTGGGTTGGGCCTCCATTGGGCTTAAGTATCCAAGCTTAGCCCAAAGCTTATACTTAAGTCCAATAATAATAATATATTCCACTAAAATATTATTACTGCACTGCCTTTCCAATCCCAAAATTACGTTTTTTGGGCTCCTTCTTATTATGAGCCCGTTAGTCTCCCCATGTTTAAGATATACAATGTCCATTAATTAATTTAAGTTACTGACAACTCAATTAATTAATATCTCATCCAAGAGTAGTACCACTCAACCTCATTATCATCCCGGAATAAATTCGACCTACAGGATTTTACATGATAATCCTTATGAGCTCCTCAAGGGGACATCAACAACCTATGACGGATACGGATTTCTTCTACAATCAACAGCACACCATAGAGACAACACTACTTCCCAACTCATCGAGTTTGTTGATTTAATTACATGTAAATCTCACCCATTGATGAATCAAAGAAATACATACTGCCCTACGTGTCGAGGTTATTTTATAGGGATTAAGAGCATGAATTTTCATAATAACTGAGATCAAGTTCTCCTATAAGTCAGTATAAGTCGAACGATCTCAAGCGGTCCTGCTCAATACATACAAGTGCACTAATGTGATTCTATAGCCAAGACAAGCTAATACCAAACCACACTACAACCATCCCGATAGAGAATCCCCGTCTATCTCGATTGTGAGCACCTGTTTATACTTTAAAAAGAAACCGATAATATAATCTTTCGCGTGTTGTCGCACAACATATTATCTACAGTATAAAGTAAGTGGACCATTGCATCGAACATATAAATAAATTATAAGATGCAATCATTTGATCATATGATTCTCATTTCAAATTAATTGTTATAACATTGTTCATACAAAAAGCTAGACTTTTAGTATACAATCCAACAATCTCTCACTTATACTAAAAGACTATGCTGTCATGTCTTCTGCCATACATCTAATTTCCACTCCCACTACACGACCATCAAAAGCTCTCACCTTAAGGTCCTTGTAAATGGATTTACTAGGTTATCATCCGATGCAATCTAGGTGACTACAACCTTCCCCTCATCATACGATTTCTCGTAACAGGTGGTACTCGCGCTCCATGTGTTTAATTTCCTTATGTACTTGTGATTCCTTCAAGTTTGCAACTGCACCAATATCATCAATATAAATTGTGATAACCTTGGGCAAACTTAGAATCACACCAAAGTCCATCATGAAGTTTCTAGAGTCATACAGATACTTTGGCTGCCTCATGGCTCCAATTTATCATCTTTCCATGATGGAATACGGAGTCTGAAATATATTTCTATATAACACTCCTCCACATTATGACTCTACTTCCTAAAATTAAACGCATAACCTTTGAGGTGGATTTACTGCCGTCCCTATCTGATTTTAAAAATCTGAATCTATGTAACCCATAAGAATCAGTGAATCTGTTCGGTAAGCCCACATATAGTTTCTAGTCCTTTTCAGGTACATAAGTATATGTCTTACCATAGTTCAACATTCTTATTTTGGGTTACCTTGATACCCACTGTTCATGCCATCGGCAAAACAGATATCCAATCTCGTGCATAGCATTCCTTAGATTAAGCTTCCTCATTTGCCGAAGCATAAGGAACCGCTTTAATCTCCTTTATCTACTTTTGTGTCACAAGACACATTCACTTAGATAAATTCACATGCTAAACGAGTAAGGATCGTATCATTATATGAAACTTGAGATAAACATAACATCCTTTCTTGTGATCCGTATTACCATGATCAAAAGGATATTTTTGCTCTTCTTAAGTCCTTCATCTCATACCGCTTTATCAACCATACCCATATGCCCGACAATACTCTTTCATTGTCTCCAATGAGCAAGATACTATCTACGTATAGTACAAGAAATACCACCATGTTTCCATCACTCTTTTCAATACACAAGACCCATCCGATCATTGATTAGATCCATGTCACTGGATTACCTCATCAAAACGGATGTTTCATGATCTTGAAGCTTGCTTTAGTCCATGAATGGACACTTTTAAGCTTACTATCACAATGCTCTTAGCCTTTTGCAATGAATCACTCTGGTTGCTTCACATAGATGTTTCCCTTAAGACTTCCATGCAGGAAAGCTATCTCGACATCTATTTGTTATCCCTCATATTTCATATGAGTAGCAACAAATAAAAGAGTCCGGATAAACTTAGGCATAGCTACCGGCGAACAGGTTTTCTCATAATCGAACCCTTTCTTTCTGAGTATACCTTTTCACAACAAGCTTACTTCCAAGGTTTTCACCTTATTCTTGATCCTCTTTTATTCTTGCATGCTCGCTTCCAATGGCTTTTAAGCCATTTAGCGGTTCAAAAAGTATCCAGACCTAATTTAAAATCCATCGATTCTATTTTAATATTCATTGCACTTTGCTAGGATTTTGCATTTCTAACTTGTAGTGCGTCATCGTATCTGTGGGTCCATTTCATGTTTGCTAGGGACCAAGTCTCACGACTCTCTCAAAACATGTATCAAATAGGTTGTTGAACATCTCTCCCACTACGACAAGGCATTACATGCAATTGTGTATCAGATGTGACATGCGTTGCAGTTTACCTTGTGGTATATCCTCTTGCACAATTGGTAATAATACTTTGTGTTTTCTTCTCACATCCTTTAGGACAACTTGTAAATGGGTATGTGATTTATTACATAGTCCTTTTCCAAAAATCTAGTGTTTGTGTTAACAATCACCCTTCGATCTTTTAGACTAAATAAATCACCTTCATTTTTATAGCATATCCCACAAACAGACAAACATTCAAATGAATTACTGTTTCTAGGGCTTATCCATAAAATGAATTAAGTAATTCCAAATAATTCATCATCTATCTAATCATTAATATAAGAGTCTTATTCCTTCTATCCACCACACCATTCAGCTGGGGCATGCCCGGTGTTTTAATCTTAACCTCTGATTAATAACTCCTAATTATCCTAAGAGGTACTCGTAATGACGATTAAATCGTCATTACTTGATATATTTTCCATGATGCTTTACTATACCAACCTTGCAATTCTTGAATAAATCAAAGAACTTAGACATGCAGTGCATCAAATAAATATATCGGTATCTAGAATAATCTTCGATTATTCATTACCACCTCTCGCCTGGATAATATTAGGTCCGCTTGAATCAGAATGAACCAATTCCAACATATATATCTTTGGCTCTACACCCCTTTACCTTGAAAAGGTAATTAATCATTTTTACTTCCAGTAAGACTCGCAAGTCCGATAGTTTCCACTTCAGATAAACCTTGTGGTCCATCCACTATCAACTTTTGAGTCATACTCAAGTAAAATGGTCTAGTCTTAGACGCCAAATGCATGTTTAGTTCATCTCCGAAGGTTCCTTTCTCTTACTAAGATCAGAAGATGCATTATTAATTACTATTTGTTGCATCTGTGGAATATACATGATTTAAGAGTATACAAATTGTTCACCAACGTACCATAACAGATTACAACTCTATCCATCATTATAATGACCATGTCATTTAAATGAAATGGAGTATCCATCTATTAATGAATAGAAACCAAATCAAATTCTTTCTATGAAAACGTACGTAAAGACAATTTCACAAAATCAAACATTTATTCATATCGTAAGATAAATAAACAACTCCCACTGCAACAGCCACTACTCTCGTAGTATTACCCATGTATTAAATAATCTTATCCTCACTTAGTAATAAACATTTAGTGATTCCGGCATCTACACAACGTATCAGTAGGTGCCATCACTAATCATGCTTCAACGACTAGCAAGTAAGATTCTATCCTTGTTCACTCCTTTTATGAAATTGTATTTCCTTTATCACATGTTTTGTCAGAAGTTTCCCACCATATACAACCTCTTGTAATTCAGGAGAAACTTACTCAAAACATCTAGGCAATTATGAAGAATAAAATTGACTTAGGTTTCCCCTTCAACTTCTATTCCATGTATTTCCAATTCATTCATCAAATTCAATCATGACCTACCGCCTTTTAACTTACTCAAGTATCCGAAGAGTTACATGAGACCATCATATTTCTATGAATATCTTATCTCTTCACTAGAGACTTTAATATGCATCATGATAAGTCTTTTGTGAGAACACACATGTATTTCTTAAGCAGTAAAATTCGAATCCAAGATTCTTTTCTAATCATCTAATTTTGGATCAGTAAATATAATTTCTTTTAGTCAACCATAAGTGAAATAAAACTATTTGAAATTTAAAGAATCATAAAAAAATACACCGATCAAATCTTCGAATTTATCCATTTATATTGATTCCCTCAAAACAATATAAAATATAAATTCACCGACATCTCAAGAACCGTGAGTTTGCAGCCACGATAGTGTGGACGTTTACAAACCCGAACATTTACAAGAGAAGGTTTTACCCATTAATTTCATTTGTCAACCTAACTTTATGACAAAATAATTAATAGTCGGTTCCTCTTTAGCCATGCAAATAAAAGCAGTGACTCCGATGGGAGGATACTTATTATTTACACCTAAGTGTATACCATTATTTGACCCCAAGTCCATTGCGCGAGCTTATGTGCCTTACAGATGGAGAAGTACATACGCGCTCGGATAACTTCTTACAGTTCACAATTATAAGTCTGTACAGTGATCCGCACATGAACTCTTCCAATAGGGAGGAAGGTCTATGCCAACACGCAAGTTCATGTGCATCACATTACAAACATAATTTTAAAGAAGCCTGTTCAAGCAATATCCATGAATAAACTCATCCGATGGGGAGGAAGGCTCTAATGCCGACGCACAAGTTTATTCACATTCTTAACAAACCAATAATGGAGGCCGCGGGAATTAATTACCAATCCCCTCTCCCACTTAGTTATTTAAAACCAAGGATTTTTACATGCATATAATATTCAGAATAATATACGCAATCTAGCATGCTCCTATTACGGGCACATAAGGCAGTACATCACAGAAAGCATGCATACATATATAACAATAATCAATTAATAAATAAATTATAACAGTTATATAACAGCGAATTTGATTGTTCGCCACCAATCATGAATGCGGACAACTGCGATGGGGATCGACCTCCCTGCAGTCTGCTCCACCACTCCGGCACCCTGCCCGATCACATTGTGAAGACTCATGCGGAACCTGATGAAGATCAGTCAAACTTGATGTAGACCAGTCGAACCTGATGCAAATCCACTCGAACCTGGTGCAGAGTCGATCGAACCTGATGCTGACCGATCAAACATGATGTGAATCCGCTCAAACCTGGTGCATCATCGATCGAACCTTCATCCGCGCAGCCTCACACAGTGTTCCGCGCGCCACATGGCACGCCACCCCAGCGTCCAGCAAGCCAACGTGTGCAACTCCTCTCCAACGTGCAAGATTTACACGTCATGCCCCGAGCTCCCAACAAGCACCAATGCCCATCAGGCCGCCCGATACTCAGCACGCTGCTCCGCATGCGAACGAGCAGCACATGCCCAGCATTTGATCGCTCCTTGCCCGGTTCAAAATGCACCCCAGCCATGCCATTCACTTGATGTTGTGCACAACACCATGTGCCTTGACGAGCGCCCCTCGCTCGGACTGTCGCTCGTCCAAAGGCCTACTTGCACGGAACCAAGTTCAGCCCAACGCGCAACACCAAACTACACCAACTATTGTTCAGGGTTCGCAACTATAGAAACCTGAGAATCCAATCTTCACCGATCAGAATCTACTCCTGTGAGTCCTGAGCATGCTGTCCAAATTACATTCGATCCAACGGTTAGTTTGTGAGAAACGACTATTTTTCCTCGACTGCGCAGAACAGAATCGCCCAAAAACCTGCTTCTATTTTTGGCATATTCCTGATAACATAAAGCTCTAAATACAATCTGCACTGTTCAGAATGAACATCCACAAAATCAAAATGTGCTGACCAAAATTCAGCTTGATCCGACGGTTGAAACTCCGGTTATTGCTCTACAATATCACTGCGCTGGTTTTTCTCTCAAAAACGTGAATCCTGTTTTTGCCCTCTTTTTCTTCCTTCTATGCAAAATTGACGAACAGTTTTCGTCGAATCCTCTCACACTCAACCATCGAAAAAATAGGTATGATACAGGGTATATATCACATAGGGATATTCATGGTTTAGAAGTAAAATCAAAACCTTAAACATGTGATCCTAATTACAAAAAACTAACCACATAAACCCTAACCTAACGTGTCACGCTTCACCACGAAACCGAAGCTCTGATACCAATTGTCGGCACTTGGATTGTTTGGTTAACGTGACCCGTTAGGGATCCATACATTTCTAATATCAGCGGAAGCAATAAATCATAGAAACGATTACTGTTCACCAGGGTATGAAGAAGATGAAGGATTCTCGTTGGCAGACTGTGCAGTCCCACAAGAATGGCCATAACCTCCTCGTCTGATGTCGGAATTGAATGATCTTTATGCTCAGACGATCCTCTCTTCAATGGTTTTCCATCAGTATATTGATCATCAAATTATGGGCACTATACGATTTTATATAAATTTCGCAAGGCGGCAGATAGCAGCAGCAAACTACCTTCTGATCTTCTGCCGTATGTCCCAAGTCTGATCTCGACGTCGTGTGGGGGACGATCTACAAGACCTCCTCAATCTGCTCTCAACCCTCATCACATGTAAATAATAAATTAGATTAGGGTTCTAGATAAGTTGAGGTAACTTATATACATGGGCTACAGCAGGGACCAGGAGGAGAAATTAGATTGGGCCTCCATTGGGCTTAAGTATCCAAGCTTAGCCCAAAGCTTATACTTAAGTTCAATAATAATAATATATTCCACTAAAATATTATTACTGCACTGCCTTTCCAATCCCAAAATTATGTTTTTTAGGCTCCTTCTTATTATAAGCCCGTTAGTCTCCCCATGTTTAAGATATACAATGTCCATTAATTAATTTAAGTTACTGACAACTCAATTAATTAATATCTCATCCAAGAGTAGTACCACTCAACCTCATTATCATGCCAGAATAAATTCCACCTGCAGGATTTACATGATAATCCTTATGAGCTCCTCAAAGGGACATCATCAACTGACGGACACGGATTCCTTCTACAATCAACAGCACACCATAGAGACAGCACTACTTCCCAACTCATCGAGTTTGTTGATTTAATTACATGTAAATCTCACCCATTGATGAATCAAAGAAATACATACTACCCTACGTGTCGAGGTTATTGTATAGGGATTAAGAGCACGAACTTCCATAATAACTGAGATCAAGTTCTCCTATAAGTCAGTATAAGTTGAACGATCTCAAGCGGTCCTGCTCAATACATACAAGTGCACTAATGTGATTCTATAGCCAAGACAAGCTAATACCAAACCACACTACAACCATCCCGATAGAGAGTCCCCGTCTATCTCGGTTGTGAGCATCTGTATATACTTTATAAGGAAACTGATAATATGATCTTCCGCATGTTGTCGTACAAAATATTATCTACAGTATAAAGTAAGTGGACTATTTCATCGAACATATAAACAAATTATAAGATGCAATCATTTGATCATATGATTCTCATTTCAAATTAATTGTTATAACATTGTTCATACAAAAAGCTAGACTTTTAGTATACAATCCAACAGTTATATACTCTGAAAATATATTCTCCAACTATATACTCATATATAATAAACAGTTTGATCATAAAAATGGTAAGAAATTGCTCACTTCAAGTAGTTCTTCACCATGATCACGGTGTAGAAAAAGCTCTGCACATTGACATTTTAGTGACGCAATGGCGCAGCTTCCTAATAATTTTATATTCTGAAAACATGTTCTCCAACTATATTCTCATGTCAATTAACTAATTTTACCATTAAAATGGCAAAAAAATGCTCACTTCAAGAAGTTCTTGACCAGGTTGACAAAATAGAATCAGCTCTGCACTGTGAGTGTTTTGCGACTCTATGGTGCAATCTTACTAGCATTTTTTTACTCTGAAAACATATTCTCCAACTATATTATTATGTCTTAACAACTAATTTGACCATAAAAATGGCAAGAAAATGATCACTCCAAGGAGTTATTGAAACGGTTCACAGAGTAGAATCAACTCTGCACTGTGTGTTTTCAGTGACTCTATGGCACAAGCTTTATTGCAGTTATATACTATTAAAATATGTTCTACAACTATATAATCATGTATAATAAATAATTTGTTCATAAAAATGGTAAGAAATTGCTCAATTCAAGTAGTTCTTAACCTAGATCACAGAGTAGAATCAGCTCTGCACTTTGACATTTTTTTGACTCTATGGTGCAAGCTTCCTAACATTTTCATACACTAAAACATGTTCTCCTACTATATTCTAATGTCTAATAACTAATTTGACCATAAAAATGGCAAGAAAATGCTCACATCAAGGAGTTATTGAAATGGTTCACGGAGTAGAATCAACTCTGCATTGTAAGTTTTAAGTTACTCTATGGCGCAAGCATTGTTGTAGATATACACTCTATAAATCTATTTTCCAACTATATACTCATTTATAATAAATAATTTGTTCATTAAAGTGGTAAGAAATTGCTCACTTCAAGTAGTTCTTAACCTAGATCACGGAGTAGAATCAGCTCTGCACTTTGACATATTTTTTAATCTACGGCGCAAGCTTCCTAACATTTTCATACTCTGAAAACATGTTCTCCTACTATATTCTCTTGTCTAATAACTAATTTGACCATAAAAATGGAAAGAAAATGCTCACTTCAAAGAGTTATTGAAATGGTTCACGGAGTAGAATCAACTCTGCACTGTGTGTTTTTTGAGACTATGGCGCAAACTTTGTAGTTGTTATATACTCTGAAAATATGTTCTCCAACTACATACTCATGTATAATAAACAGTTTAATCAAAAAAATGGTAAAAATTTTCTCACTTCAAGTAGTTCTTGACCTGGCTCACGGAGTAGAATCAGCTCTGCGCTTTGGCTTTTTAGTGACTTATGACACAAGCTTCCTGGCATTTTTATACTATAAAAACATGTTCTCCTACTATATTCTCACGTCAATTAAATAATTTGACCATAAAAATGACAAGACAATGCTCTCTTCCTGGAGTTCTTTACCAGGTTCATAGAGTAAAACCAGCTCTACACTGTAAGGTTTTAGTGACTTTATGGTGCAAGCTTACTAGTATTTTTTTGAAATGGACCATAAAAACTAATTTGACCATAAAAATTGCAAGAAAATGCTCACTTCAAGGAGTTATTGAAATGGACCTCGGAGTATAATCAACTCTGCACTGTGTGTTTTCAGTGACTCTATGGCGCAAGCTTTTTAGTAGTTATATACTTTGAAAATATGTTCTCCAACTATATACTAATGTATAATAAATAATTTGAACATAAAAATAGTAAGAAATTGCTCAATTCAAGTAGTTCTTGACCTAGATCACGGAGTAGAATCAGATCTGCACTTTAAGATTTTTTTGATTCTACGGCACAAGTTTCCTAACATTTTCATACTTTGAAAACGTGTTCTCCTAATATATTCTCATGTCTAATAACTAATTTGACCATAAAATTGGCAAGAAAATGCTCACTTATAGAAGTTATTTAAATGGTTCACGTAGTAGAATCAAATTTTCAATGTGTGTTTTCAGTGACTCTATGGCGCAAGCTTTGTTACAGTTATATACTCTGAAAATATGTTCTCCAACAATATACTCATGTATAATAAATAATTTGTTCATAAAAATTGTAAGAAATTGCTCACTTCAAGTAGTTCTTGACCTAGATCACGGAGTAGAATCAGATTTGCACTTTGACATTTTTTTGACTCTCGGCGCAATCTTCCTAACATTTTCATACTCTAAAAATATGTTCTCCTACTATATTCGCATGTCTAATAACTAATTTGACCATTAAAATGGTAAGAAAATGCTTACTTCAAGGAGTTATTGAAATGGTTCACGGAGTAGAATCAACTCTGCACTGTTTGTTTTCAGTGACTCTAAGGCGCAAACTTTGTTTTAGTTATATACTCTTAAAATGTGTTCTCCAACTATATACTCATGTATAATAAATAATTTTTTCATAATAATGGTAAGAAATTGTTCACTTCAAGTAGTTCTTAGCCTAGATCACAGAGTAGCATCAGCTTTGCACTTTAACATTTTTTTTACTCTACTACGTAAGCTTCCTAACATTTTCAAACTCTGAAAACATGTTCTCCTGCTATATTCTCATGCCTAATAACTAATTTTACCATTAAAATGGCAAGAAAATGCTCACATCAAGGAGTTATTGAAATGGTTCACGGAGTAGAATCAACTCTGCACTGTTTGTTTTCAGTTACTCTATGGCGCAAGCTTTGTTGTAGTTATATAATCTGAAAATCTATTCTCCAACTATATAATCATGTATAATAAATAATTTTTTCATAAAAATGGTAAGAAATTGCTCACTTCAAGTAGTTCTTAACCTAGATCACGGAGTAGAATCAGCTCTGCGCTTTGACATATTTTTGACTATACGGCCCAAGCTTCCTAACATTTTCATACTCTGAAAACATGTTCTCCTACTATATTCTCATGTCAAATAACTAATTTTAACATAAAAATGGAAAGAAAATGCTCACTTCAAGGAGTTATTGAAATGGTTCACGGAGTAGAATCGACTCTGCACTGTGTGTTTTTCAGTAACTCTATGGCGCGAGCTTTATTGCAGTTATATACTCTGAAAATATGTTCTCCAACTATATACTCATGTATAATAAATAGTTTGTTCATAAATATGGTAAGAAATTGCTTACTTCAAGTAGTTCTTATTCTTAACCTAGATCACAGAGTAGAATCAGCACTGCACTTTGACATTTTTTTGACTCTACGGTGCAAGCTTCCCAACATTTTCATACTCTTAAAATATATTCTCCTACTATATTCTCATGTCTAATAACTAATTTGACCATAAAAATAGCAAGAAAATGCTCACTTCAAGGAGTTATTGAAACGGTTCACGGAGTAGAATCTACTCTGCAATGTGTGTTTTCAGTGACTCTATGGCGCAAGCTTTGTTGCAGTTATATACTCTGAAAATATGTTCTCCAACTATATACTAATGTATAATAAATAATTTGTTCATAAAAATGGTAAGAAATTGCTCAATTCAAGAAGTTCTTAACCTATTTCACGGAGTAAAATCAGCTCTGCACATTGACATTTTAGTGACATAATGGCGCAAGCTTCCTAACAATTTTATACTCTGAAAACATATTCTCCAACTATATTCTCATGTCAATTAACTAATTTTACCATAAAAATGGCAAAAAAATGCTCACTTCAAGAAGTTCTTGACCGGGTTGACAAAATAGAATCAGCTCTACACTGTCAGTGTTTGTGACTCTATGGTGCAATCTTACTAGCATTTTTTTACTCTGAAAATATGTTCTCCAACTATATTCTTATGTCTTAACAACTAATTTGACCTCAAAAATGGCAAGAAAATGATCACTCCAAGGAGTTATTGAAATGGTTCACGGAGTAGAATCAACTCTGCACTGTGTGTTTTCAGTGACTCTATGGCGCAAGCTTTGTTGCAGTTATATACTATTAAAATATGTTTTAAAACTATATACTCACGTATAATAAATAATTTGTTTATAAAAATGGTAAGAATTGCTCACTTCAAGTAGTTCTTAACCTAGATCACAGAGTAGAATCAGCTTTGCACTTTGACATTTTTTTGACTCTATGGTGCAAGCTTCCTAACATTTTCATACACTGAAAACATGTTCCCCTACTATATTCTAATGTCTCATGGCTTGGGATGTTTATCTCTTTAGGGTTTCTCTCCCTTCTCTCTAAAATTTCCATCGCCCATTGCAATTCACGGCAACATCTATCGCCGTTCACGCACTAATCTGATATTCTTTACAGCCAATTCCCAATTTTTTCCTCACAACGCCGTACCCTTTAAGAATTAGGGATCTGGCTCCTTTTTCACGGCCAATTTTGGCCCTTTATTCACAACGCTGTACGATTTCAGATTTGGGGAAACTTTTCCCACCCATCCTTTGGTACAGATTTGTTCACTATCAATCATGCCTCCTACGGCTGTTCACCATTCAGACACTGGAGGCTGCTCGCTTTTGGCATTCCTTCATTCTATCTTGGCTGATTCCGACGCGATTATCATTGGCCCCTAATCGGAGTTCCCTAGGTCTCGCGATCTATCTCGTCCTTCGCGATGCTGTTTGCTGTCTAGGGCAACTTTTTTCCCTCTGTCTAAGGGTTCTGTTCTTCACTGCCAAGAGTTGTTGCCATTGCGTGCGCCCGTCGGCCTTCGCAGGTGATCCCTCTTTCGGCTTTGTCTGCTGCCGATTTACTTTATGTCAGAAGCGGTTATTACTGATCTACATCGACGCGGATTTCTCGACGGGTGCTTCTTGTCGCCCAATTTTTGCCTGTGCTTTTCTCTCCGGCCACCTCCGGGTGCCTGCCTTCTTCCAAGGGCGTTTCTTTATTGCTGAATCTGGCGAGCCTTTGCTTGCCCAATTACTGTAAGTTCCTAATTTCCAGCACTGTGACCTCCATGGCCAGTCTAGGAATTCTTCTATCCAAGGATCCTCTCGGACTCCCTGTTTGCTTCAATTTCTTTATTCCATTTGGAAGGTGCTTTGTGGGATCAATTTCTCGACCTCAATCACAGATGGGTATGGGCAAAATAGTTATTTTAAATTTGTACTCTTGTTCGTCTTGACGAAAGAGTCACTAATGAACTGATGGGTTTCAGCCTTGCTTGGTTCAATGAATGTGATAGTGTCTCCATTTTAATCTTGCTGAGCAAGTTGTGAAGCATACTTTATGCTGCTATTTTCCTCTTAATCTTACACTATGTCTAGATTTTACTTCAAGATGATTAAGATTGGATTGTTATTTTCTGTTATCTCCTGGTGTCACATATTTGATTTGCCCATCTCATGGATACCACCATCATAGCCATTTCTGGCTATCTACAATCAGCCTCGGTTTGCTGAATCCAGCTGCTCAAGCTGTCTGTATGAAGGGGACATTTTGTAGAGTAATTATTTTTAAACCCCTTGATGATAACTCCCGAAGAGGACTGCTGTCATAAGCTATCTTTATTGGTAGTTTAGGTTTTTTTTTTTTTTTAATACTAGCCACTAGATTGATAGGATTATTATATGATTTTGGCTGAGTTTTCCAAGACCGACTGTTTGGTCTTCTTTTAAAGCCGCTTGTTTGGCTTATTTTAATGACTTCTTCATTTTTTATTTTTGCTTCATTCTGTTCCCTTCCCCATTTATTATTTTCATTTCTCTTTTAATAAAACACCACCTAGTAGACTATATTCTAATGTCTAATAACTAATTTGACAGTAAAAATGGCAAGAAAATGCTCACATCAAGGAGTTATTGAAATGGTTCACGGAGTAAAATCAACTCTGCATTGTAAGTTTTCAGTTACTCTATGGCAAAAGCTTTGTTATAGTTATACATGCTATAAATCTATTTTCCAACTATATACTCATTTATAATAAATAATTTGTTCATAAAAATGGTAAGAAATTGCTCACTTCAAGTAGTACTTAACCTAGATCACAGAGTAGAATCAGCTCTGCACTTTGACATATTTTTGACTCTACGGCGCAAGCATTCTAACATTTTCATACTCTAAAAACATAGTTCTCCTACTATATTCTCATGTCTAATAACTAATTTGACCATAAAAATGGAAAGAAAATGCTCACTTCAAGGAGTTATTGAAATGGTTCACGGAGTAGAATCAACTCTGCACTGTGTGTTTTTAGAAACTCTATTGCGCAAGCTTTGTAGTAGTTATATACTCTGAAAATATGTTCTCCAACTACATACTCATGTATAATAAATAGTTTAATCAAAAAAATGGTAAGAAATTGCTCACTTCAAGTAGTTATTGACCTGGCTCACGGAGTATAATCAGCTCTGCGCTTTGGCTTTTTAGTGACTTATGACACAAGCTTCCTGGCATTTTTATACTATGAAAACATGTTAATTAACTGATTTGACCATAAAAATGACAAGACAATGCTCACTTCCTGGAGTTCTTAACCAAGTTCATAGAGTAGAATCAACTCTGCAATGTGAGTTTTTAGTGACTCTATGGTGCAAGCTTACTAGCATTTTTTTACTCTGAAAATATGTTCTTCAACAATATTCTTTTGTCTAACAACTAATTTGACCATAAAAATTGCAAGAAAATGCTCATTTCAAGGAGTTATTGAAATGGCCCTCGGAGTAGAATCAACTATGCACTGTGTGTTTTCAGTGACTCTATGGCGCAAGCTTTGTAGTAGTTATTGTTGGATTGTATACTAAAAGTCTAGCTTTAGTATAAACAATCTTATAACAATATTTGAAATGAGAATCATATGATCAAATGATTGCATCTTATAATTTATTTTATATGCATGATGCAATAGTCCACTTACTTTATACTGTAGATAATATGTTGTGCGACAACACGCGGAAGATCATATTATCGGTTTCCTTATAAAGTATAAACAGATGCTCACAACCGAGATAGACGGGGACTCTCTATCGGTATGGTTGTAGTGTGGTTTGGTATTAGCTTGTCTTGGCTATAGAATCACATTAGTGCACTTCTATGTATTAAGCAGGACCGCTTGAGATCGTTCTTCTTATACAGACTATATAGTAGAACTTGATCTCTGTTATTATGGAAGCTCGTGCTCTTAATCCCTATATAATAACCTCGACACGTAGGGCAGTATGTATTTCTTTGATTCATCAATGGGTGAGATTTAAAGTATTAAATAATTATACTAGGTGCGTTGGGAAGTAGTGCTGTCTCTATGGTGTGCTGTTGATTGTAGAAGGAATCCATGTCCGTCATAGGTTGATGATGTCCCCTTGAGGAGCTCATAAGGTTTATCATGTAAATCTTGCAAGTGGATTAATTTCCGGCATGATAATAAGGTTGAGTAGTACTACTCTTGGTTGAGATATTAATTAATTTGAGTTGTCAGTAATTTAATTAATTAATGGGCATTGTATATTTTAAACATGGGGAGACTGTCGGGCTCATAATAAGAAGGAGCCCAGAACATAATTTTGGGATTGGACGGGTAGTGCAGTAATAATATTTTAGTGGACTATATTATTATTATTGGATTTAATTAAAAGCTTTGGGCTAAGCTTGGTTAATTAAATTCAATTGAGGCCCAGTCCAATTTCTCCTCCTAGTCCCTACTGTAGCCCAAGTATATAAGTCATCTCAGTTCCTGTTAAACCTAAGTGTGTTCCTCATTTGACATACGGGAGACAACAGAGAGCAGATTGAGAGAACTCTGGGGATTGTTGACCACCCAACACCAAAGTTGACTTTGGGACATACGGTGGAAGATCAGAGGTGTTCATCACAGATCTTCATCCTCTACATCGACCCAGAAGTCAGGTAAACATTTTTTATGCTTCCGCTGATTGTTTGCCTGAATTCCTAAATGGATCACGTTGAACCACACAATCTAATTGCCAACAATTGGTATCAGAGCGTTGGTTTTGTGGTGAAACGTGAGACGCTAGGTAGGGTTTGTGCTACGTGTGTTATTAAAGGGAAGAAAGCATGTATGAAAGGGCTTATGTGATTATATGTTTGAATCGAGTTTGAATAATTTTGAATTATTTATGAAAATCCTGTGTATTCATTGCTGCAATCCCTATGTACATTCTGATCACACACACACATAAAATTACCCTATGAGCGACTATGAGCAAAGGGATGAAGAAGTCAGATGAACGTTGAGTCAGCGGCGCTAGTCAGTGACTGGGCTGAAGTTGCTGGCGGCTGGATGCCTGAATGTAACGACGGAATCCAAACCGCTCAATCCATGTTGGCGGTTAGCGCTATAGATCGGCCTTCTGGGCGTGATGATGGGGATTCCGGGTGATGTCTAACCTGGTCAAAGTTCACAAACGAGCGGTGACTAAACGAGTATGATGTCGTGAATGGACTGTTGCACTGCAATCGCGAGGGACTGGCTTCAGAAGCACGACTCTCATCGTGATGCGTGAGGGCTGGAGGTTTCGGTGAGAAATCGACTGAAGATGGTGGCTGTCTGCCGCTGATCGGTGCTGTTCAGGCGATTGGAAGAGGAACTGGGCGAGAACCGGCTGTAATCGGGCAAGTATATCAATCGATTTGAGGAAGCTTTCGAGCGTGTCTGCTGCAATTTCCAATCGGGTCTGAGGCGCTTTCGGATCGGGTTTGTCTGCAAGATGAAACTGATAATCGGAGAAGGCGTTCCATTGACTAGAAGCAACTCTCGGTGCTGATCGAAAGTAGGTTCTGAACAGCGATAGAATCCAATCGTTGTAACCGTGTTTTTCGGCGAATCCTTCATGGGCTCATGGCTTGTCGGCGGTGATGGCAGTCGTCGACAGTAGCGGCACCCATTTGCACCGGTGGTTGCTATGGGAAGTTGAGAGTGGTCATCTTCGTGAAGGCTGAAGTGGCGACGCCAGTCGGCGACACTGATGGGCAGATGCAGCGGAAACGTGGCGGAGCTATCGGGTCTTGACGGCGCCAGACGAACTCCGGCCCCCGGGAGCATCTTGCTGGCGGTGTGGTGCGACTTGCAGGAATGGGCGGCTGTCAAATAGGGCACAGAACAGCTTTGGGCAAAGGACTTTGGGCCTGTGTACAGTTGGGCCCAATAAAAAATTTTATTGAGGTGACGATGGGTTCAGAATTTTTTATTGCTGGACTTATCTGCTGCTTGGGCTTGCACTTATGGCTGCTCCATTTTTAATTTAGTTTTGGGCTATTGGGCTCAATTTTAATTAAAATGGTTTTGGGCTGCTGTTTTAATTAATTGTGGGAATAATGTTGGGCCATATTTTGGATTGGGCTAATTCATGCAGAAATTGGCAGGGTAAATGGGTATAATTAATTAATTAATGGGCTGCTCATTTTATGCTATTGATGCTTGGGTAGACTAGACCCATTTATTTGATCCAACATTTTATGCAATTAATTGAGATATATAACTAATTTAATTGTTTAACTTGACAATTAATTGTTATATATATGAAATGCATGTTCTATGTGATTTATTTATTTAAATTGTTGTTAATAGAAGCATGCTAGGATGTATATTTTATTTTTGAATATTATATACATGTTAAAAACCCTTGGTGTTGAATAACTAAGTGGGAGAGGGGATTGGTAAAAATTCCCACGGCCTCCATTATTGGTTTGTAAGTGATGTGAGTAAACTTGCGCGTTGGCAATAGAGCCTTCCTCCCTAACGGATGAGTTTATTCACGGATCACTAGTACAAACTTCTTTAAATAATTATTGTTTGTAATGTGATGAATATGGACTTGCGTGTCGGCTATAGTGCCTTCCTCCCTAACGGATGAGCTTATATGCGGTTCACTAGTACAAACTTATATAATTGATGGTTGTAAAAAGTTATCTGAGCGCATGTGTACTTCTCCAACAGTAAGGCACATAAGCTTGGGCAGCGGACTTGGAATCAAATAATGGTGCACACTTAGATGTAAATAATTAGTATCCTCCCCAACGGAGTCACTGCTATTATTTGCATGGCTAAAGAGGAACCGACTATTAATTATTTTGTTATAAAATTAAGTTGACAAATGAAATTAATGGGTAAAACCTTCTCTTGTAAATGTTCGGGTTTGTAAACGTCCACACTAACGTGGCTTGCAGACTCACGGTGCTTGAGATGTTGGTGAATTTTATTTTTATATTGTTTTGAGGGAATCAATATAAAAGGATAAAATTTGAAGTTTTGATCTGTAATTAATTTGTGATTCTCTGAATTTCAAATGGTTTTATTTCACTAGTTGTTAACTAAAAGAAATAATATTTACTTGTCCAAATTAGATGATTAGAAAAGAATCTTGGGTTTTAATTTTACTGCTTAAGAAAATACAAGTGTGTTCTCACAAAGGACGTCTCATGATGTTTTTCTAAAGTCTCTAGTGAAGAGATGAGAGGTTCATAGAAATATGATGATCTCATGTAACTCTTCAGATACTTGAGTAATTTAAAAGGTGATAGGTCATGATAGAATTTGATGAATGAATTGGAAATATATGGAATAGAAGTTGAAAGGGAAACCTAAGTCAATTTTATTCTCCATAATTGTCTAGATGTTTTGAGTGAGTTCCACCTAAATTACAAGAGGATGTAAATGGTGGGAAACTTCTGACAAAACATGTGGTAAAGGAAAGCCATTTTCATCATGATGTGAACAAGTTTAATATCTTATTCACTAGTTGTTTAAACATGATTAGTGATGGCATCTACTGACACGAACTGTGTAGATACTGGAATCACTAAATGTTTATCACTAAGTAAGGATAAGATTGTTATGACATGGGTAAAACTACAAAGGTAGTGGTTATTGCAGTGGGAGTTGTTTATTTATCTAATGATAAGAATAAACGATTGATTATGAGAAATTGTCTTTACATACGTTTCATAGAAAGAATTTGATTTCGGTTTCTATGCATTAACGGATGGATACTTCATTTCATTTAAATGACATGGTCATAGTAATGAGGAATGGGGCTATAATCTGTTATAGTGCGTTGGTGGATAATGTATATACTCTTGAATCATGTACATCCCACAGATGCAACAAATAGTAATTAATAATGCATCTTCTAATATTAGTAAGAGAAAGGAACCTTCAAAGATGAACTAAACATACATTTGGCGACTAAGATTAGTTCATTTTACTTGAGTAGGATTCAAAAGTTGATAGCCGATAGACCGTAAGGTTTATCTGAAGTGGAAACTATCAGACTTGAGAGTCTTGCTTGGAAGTAAAAATGATTAACTGCCTTTTCAAGGCTGTGGGGTGTAGAGCCAAAGATATATATGTTGGAATTAGTTCATTCTGATTCAAGCAAACCTAATATTATCCAGGCGAGAGATGGTTATGAATATTCGAAGATTATTCTAGATACCAATATATTTATTTGATGCACTGCATGTCTAAGTTCTTTGATTAATTCAAGAATTGCAAGGCTGGTACAGTGAAGCGTCATGGAAAATATATTAAGTCATTACGATTTAATCATGATGGCGAATACCTCTTGAGATAGTTAGGAGCTATTGATCAGAAGTTGAGATTAAATCTCAAATTGACTACACCAGGCATGCCCCAACTGAATGGTGTGGTGGATAGAAGGGATAAGTCTCTTATGGTTATGATTAGATAAGTGATGAATTATTTGGAATAATTAAATTTATTTTATGGATATGCCCTAGATACAGTAATTCGTAAAACGTTTTGTCTGTTTGTGGGATATCCTAGAAAAATGAAGAGTGATTTATTTTGTTCAAAAGATCGAAGGGTGATTGTCAATACAAACACTGGATTTTTTGGAAAAGGACTATGTAATAAATCACAAACCCATGTATGATTTGTTCAAAAGGAAGTGAGAGGAAAACACTAAGTAAAAGTACCAAGTGTACAAGAGGATATACCACAAGGTAAACTACAATGCGTGTCACGTCTGATACACAATTACATGTAGTGCCTTATCGTAGTGGGAGGATTGTTTGACAACCCATAAATATATGTTTTGGGAGAGTCGTGAGACTTGATCCCTAGTGAACATGGTATTGTCCCACGAATACGTCGTAGCACTACAAGATGAAAATGCAGAATCTTAGTAAGTTGCAATGGATGTTGAAATAGAATCTACGGATTCTAAATTATGTCTAGGGCTTGAAGGACCACTAAATGGTATAAAAATCATTGCAAGTGGTCATAGGAAATAAAAGAGGATCATATGGAAAGGTAAAAATCTTGAAAGCAAAGCTTGTTGCGAAAAAGTGTACTCAGAAAGAAATGGTTCGATTATGAGGAAACATATTCACTGGTAACTATGCTTAAGTTGATCCGGATTCTTTTATGTATTGCTGCTCATATTGAACTATGAGGAACAGCAAATAGATGTTAAGACAGCTTTCCTGATTGGAAGTCTTGAGGAAAATATCTATGTGAAGCGACCAGAGTGATTCATTGCAAAATACTAATAACATTTTGATAGTAAGCTTAAAATTGTCCAGCGATAGACTAAAGCAAGCTTTAAGATCGTGGAGCATCTGTTTTGATTAGGTAATCCAGTGGCATGGATTTAAATCAATGAGCGGATGAGTCTTGTGTGTTGTAAAGTGTGACGGAAACGTGGTGGTGTTTCTTGTACTATACGTAGATAGTATCTTGCTCATTGGAGATAATGAAAGAGTATTATCGGGTGTATGGGTACGGTTAATAAAGCGGTAGAGATGAAAGACTTAATAAAGGCAAAATATATCCTTTTGATCACGGTAATACGGATCACAAGAAAGGATGTTATGCTTATCTCAAGTTTCATAAAATGATACAGTCCATACTCGTTTAGCATGTGAATTTATCTAAGTGAATGTGTCTTTGAGACACAAGAAGAAGATAAAGAGGATGAAAGCGGTTCCTTATGCTTCCGCGAATAAGGAAGCTTAATCTAAGGAATGGTATGAACGATGTTGGATATCTGTTTTGCTGGATGCATGAACAGAGGGTATCAACGTAACCCGAAACAAGAATGATGAACTGTGGTAAGACATATATGAACTGCCTGAGAAGGACTAAAATCATATATAAACTCACTGAGCAGATTCACTGCTTCTTGTGGATTACGTAGATTCGGATTTTTTAGTCAGATTGGATGGCAGTAAATTCACCTCAAAGGTTATGTGTTTAATCTTAAGAAGTAGAGTCATAATGTGGAGTGTTATATAGAAATATATTTCAGATTCCGGACTCCATCATGGAAAGATGATAAATTGGAGCCTATGAGGCAGCCAAAGTATCTATATGACTCTAGAGACTTCATGATGGACTTTGAAGTGTTTCTAAGTTTGCCCGAGGTAATCACAATTTATATTGATGATATTGGTGCAGTTGCAAACTTGAAGAAATCACAAGTCCATAAGGCAATTAAACACATGGAGCGCGAGTACCACCTGTTGCTAGAAATCGTATGATGAGGGGAAGGTTGTTGTCGCCTAGATTGCATCGGATGATGACCTAGTAAATCCATTTACAAGTACCTTAAGGCGAGAGCTTTTATTGGTCGTGTAGTGGGAGTAGGAATCAGATGTGTGGCAGAAGACATGACAGCATAGTCTTTTAGTATAAGTGGGAGATTGTTGGATAGTATACTAAAAGTCTAGCTTTAGTATAAACAATCTTATAACAATATTTGAAATGAGAATTATATGATCAAATGATTGCATCTTATAATTTATTTTATATGCATGATGCAATAGTCTACTTACTTTATACTATAGATAATATGTTGTGCGACAACACACGGAAGATCATATTATCGGTTTCCTTATAAAGTATAAACAGATGCTCAAAACTGAGATAGACGGGGACTCTCTATCAGTATGGTTGTAGTGTGGCTTGGTATTAGCTTGTCTTGGCTATAGAATCACATTAGTGCACTTGTGTGTATTGAGCAGGACCGCTTGAGATCGTTCTTCTTATACTGACTATATAGTAGAACTTGATCTCTGTTATTATGGAAGTTCGTGCTCTTAATCCCTATACAATAACCTCGACACGTAGGGCAGTATGTATTTCTTTGATTCATCAATGGGTGAGATTTATAAGTATTAAATCAATATACTCGGTGAGTTGGGAAGTAGTGTTGTCTCTAGGTGTGCTGTTGATTGTAGAAGGAATCCATGTCCGTCATAAGTTGATGATGTCCCCTTGAGGAGCTCATAAGGTTTATCATGTAAATCTTGCAAGTGGATTAATTTCTGGCATGATAATAAGGTTGAGTGGAACTACTCTCGGTTGGGATATTAATTAATTTGAGTTGTCAGTAACTTAATTAATTAATGGGCATTGTATATCTTAAACATGGGGAGACTGTCAGGCTCATAATAAGAAAGAGCCCAGAACATAATTTTGGGATTGGACGGGTAGTGCAGTAATAATATTTTAGTGGACTATATTATTATTATTGGATTTAATTAAAAGCTTTGGGCTAAGCTTGGTTAATTAAATTCAATTGAGGCCCAGTCCAATTTCTCCTCCTGGTCCCTACTGTAGCCCAAGTATATAAGTCATCTCAGTTCCTGTTAAACCTAAGTGTGTGCCTCATTTGATATACGGGAGACAACAGAGAGCAGATTGAGAGAACTCTGGGGATTGTTGACCACCCAACACCAAAGTTGACTTTGGGACATACGGTAGAAGATCAGAGGTGTTCATCACAGATCTTCATCCTCTACATCGACCCAGAAGTCAGGTAAACGGATTCCTAAATGGATCACGTTGAACCGCACGATCCAATTGCCAACAGTTATATACTCTGAAAATATGTTCTCCAACTATATACTCAAGTATAATAAATAATTTGATCATAAAAATGGTAATAAATTGCTCACTTCAAGTAGTTCTTGACCTAGATCACGAAGTAGAATCATCTCTGCACTTTGACATTTTTTTGACTCTACAGCGCAAGCTTCTTATCATTTTCATACTCTGAAAACATGGTCTCCTACTATATTCTCATGTCTAATAACTAATTTGACCATAAAAATGGCAAGAAAATGCTCACATCAAGGAGTTATTGAAATGGTTCACGGAGTAGAATCAACTATGCACTGTGTGTTTCAGTTACTCTATGGCGCAAGCTTTGTTGTAGTTATATACTTTGAAAATCTATTTTCCAACTATATACTCACGTATAATAAATAATTTTTTCATAAAAATGGTAAGAAATTGCTCACTGCAAGTAGTTCTTAACCTAGATCAAGGAGTAGAATTAGCTCTGCAATTTTACATATTTTTGACTCTACGGCGCAAGCTTCCTAACATTTTCATACTCTGAAAACATGTTCTCCTACTATATTCTCATTACTAATAACTAATTTGACCATAAAAATGGAAAGAAAATGCTCACTTCAAGGAGTTATTAAAATGGTTCACGGAGTAGAATCAACTCTGTACTATGTGTTTTCAGAGACTCTATGGCGTAAGCTTTGTAGTAGTTATATACTCTGAAAATATGTTCTCCGACTACATACTCATGTATAATAAATAGTTTGATAAAAAAATGGTAAGAAATTGCTCACTTCAATTAGTTCTTGACCTGGCTCACGGAGTAGAATCAGCTCTGCACTTTGACATTTTTTTGACTCTACGGTGCAAGTTTCCTAACATTTTCATACTCTGAAAATATGTTCTCCTACTATATTCTCATGTCTAATAACTAATTTGACCATTAAAATGGCAAGAAAATGCTTACTTCAAGTAATTATTGAAATGGTTCACGGAGTAGAATCAACTCTGCACTGCTTGTTTTCAGTGACTATATGGCGCAAGCTTTGTTGCAGTTATATACTCTTAAAATATGTTCTCCAACTATATACTCATGTATAATAAATAATTTGTTCATAATAATGGTAAGAAATTGCTCACTTCAAGTAGTTCTTAACCTAGATCACAGAGTAGCATCAGCTTTGCACTTTGACATTTTTTTTACTCTACCGCGCATGCTTCCTAACATTTTCATACTCTGAAAACATGTTCTCCTACTATATTCTCATGTCTAATAACTAATTTGACCATAAAAATGGCAAGAAAATGCTCACTTAAAGGAGTTATTGAAATGGTTCACGGAGTAGAATCAACTCTGCAATGTGTGTTTTTTCAGTGACTCTATGGCGCAAGCTTTGTTGCAGTTATATATTCTGAAAATATGTTCTCCAACTATATACTCATGTATAGTAAATAATTTGTTCATAATAATGGTAAGAAATGGCTCACTTCAAGTAGTTCTTAACCTAGATCAAGGAGTAGAATCAGCTCTGCACTTTTACATATTTTTGACTCTACGGCGCAAGCTTCCTAACATTTTCATACTCTGAAAATATGTTCTCCTACTATATTCTCATGTCTAATAACTAATTTGACCATAAAAATGGAAAGAAAATGCTCACTTCAAGGAGTTTTTGAAATGGTTCACGAAGTAGAATCAACTCTGCACTTTGTGTTTTCAGAGACTCTATGGCGCAAGCTCTGTAGTAGTTATATACTCTAAAAATATGTTCTCCAACTACATACTCATGTATAATAAATAGTTTGATCAAAAAAATGGTAAGAAATTGCTCACTTCAAGTAGTTCTTGATCTGGCTCACGGAGTAGAATCAGCTCTGCGCTTTGGCTTTTTAGTGACTTATGACACAAGCTTCCTGGCATTTTTTTACTATAAAACATGTTCTCCAACTATATTCTCACGTCAATTAACTAATTTGACCATAAAAATGACAAGACAATGCTCACTTCCGGGAGTTCTTAACCAGGTTCATAGAGTAGAATCAGCTCTGCACTGTGCGTTTTTAGTGACTTTACGGTGCAAGCTTACTAGCATTTTTTTACTCTGAAAATATGTTCTCCAACTATATTCTTTTGTCTAACAACTAATTTGTCCATAAAAATTGCAAGAAAATGCTCAATTAAAGGAGTTATTGAAATGCCCCTCGGAGTAGAATCAACTCTGCACTTTGTGTTTTCAGTGAGTCTATGGTGCACGCTTTGTAGCAGTTATATACTCTGAAAATATGTTCTCCAACTATATACTCATGTATAATAAATAATTTGAACATGAAAATGGTAAGAAATTGCTCACTTCAAGTAGTTCTTGACCTAGATCACGGAGTAGAATCAGCTCTGCACTTTGACATTTTTTTGACTCTACGGCGCAAGTTTCCTAACATTTTCATACATTGAAAACATGTTCTCCTATTATATTCTCATGTCTAATAACTAATTTGACCATAAAAATGGCAAGAAAATGCTCACTTCAAGGAGTTATTGAAATGGCCCTCGGAGTATAATAAACTCTGCACTGTGTGTTTCAGTGACTCTGTGGCGCAAGCTTTGTAGCAGTTTTATACTCTGAAAATATGTTCTCCAACTATATACTCATGTATAATAAATAATTTGTTCATAAAAATGGTAAGAAATTGCTCACTTCAAGTAGTTCTTAACCTAGATCACGGAGTAGAATTAGCTCTGCACTTTGACATATTTTTAACTCTACGGCGCAAGCTTCCTAAAATTTTCATACTCTGAAAACATGTTCTCCAACTATATTCTCATGTCTAATAACTAATTTGACCATAAAAATGCCAAGAAAATGCTCACATCAAGGAGTTAATGAAATGGTTCACGAAGTAGAATCATCCCTACATTGTGTGTTTTCAGTGACTCTATGGCGCAAGCTTTATTGCAGTTATATACTCAAAAAATATGTTCTCCAACAATATAATTACGTATAATAAATAATTTGTTCATAAAAATGGTAAGAAATATCTCACTTCAAGTAGTTCTTGACTTAGATCACGGAGTAGAATCAGATTTGCACTTAAACATTTTTTTGACTCTATGGCGCAAGCTTCCTAACATTTTCATACTTTGAAAATATGTTCTCCTACTATATTATTATGTCTAATAACTAATTTGACCATTAAAATGGCAAGAAAATGCTTACTTCAAGGAGTTAATGAAATGGTTCACGGAGTAGAATCAACTCTGCACTATTTGTTTTCAGTGACTATGGCGCAAGCTTTGTTGCAGTTATATACTCTGAAATATGTTCTCCAACTATATACTCATGTATAATAAATAATTTGTTCATAAAAATGGTAAGAAATTGATCACTTCAAGTAGTTCTTATCCTAGATCACGGAGTAGAATCAGCTCTGCACTTTGACATATTTTTGACTCTACGGCGCAAGCTTCCTAACATTTTCATACTCTGAAAACATGTTCTCCTACTATATTCTCATGTCTTATAACTAATTTGACCATAAAATGGCAAGAAAATGCTCATATCAAGGAGTTAATGAAATGGTTCACGAAGTAGAATCATCTCTGCACTGTGTGTTTTCAGTGACTCTATGGCGCAAGCTTTATTGCAGTTATATACTCTGAAAATATGTTCTCCAATGATATACTCATTTATAATAAATAATTTGTTCATAAAAATGGTAAGAAATTGCTCACTTCAAGTAGTTCTTGACCTAGATCACAGAGTAGAATCATATTTGCACTTTGACATTTTTTTGACTCTACGGCGCAAGCTTCCTGACATTTTCATACTCTGAAAATATGTTCTCCTACTATATTATCATGTCTAATAACTACTTTGACCATTAAAATGGCAAGAAAATGCTTACTTCAAGGTGTTATTGAAATGGTTCACGAAGTAGAATCAACTCTACACTGTTGATTTTCAGTGACTCTATGGTGCAAGCTTTGTTGCGGTTATATACTCTGAAAATATATTCTCCAAATATATTCTCATGTATAATAAATAATTTTTTAATAAAAATGGTAAGAAATTGCTCACTTCAAGTATTTCTTAACCTAGATCACAAAGTAGCATCTGCTTTGCACTTTGACATTTTTTTGACTCTACGGTGCAAGCTTCCTAACATTTTCATACTCTAAAAACATGTTCTCCTACTATATTCTCATGTCTAATAACTAATTTGACCATAAAAATGGCAAGAAAATGTTCACTTAAAGGAGTTATTGAAATGGTTCACAGAGTAGAATCAACTCTGCAATGTGTGTTTTTTCAGTGACTATGGTGCAAGCTTTGTTGCAGTTATATACTCTGAAAATATGTTCTCCAACTATATTCTCATGTATAATAAATAATTTGTTCATAAAAATGGTAAGAAATTACTCACTTCAAGTAGTTCTTAACATAGATCACGGAGTAGAATCAGCTCTGCACTTTGACATATTTTTGACTCTACGGCGCAAGCTTCCTAACATTTTCATACTCTAAAATAATGTTCTCCTACTATATTATCTTGTCTAATAACTAATTTGACCATAAAAATGGCAAGAAAATGCTCACTTCAAGGAGTTATTAAAATGGTTCATGGAGTAGAATCAACTCTGCAATGTGTGTTTTTTTTGTGACTCTATGGCGCAAGCTTTGTTGCAGTTATATACTTTGAAAATATATTCTCCAACTATATAATCATGTATAATAAATAATTTGTTCATAAAAATGGTAAGAAATTGCTCACTTCAAGTAGTTCTTAACCTAGATCACGGAGTAGAATCAGCTCTGCACTTTGACATATTTTTGACTCTACGGCGCAAGCTTCCTAACATTTTCATACTCTAAAATAATGTTCTCCTACTATATTCTCATGTCTAAATACTCTGAAAATATTCTCATGTCTAAAAGATGTTTCTCTCTCTAGAATTTTTTCTCTCCCTTCTCTCTAAAAATTCTTCTTCCTAAACCCATTCATCACCGCGCCGATCATCGTCGCGCTGCCATGGAAGGACCCTCGTCCGTCGATGACAATCCTCCTACACCCCTCTCATCTGACCAGATTGCTGGACAGACTTCCTTCTCCTCCAATCCATGGTTTGATGAATTACTGCACCGCAATCGAGAGTACGCCGGCCGACAGATGTCGCCTAGTGATGGCTCCGATAGGATTAATATTGGCTCATGCCCTACAACGGTAAAATCCCCTGGACGATCTGCTCCGAGGGTCCAGCCGTCGAACCCTAACTTGCAGAACAATTCACATGCAAACCCTTGTGAAAAGAACCCTACATCACGGGGTGACCCACCCGAACATCAATCGCATGGATATACTGGTGATTGGACTTATGCAGCGAAGGTTGGCAAAGATGTCAACCCTATTTCGCTAGCCAAATCGGCCATATACAAAGGGCCCTTCCCCGGCCCCGTGGCGAGGCCAATTGATAAAACAGGTGATATCCCTACTCTATCAATCTCTAATGAATTTTATGAGAGTCGTAAAAAGCTTTTCTCGCAATTTGTTATTGTTAGGGTTCTTAATCCCAAAGGATCAAAGCCACTAGTTCAGATGGAGATTAAGGCTTTATTTCGTTGGGCTTTCTCACTAATAGATGTGTTGACAATTCATATTGGACGTGGATTTTATACGTTGCTTATTCCTGATGATAATATTAAGGTGTATATACTGAAGAAAAGATTCTTTGAGGACGGCAGCATTCAGCTTCGTGTGCAACAATGGACATCGACGTTTAATCCCTACAAAATTAAATCGTCGTTGGTGTCCATTTGGGTCAGAATATATGATCTTCCTATGGAGTTATGGCATGAAGAAGTCATAAAGAATATTGCAACGGTAGTGGGGGTACCCATCCGAATTGATGATAGATCGCTGGACGGCTCCACAGGTTTTTTTTCCAGGGTCCTAATGGAAGCTGATATCTTAGAGACACTTCTAGAGTCTATGAATATTGATACCTCAGAATCAATTATTCGAATAACTTTTGGATATGAAAATATCCCAGAGTATTGCACCTCCTGTCATATTCTGGGACATGGTGTGGGAGAATGCCTGAAAAAAGAGAAACAAAAGGAGGCCAGAAAAAGAGCAAAGGATACCCAAAACTCCAATAAAGAATCTACTGGCTTTAACAATCCAAAGAAAGCCTGGACTAAGAAAAATCAAACTCAGAATCCAGTGGAAGTGTCGAACTCCTTTCAAGCTCTACTGACTGAGGGCGAAGAGGCTCATGAAGCTGAAAAAGAACCTGAAATTGCGGATCAACACAATGGGGTTTCAGAGAATGATAATGTACTCAGTGATATAGAGGAAGGATCAGAACATGAAACGTTTGATGATAGTGGCATGGAGGATAATGCAGAATCTACTGATCTTGCACTGGTGATTAGAGAGGAAGAGCCAGTTCCTGTCACGATTGCTAGTCCATTAGGAACTGAGATGACTATTACTACAGGGTCTGCTGCTAAAGAGACAATCGGTTCAAAATTTGTGAGACCGGAGGCACCTGTTACCAGGTCGCAAACTCCAGGGGTCAAGCACGTAGAGGCAACGAATACAAAGACTAAGAACATGACTACAGCGGCTTCAAAGACGTGGAAAAATTTAAAAAAGGACCCGCCGATGCACGGGAAGCAAACCCGTAAGAAATGAAAGCTATATTTTGGAATATTAGGGGAATTGGGAATGATAATTCCCAGGCAGTTCTTAAAGAGCTTTGTCTTCGCTATAAGCCGATATGGTTGGCCATTGCAGAACCTAAGGTATTATTCTCTTCTATTCCTTCTCATTATTGGCGGAGTCTGCGCCTTGATTTTGTTGGTTGTAATGATAGAGAGAACCTCCGACCAAATTTATGGATTTTCTGTAACCCTCACTATGTCTCCAACATTAGGAGAATATTTAGCTCATCTCAAATTATCATTTTCGATTTTACTTTTGAAAGGTGGACTATAGATGTGGTTTTGTGCATGCTAGCAATGAGTATATAAAGAGAAGGGATCTTTGGATAGATATATATACATACTTGGAGCAATCTATGTTTATTATGGGGGATTTTAACACTACGGTGGGGGCTCATGAAAGGCTCAATGCGACCAGGAATGATAATCTAAGCTCAATTGAATTTAGAGAATTTTTGGATTCTACTGAGCTTCATGATCTAGACTTGCATGGAGCTCGTTACACATGGGTGAGTAGAGCTGCAACGAGGATAATGCGGGCATCTAAGATTGATAGAGTCCTTCTCACTGATGGAGTTATAGATAACTGGGATTCGGTTGTGGCCAATGCATTTCCCAGGCACTCCTCGGATCACAACCCTATTCTCTTGAACTGTCGTAGGACTGCATACTGCCCGAAACCTTTTAGATTTCAGTCGATGTGGCTAAAAGATACAGGTTTTTTTGTTATGGCTACTACCTCTTGGCAGGACCAGATACACGCTGCAAATCCAATAGATATGTTTGCTGCCAAGCTCCGGCGATTGAAGCTAGCTATCAGGAATTAGAATTCAATCGATTTTGGAAACATATTTGATACGGTTGAAGAGGCAATTAAAAAGTTACAGGATGTACAGAATCGAATTGATCAAATGGGAGATAGTTCAGTCCTTTTTGTGGAGGAGGTAGATGCTCACTTGGCCCTTAATTTGAAACTATTAGAGAAGCATCAGTTCTATGCTCAAAAACATTTAACTTCTTGGCTTAAGGATGGTGATCGTAATACGGACTTCTTTCATCGTAGTCAAAGATCTATTAAAATAAGAGCTAGTATCACATCAATGGTGATTAATGATGAATTATCTTAGAATATGGAGGATATCGAAAAGCATGTGGTGGAATACTATAAAAAATTTTTTAGCAACACTTCAGACAATCCTGATTTTGGAGTTTTGGATTTTGTAGATAGAATCGTGGATGACTATGATAATCAAAGTCTAACACAATTGCCCCTCTTGGAGGAGATCAAAGGTGCAGTGATGGACTTATCAGCTGATAGCGTACCGGGCCCTGATGGTTTCGGTGGATCATTCTATCACAAATGCTGGCACATCATTGGAGATGATCTTGTTTCTGCTATTCAATACCTCTTCACACGGATGTTTATTCCTTCGGGAATTAACTGTAATTTTGTGGTTCTCATTCCCAAGATAGAGGAAGCTATTAAGGTGGAGGACTTCAGGCCAATCAATCTTTGTAATTTTTTCTTTAAAGTGTTTACAAAGATTACTGCAAGCAGGCTGGGACCTATTCTTCATAGAAAATTGGGAGCTAATCAGTTTGGGTTTATTCCAAGCCATAACATTCATCATTGCATTGCTCTTGCTTCAGAGAGCTTCAACTGTCTTCATAATTCAATGGCAGGCAGTGTAGCATTTAAGATCGACATCAGAAAGGCATTTGACACTGTTAGATGGGATTTTATTATTCATGTGCTACAGAGAATTGGATTTTCCTCACATTTTGTTGAATTAATCAAGGCTATATTATCATCTGCCAAGATTTCTATCTTAGTTAATGGTTCTCCGAAAGGGTTTTTTGGATGTGGAAAGGGAGTACGCCAAGGAGACCCTTTGTCTCCTTTGTTATTTTGCATAGCCGAAGAAGTGCTTGGTCTTTGGATTCAAAAGTTTACTAGGGAGGGAGTCATATCTATGGCCAGAGGCAGTAGGGTTTGCTCTTTGCCCACTTATCTATTTTATGCTGATGATATTCTCATGTTTTGTAAAGCAGATGTTTCTTCAATTGATGGCTTGAGGAGAGATTTGGTGGGGTATACTAAAGTGTCTGGCCAAGTTTTCAATCCGCTAAAATCGAAGGTTTTCTTTGGGAAGTATGTTTTGGAACAGATGAGAATACACATCAAGGATGTGTTGAATATTTCGGAGGGTGTCCTGCCTTTCAGTATCTTGGAGTTCCAATCTTTCGGAGGGCTCCTATGAATGCTTATTTTAAGGAGGGAACGAATTATATACTCTCTAAGTTCAACAGATGGAAGGGTAACACGCTATCTATGGCTGGGAGAATTTGTTTAGTTAACTCCGTGATTATCTCATCTGCTGTACACACTATGATGATATATAAATGGCCAAGATACCAAATCAAGAGAATTGAGAATGCATGTAGGAATTTTATATGGTCTGGGGACATTTCCAAGCAACACAGATTCACGGTTGCATGGAATAGAATCTGCTGTCCAACAGATGAATGGGGTTTAGGGGTTCGATCTATTAAGGCGGCTAATGAGGCCTACTTAATGAAGTTGTCATGGGATGTTATAAGTGGGAAAGTGCCTTTGGATCTTATTCGCAATAGGTGGTTTGAGGGGAGTAAGCTGAAAGATACATACATCCCTTCATCTATTCGATCAGCCTGTGTTCCCCATATTTCATCACTTATGGAGGAAGAGGTGTAGATTATTGGCTATGATTCCAAGGCCTGGTTCTGGCTTGACAATTGGATAGGCAAATCGATTGCTGACTTGATTGGGATTCCGATGGAGTATAGGCATCATTATGAGCAGAACATTGGAGATTATCTCTATGATGGAAACTGGCATTTTACTGTTGAATTTACGGATGCTTATCCACATATAGTAGCCGCCATTCTTGCAACACATATGTCTCCTAATTTTGAGGATCGCCGTCTTTGGAAAAACTCGATGTATGGTGAGGTTACATCCAAGCTCGCTTATGCTCATTTACGTCCGGTGTTTCCAATGCCAAACTGGGGAGCTTGGATTTGGGCCCATTATATCCCAGCTCGACGCTCTATCACACTTTGGAAAATTATTAGAGGAGTAATTACCACATGGGATGTTCTGGCTAGTAGAGGCTTTATTGGACCATCACGCTGTTACCTATGTGAGTCTGATTTTGAAACTATTGATCATGTTTTCATTCATTGCAGAATAACCTCACAGGTACTTCGATACATATTGGTGGGTTTTGGTTTTGAGAATAAACTTCAACTAGACCAGAGCTTCGTTGGGGTGTTATTGCAAGCAATGCTCATTACTGGAAGTTCCCAGATACTACATCTGTGGAAGGCGGCTGTGGTCTCATACTTCTGGATTATATGGAGCACTAGAAACAAAATGATTAATATGGAATTGGATGAAGAAGGGAAGCACAAACCGTTGAGGGTTTCTAGTATCATCTCCATACTCGTATCATTTGTTAAAGAAGCAGGCACACTTTCTCCTGGCACCATGTATAACACGGTAGAGGATTTGGAAACCCTAAAGTACTTTGGCGTTCGAGGATCACCCAGGAAAGCTCCACACATCATATCTATCAGGTGGCAGCCTCCACCACCGGGATGGATCAAAGTCAACACTGATGGACATGCTTCAGGTGCTCCATGAGTTATATCAGGTGCAGGTGTCTTCAGAAACAGTAGAGGTTTTGCTAGGGGGTGTTTTACATGTGGATATGGACATGGTTTTGCTTTTGAAGTGGAATTTGCAGTAGCATACACGGCTATTGAAATTGCTCATGATAAAGGATGGAATTCATTGTGGTTAGAATCAGATTCGACGTATGTTGTGTATTCTTTTTTAGATCCTTCTCCGAAGATTCCATGGAGACTTTTGGCAAAATGGAGAAGGATCAAGGACATTACAACAGCTATGAATTTTCGAGTATCACATATCTTTCGAGAGGGGAATACAGTTGCAGATTCACTATCAAATGTGGGGGGAGATCTGGATTGGCACGATCTGGCTCCTAACTTTATTCATCATCTCATGTTCAATGATATGAATTACGAGTACTTTAGATTTAAATAATGAGCTTTTGCCTCTTGTGGCTTGCTTTATTTACAACATCTTTGTAACCTTTGGTTTTTCTTTTATATTACAACATCTATTTGACTATATTCTCATGTCTAATAACTAATTTGACCATAAATATGGCAAGAAAATGCTCACTTCAAGGAGTTATTAAAATGGTTCATGGAGTAGAATCAACTCTGCAATGTGTGTTTTTTTTGTGACTCTATGGCGCAAGCTTTGTGGCAGTTATATACTTTGAAAATATGTTCTCCAACTATATAATCATGTATAATAAATAATTTGTTCATAAAAATGGTAAGAAATTGCTCACTTCAAGTAGTTCTTAACCTAGATCACGGAGTAGAATCAACTCTGCACTTTGACATATTTTTGACTCTACGGCGCAAGCTTCATAACATTTTCATACTCTGAAAACACATTCTCCTACTATATTCTCATGCCTAATAACTAATTTGACCATAAAAATGGCAAGAAAATGCTCACATCAAGGAGTTATTTAATGGTTCACAGAGTAGAATCATCTCTGCACTGTGTGTTTTCAGTGACTCTATGGCGCAAGCTTTGTTGCAGTTATATACTCTAAAAATATGTTCTCCAACTATATACTCATGTATAATAAATAATTTGTTCATAAAAATGGTAAGAAATTGCTTACTTCAAGTAGTTCTTAACCTAGATCACAGAGTAGAATCAGCTCTGCACTTTGACATATCTTTGACTCTACGGCGCAAGATTCCTAACATTTTCATACTCTGAAAATAGGTTCTCCTACTATATTCTCATGTCTAATAACTAATTTGACCATAAAATGGAAAAAAATGCTCACTTCAAGGAGTTATTGAAATGGTTCACGGAGTAGAATCAACTCTGCACTGTGTGTTTTCAGAGACTCTATGGCGCAAGCTTTGTAGAAGTTATATACTCTGAAAATTTGTTCTCCAACTACATACTCATTTATAATAAACAGTTTGATCAAAAAAATGGTAAGAAATTGCTCACTTCAAGTAGTTCTTGACCTGGCTCATGGAGTAGAATCAGCTCTGCGCTTTGGCTTTTTAGCGACTTATGACACAAGCTTCCTGACATTTTTATACTATGAAAACATGTTCTCCAACTATATTCTCATGTCAATTAACTAATTTGACCATAAAAATGGCAAGACAATGCTCACTTCCTAGAGTTCTTAACCAGGTTCAAAGAGTGGAATCAGCTTTGCACTGAGTGTTTTTAGTGACTCAATGGTGCAAGCTTCCTAGCATATTTATACTCTAAAAACATGTTCTCCAACTATATTCTCATGTCAATTAACTAATTTGACCATAAAAATGCAAAGACAATGCTCACTTCCAGGAGTTCCTGACCAGGTTGACAGAGTGAATCAACTCTGCACTGTGAGTTTTTAGTGACTCTATGGTGCAAGCTTACTAGCATTTTTTACTCTGAAAACATATTCTCCAATTATATTCTTTTGTCTAACAACTAATTTGACCATAAAATGGCAAGAAAATGCTCACTTCAAGGAGTTATTGAAATGGCCCTCGGAGTAGAATCATCTTTGCACTGTGTGTTTTCAGTGACTCTAGAATCATCTTTGCACTGTGTGTTTTCAGTGACTCTATGGTGCAAGCTTTGTAGCAGTTATATACTCTGGAAATATGTTCTCCAACTATATACTCATGTATAAAAAGTAATTTGATCATAAAAATGGTAAGAAATTGCACACTTAAAGTAGTTCTTGACCTAGATCACGGAGTAGAATCAACTCTGCACTTCGACATTTTTTTTACTCTACGGAGCAAGCTTCCTAACATTTTCATACTCTATAAACATGTTCTCCAACTATATTCTAATGTCTAATAACTAATTTGACCATAAAAATGGCAAGACAATGCTCACTTCTAGGAGTTCTTGACCAGGTTGACAGAGTAGAATCAGCCCAACACTGGAGTTTTTAGTGACTCTATGGTGCAATCTTCCTAACTTTTTTTTAATCTGAAAGCATGTTCTCCTACTATATTCTCATGTCTAATAACTAATTTGACCATAAAATTGGCAAGAAAATGCTCACATCAAGGAGTTTTTAAATGGTTCACAGAGTAGAATCATCTCTGCACTGTGTGTTTTCAGTGAGTCTATGGCGCAAGCTTTGTTGCGGTTATATACTCTAAAAATATGTTCTCAAAATATATACTCATGTATAATAAATAATTTATTCTTAAAAATGGTAAGAAATTGCTTACTTCTAGTAGTTCTTAACCTAGATCATGGAGTAGAATCAGCTCTGCACTTTGACATATTTTTTACTCTACGGGGCAAGATTCCTAACATTTTCATACTCTGAAAATATGTTCTTCTACTATATTCTCTTGTCTAATAACTAATTTGACCATAAAAATGGCAAGAAAATGATCACATCAAGGAGTTATTGAAATGGTTCACAGAGTATAATCATCTCTGTACTGTGTGTTTTCAGTGACTCTATGGCGCATGCTTTTTTGTAGTTATATACTTTTAAAATATGTTGTCCAACTCTATACTGATGTATAATAAATAATTTGTTCATAAAAATTGTAAGAAATTGCTCACTTTTGGTAGTTCTAAGCCTAGATCACGTTGTAGGATTAGCTCTGCAATTTGACATTTTTTGGACTATACGGCGCAAGCTTCCTAACATTTTCATACTCTGAAAACAGGTTCTCCTACTATATTCTCATGTTTAATAACTAATTTGACCATAAAATAGAAAAAAAATGCTCACTTCAAGGAGTTATTGAAATGGTTCACGGAGGAGAATCAACTCTGCACTGTGTGTTTTCAGAGACTCTATGGCGCAAGCTTTGTAGAAGTTATATACTCTGAAAATTTGTTCTCCAACTAAATACTCATGTATAATAAATAGTTTGATCAAAAAAATGGTAAGAGGTCAAATTAGTTAATAGACATGAGAATATATTTTGAGAACTTGTTTTCAGATTATAAAAATGCTTGGAAGCTTACGTCATAGAGTCACTAAAAAGTCAAAGTGCAAAGCTGATTCCACTCTGTGAGCCAGGTCATGAACTCCTTGAAGTGAGCAATTTATTACCATTTTTATGATCAAATTATTTATTATACATGAGTATATACTTGGAGAACATGTTTTTAGAGATTATAACTGCTACAAAGCTTGCTCCATATAGTCAAAGAATACACAGTGCAGAGCTGATTCTACTCCGTGAGCCATTTCAATAACTCCTTGAAGTGAGCATTTTCTTTCCATTTTTATGGTCAAACTAGTTACTAGACATGAGAATATAGTTGGAGAACATGTTTTCAGAGTATAAAAATTTTAGGAAGCTTGCACCATAGAGTAACTAAAAACTCACAGTGCATAGCTGATTCTACTCTGTGAACTAGGTCAAGAACTCCTTGAAGTTAACATTGTCTTGCAGTTTTTTGGTCAAATTACTTATTAGACATGAGAATATAGTTGGAGAACATATTTTCAGATAATTGAATGTAAGGAAGCTTTCGCCATAGAGTCACTGAAAAGTTAAAGTGCGGAGCCGATTCTACTCAATAAGTCAGGTTAAGAACACCTTGAAGTGAGCATTTTCCTAGCATTTTTATTGTCAAATCAGTTATTAGACATGAGAATATAGTTGGAGAATATGTTTTTAGAGTATAAATACGCTAGGAAGCTTGCGTCATAAAGTGACTAAAAAGCCAAAGCGCAGAGCTAATTCTACTCCGTGAGCCAGGTCAAGAACTCCTTGACATAAGCAATTTCTTACTATTTTAATGATCAAATTATTTATTATATATGAGTATATAGTTGGAGAACATGTTTTCAGAGTATATAACTGTTACAAAGCTTGCGCCATTAAGTCATTGAAAACACAGTGCAGAGTTGATTCTACTCCTGATCCATTTCAATAACTCCTCGAATTGAGCATTTTCTTACCATTTTTATGGTCAAATTAGTTATTAGAAATGAGAATATAGTTGGATAACATGTTTTCAGACTATAAAAATGCTAGGAAGCTTGAACCATAGCGTCACTAAAAACTCACAGTGTAGAGCTGATTCTACTCTGTGAACAAGGTCAAGAACTCCTTGAATTGAGTATTGTCTTGCCATTTTTATGGTCAAATTAGTTAATATATATTGAGAATATATTTGGATAACATGTTATCAGAGTAAAAAATGCTAGGAATCTTGCACCATAGAGTCACAAAAAAGTTAAAGTGTAGAGATGATTCTACTCCGTGAGACAAGCTAAAAACTCCTTGAAGTGAGCATTTTCTTGACATTTTTATGGTCAAATTAGTTAATAGACATGAGAATATATTTTGAGAACTTGTTTTCAGATTATAAAAATGCTTGGAAGCTTACGTCAAAGAGTCACTAAAAAGTTAAAGTGCAAAGCTGATTCCACTCTGTGAGCCAGGTCATGAACTCCTTGAAGTGAGCAATTTATTACCATTTTTATGATCAAATTATTTATTATACATGAGTATATACTTGGAGAACATGTTTTTAGAGAATATAACTGCTACAAAGCTTGCGCCATATAGTCAAAGAATACACATAGTGCAGAGCTGATTCTACTCCGTGAGCCATTTCAATAACTCCTTGAAGTGAGCATTTTCTTTCCATTTTTATGGTCAAATTAGTTACTAGACATGAGAATATAGTTGGAGAACATGTTTTCAGAGTATAAAAATTTTAGGAAGCTTGCACCATAGAGTAACTAAAAACTCACAGTGCATAGCTGATTCTACTTTGTGAACCAGGTCAATAACTCCTTTAAGTTAGCATTGTCTTGCAGTTTTTTGGTCAAATTACTTATTAGACATGAGAATATAGTTGGAGAACATATTTTTAGATAATTGAATGTAAGGAAGCTTTCGCCATAGAGTCACTGAAAGTTAAAGTGCGGAGCCGATTCTACTCAATAAGCCAAGTCAAGAACACCTTGAAGTGAGCATTTTCTTAGCATTTTTATTGTCAAATCAGTTATTAGACATGAGAATATAGTTGGAGAATATGTTTTTAGAGTATAAATACGCTAGGAAGCTTGCGTCATAAAGTGACTAAAAAGCCAAAGCGCAGAGCTAATTCTACTCCGTTAGCCAGGTCAAGAACTCCTTGACATAAGCAATTTCTTACTATTTTAATGATCAAATTATTTATTATATATGAGTATATAGTTGGAGAACATGTTTTCAGAGTATATAACTGTTACAAAGCTTGCGCCATTAAGTCATTGAAAACACAGTGCAGAGTTGATTCTACTCCGTGATCCATTTCAATAACTCCTCGAATTGAGCATTTTCTTACCATTTTTATGGTCAAATTAGTTATTAGAAATGAGAATATAGTTGGATAACATGTTTTCAGACTATAAAAATGCTAGGAAGCTTGAACCATAGGTCACTAAAAACTCACAGTGTAGAGCTGATTCTACTATGTGAACAAGGTCAAGAACTCCTTGAATTGAGTATTGTCTTGCCATTTTTATGGTTAAATTAGTTAATAGATATTGAGAATATATTTGGATAACATGTTATCAGAGTATAAAATGCTAGGAATCTTGCACCATAGAGTCACAAAAAAGTTAAAGTGTAGAGATGATTCTACTCCGTGAGACAAGCTAAAAACTCCTTGAAGTGAGCATTTTCTTGACATTTTTATGGTCAAATTAGTTAATAGACATGAGAATATATTTTGAGAACTTGTTTTCATATTATAAAAATGCTTAGAAGCTTACGTCATAGAGTCACTAAAAAGTCAAAGTGCAAAGCTGATTACACTCTGTGAGCGAGGTCATGAACTCCTTGAAGTGAGCAATTTATTACCATTTTTATGATCAAATTATTTATTATACATGAGTATATACTTGGAGAACATGTTTTTAGAGAATATAACTGCTACAAAGCTTGCGCCATATAGTCAAAGAATACACATAGTGCAGAGCTGATTCTACTCCGTGAGCCATTTCAATAACTCCTTGAAGTGAGCATTTTCTTTCCATTTTTATGGTCAAATTAGTTACTAGACATGAGAATATAGTTGGAGAACATGTTTTCAGAGTATAAAAATTTTAGGAAGCTTGCACCATAGAGTAACTAAAAACTCACAGTGCATAGCTGATTCTACTCTATGAACCAGGTCAAGAACTCCTTGAAGTGAGCATTGTCTTGCCCGTTTTTTGGTCAAATTACTTATTAGACATGAGAATATAGTTGGAGAACATATTTTCAGATAATAAAATGTAAGGAAGCTTTTGCCAGAGTCACTGAAAAGTTAAAGTGCGGAGCCGATTCTACTCAATAAGCCAGGTCAAGAACTCCTTGAAGTGAGCATTTTCCTGCCATTTTTATGGTCAAATTAGTTATTAGACATGAGAATATATTTTGATAACATTTTTCAGAGTATAAAAATGCTAGTAAGCTTGCGTCATAGAGTCACTAAAACAATCAAAGTGCAAAGTTGATTCTACTCATTGATCAAGGTCAAGAACTACTTGAAGTGAGCAATTTCTCTCCATTTTTATGATCAAAATTTTTATTATACATGAGTACATAGTTAGAGAACATGTTTTTAGAGAATATAACTGCTACATAGCTAGCGCCATAGAGTCACTGAAAACAGACAACGCTGAGTTGATTCTACTCCTTGAGCCATTTCAATAACTCCTTAAGTGAACATTTTCTTGCCATTTTATTGTCAAATTAGTTATTAGACATGAGAATATAGTTTGAGAATATGTTTTCAGATTATAAAAATGCTAGGAAGCTTGCACCACAGAGTAACTAAAAACAAACAGTACATAGCTGATTCTACCCTATCAACTTGGTCAAAAACTCCTTTAAGTGAGCATTGTCTTGCCATTTTTAAGATCAAATTAGTTAATAGACATGAAAATATAGTTGAAAACATGTTTTCAGAGTATAAAATGCTAGGAAGCTTGCACCATAGAGTCACAAAAAAGTTAAAGTGTAGAGATGATTCTACTCCTTGAGACAGGCTAAGAACTCCTTGAAGTGAGCATTTTCTTGACATTTTTATGGTCAAATTAGTTAATAGACATAAGAATATATTTTGATAACATGTTTTCAGATTATAAAAATGCTTGGAAGCTTACGTCATAGAGTCACTAAAAAGTCAAAGTGCAAAGCTGATTCCACTCTGTGAGCCAGGTCATGAACTCCTTGAAGTGAGCAATTTATTACCATTTTTATGATCAAATTATTTATTATACATGAGTATATACTTGGAGAACATGTTTTCAGAGAATATAACTGCTACAAAGCTTGCGCCATATAGTCCGTGAATACACATAGTGCAGAGCTAATTCTACTCCGTGAGCCATTTCAATAACTCCTTGAAATGAGCATTTTCTTTCCATTTTTATGGTCAAATTAGTTACTAGACATGAGAATATAGTTTGAGAACAGGTTTTCAGAGTATAAAAATTTTAGGAAGCTTGCACCATAGAGTAACTAAAAACTCACAGTGCATAGCTGATTCTACTCTGTGAACCAGGTCAAGAACTCCTTGAAGTGAACATTGTCTTGCAGTTTTTTGGTCAAATTACTTATTAGACATGAGAATATAGTTGGAGAACATATTTTCAGATAATTGAATGTAAGGAAGCTTTCGCCATAGAGTCATTGAAAAGTTAAAGTGCGGAGCCGATTCTACTCAATAAGCCAGGTCAAGAACACCTTGAAGTGAGCATTTTCTTAGCATTTTTATTGTCAAATTAGTTATTAGACATGAGAATATAGTTGGAGAATATATTTTTAGAGTATAAATACGCTAGGAAGCTTGCGTCATAAAGTGACTAAAAAGCCAAAGCGCAGAGCTAATTCTACTCCGTGAGCCAGGTCAAGAACTCCTTGACATAAGCAATTTCTTACTATTTTAATGATCAAATTATTATTATATATGAGTATATAGTTGGAGAACATGTTTTCAGAGTATATAACTGTTACAAAGCTTGCGCCATTAAGTCATTGAAAACACAGTGCAGAGTTGATTCTACTCCGTGATCCATTTCAATAACTCCTCGAATTGAGCATTTTCTTACCATTTTTATGGTCAAATTAGTTATTAGAAATGAGAATATAGTTGGATAACATGTTTTAAGACTATAAAAATGCTAGGAAGCTTGAACCATAGCGTCACTAAAAACTCACAGTGTAGAGCTGATTCTACTCTGTGAACAAGGTCAAGAACTCCTTGAATTGAGTATTGTCTTGCCATTTTTATGGTCAAATTAGTTAATATATATTGAGAATATATTTGGATAACATGTTATCAGAGTATAAAATGCTAGGAATCTTGCACCATAGAGTCACAAAAAAGTTAAAGTGTAGAGATGATTCTACTCCGTGAGACAAGCTAAAAACTCCTTGAAGTGAACATTTTTTTGACATTTTTATGGTCAAATTAGTTAATAGACATGAGAATATATTTTGAGAACTTGTTTTCAGATTATAAAAATGCTTGGAAGCTTACGTCATAGAGTCACTAAAAAGTCAAAGTGCAAAGCTAATTCCACTCTGTGAGCCAGGTCATGAACTCCTTGAAGTGAGCAATTTATTACCATTTTTATGATCAAATTATTTATTATACATGAGTATATACTTGGACAACATGTTTTCAGAGAATATAACTGCTACAAAGCTTGCGCCATATAGTCCGTGTATACACATAGTGCAGAGCTAATTCTACTCCGTGAGCCATTTCAATAACTCCTTGAAATGAGCATTTTCTTTCCATTTTTATGGTCAAATTAGTTACTAGACATGAGAATATAGTTTGAGAACAGGTTTTCAGAGTATAAAAATTTTAGGAAGCTTGCACCATAGAGTAACTAAAAACTCACAGTGCATAGCTGATTCTACCCTGTGAACCAGGTCAAGAACTCCTTGAAGTTAGCATTGTCTTGCAGTTTTTTGGTCAAATTACTTATTAGACATGAGAATATAGTTGGAGAACATATTTTCAGATAATTGAATGTAAGGAAGCTTTCGCCATAGAGTCACTGAAAAGTTAAAGTGCGGAGCCGATTCTACTCAATAAGCCAGGTCAAGAACACCTTGAAGTGAGCATTTTCTTAGCATTTTTATTGTCAAATCAGTTATTAGACATGAGAATATAGTTGGAGAATATGTTTTTAGAGTATAAATATGCTAGGAAGCTTGCGTCATAAAGTGACTAAAAAGCCAAAGCGCAGAGCTAATTCTACTCCGTGAGCCAGGTCAAGAACTCCTTGACATAAGCAATTTCTTACTATTTTAATGATCAAATTATTTATTATATATGAGTATATAGTTGGAGAACATGTTTTCAGAGTATATAACTGTTACAAAGCTTGCGCCATTAAGTCATTGAAAACACAGTGCAGAGTTGATTCTACTCCTGATCCATTTCAATAACTCCTCGAATTGAGCATTTTCTTACCATTTTTATGGTCAAATTAGTTATTATAAATGAGAATATAGTTGGATAACATGTTTTCAGACTATAAAAATGCTAGGAAGCTTGAACCATAGCGTCACTAAAAACTCACAGTGTAGAGCTGATTCTACTCTGTGAACAAGATCAACTCCTTGAATTGAGTATTGTCTTGCCATTTTTATGGTCAAATTAGTTAATATATATTGAGAATATATTTGGATAACATGTTATCAGAGTATAAAATGCTAGGAATCTTGCACCATAGAGTCACAAAAAAGTTAAAGTGTAGAGATGATTCTACTCCGTGAGGCAAGCTAAAAACTCCTTGAAGTGAGCATTTTCTTGACATTTTTATGGTCAAATTAGTTAATAGACATGAGAATATATTTTGAGAACTTGTTTTCAGATTATAACAATGCTTGGAAGCTTACGTCATAGAGTCACTAAAAAGTTAAAGTGCAAAGCTGATTCCACTCTGTGAGCCAGGTCATGAACTCCTTGAAGTGAGCAATTTATTACCATTTTTATGATCAAATTATTTATTATACATGAGTATATACTTGGAGAACATGTTTTTAGAGAATATAACTGCTACAAAGCTTGCGCCATATAGTCCGTGAATACACATAGTGCAGAGCTGATTCTACTCCGTGAGCCATTTCAATAACTCCTTGAAGTTAGCATTTTCTTTCCATTTTTATGGTCAAATTAGTTACTAGACATGAGAATATAGTTGGAGAACATGTTTTTAGAGTATAAAATTTTAGGAAGCTTGCACCATAGAGTAACTAAAAACTCACAGTGCATAGCTGATTCTACTCTGTGAACCAGGTCAAGAACTCCTTGAAGTTAGCATTGTCTTGCAGTTTTTTGGTCAAATTACTTATTAGACATGAGAATATAGTTGGAGAACATATTTTTAGATAATTGAATGTAAGGAAGCTTTCGCCATAGAGTCACTGAAAAGTTAAATTGCGGAGCCGATTCTACTCAATAAGCCAGGTCAAGAACACCTTGAAGTGAGCATTTTCTTAGCATTTTTATTGTCAAATCAATTATTAGACATGAGAATATAGTTGGAGAATATGTTTTTAGAGTATAAATATGCTAGGAAGCTTGCGTCATAAAGTGACTAAAAAGCCAAAGTGCAGAGCTAATTCTACTCCGTGAGCCAGGTCAAGAACTCCTTGACATAAGCAATTTCTTACTATTTTAATGATCAAATTATTTATTATATATGAGTATATAGTTGTAGAACATGTTTTCAGAGTATATAACTGTTACAAAGCTTGCGCCATTAAGTCATTGAAAACACAGTGCAGAGTTGATTCTACTCCATGATCCATTTCAATAACTCCTGGAATTGAGCATTTTCTTACCATTTTTATGGTCAAATTAGTTATTAGAAATGAGAATATAGTTGGATAACATGTTTTCAGACTATAAAAATGCTAGGAAGCTTGAACCATAGCGTCACTAAAAACTCACAGTGTAGAGCTGATTCTACTCTGTGAACAAGGTCAAGAACTCCTTGAATTGAGTATTGTCTTGCCATTTTTATGGTCAAATTAGTTAATATATATTGAGAATATATTTGGATAACATGTTATCAGAGTATAAAATGCTAGGAATCTTGCACCATAGAGTGACAAAAAAGTTAAAGTGTAGAGATGATTCTACTCCGTGAGACAAGCTAAAAACTCCTTGAAGTGAGCATTTTCTTGACATTTTTATGGCCAAATTAGTTAATAGACATGAGAATATATTTTGAGAACTTGTTTTCAGATTATAAAAATTCTTGGAAGCTTACGTCATAGAGTCACTAAAAAGTCAAAGTGCAAAGCTGATTCCACTCTGTGAGCCAGGTCATGAACTCCTTGAAGTGAGCAATTTATTACCATTTTTATGATCAAATTATTTATTATACATGAGTATATACTTGGAGAACATGTTTTTAGAGAATATAATTGCTACAAAGCTTGCGCCATATAGTCAAAGAATACACATAGTGCAGAGCTGATTCTACTCCGTGAGCCATTTCAATAACTCCTTGAAGTGAGCATTTTCTTTCCATTTTTATGGTCAAATTAGTTACTAGACATGAGAATATAGTTGGAGAACATGTTTTCAGAGTATAAAAATTTTAGGAAGCTTGCACCATAGAGTAACTAAAAACTCACAGTGCATAGCTGATTATACAATGTGAACCAGGACAAGAACTCCTTGAAGTTAGCATTGTCTTGCAGTTTTTGGTCAAATTACTTATTAGACATGAGAATATAGTTGGAGAACATATTTTCAGATAATTGAATGTAAGGAAGCTTTCGCCATAGAGTCACTGAAAAGTTAAAGTGCGGAGCCGATTCTACTCAATAAGCCAGGTCAAGAAAACCTTGAAGTGAGCATTTTCTTAGCATTTTTATTGTCAAATTAGTTATTAGACATGAGAATATAGTTGGAGAATATATTTTTAGAGTATAAATACGCTAGGAAGCTTGCGTCATAAAGTGACTAAAAAGCCAAAGCGCAGAGCTAATTCTACTCCGTGAGCCAGGTCAAGAACTCCGTGACATAAGCAATTTCTTACTATTTTAATGATCAAATTATTTATTATATATGAGTATATAGTTGGAGAACATGTTTACAGAGTATATAACTGTTACAAAGCTTGCGCCATTAAGTCATTGAAAACACAGTGCAGAGTTGATTCTACTCCGTGATCCATTTCAATAACTCCTCGAATTGAGCATTTTCTTACCATTTTTATGGTCAAATTAGTTATTAGAAATGAGAATATAGTTGGATAACATGTTTTCAGACTATAAAAATGCTAGGAAGCTTGAACCATAGCGTCACTAAAAACTCACAGTGTAGAGCTGATTCTACTCTGTGAACAAGGTCAAGAACTCCTTGAATTGAGTATTGTCTTGCCATTTTTATGGTCAAATTAGTTAATATATATTGAGAATATATTTGGATAACATGTTATCAGAGTATAAAATGCTAGGAATCTTTCACCATAGAGTCACAAAAAAGTTAAAGTGTAGAGATGATTCTACTCCGTGAGACAAGCTAAAAACTCCTTGAAGTGAGCATTTTCTTGACATTTTTATGGTCAAATTAGTTAATAGACATGAGAATATATTTTGAGAACTTGTTTTCAGATTATAAAAATACTTAGAAGCTTACGTCATAGAGTCACTAAAAAGTCAAAGTGCAAAGCTAATTACACTCTGTGAGCCAGGTCATGAACTCCTTGAAGTGAGCAATTTATTACCATTTTTATGATCAAATTATTTATTATACATGAGTATATACTTGGAGAATATGTTTTTAGAGAATATAACTGCTACAAAGCTTGCGCCATATAGTCAAAGAATACACATAGTGCAGAGCTGATTCTACTCCGTGAGCCATTTCAATAACTCCTTGAAGTGAGCATTTTCTTTCCATTTTTATGGTCAAATTAGTTACTAGACATGAGAATATAGTTGGAGAACATGTTTTCAGAGTATAAAAATTTTAGGAAGCTTGCACCATAGAGTAACTAAAAACTCACAGTGCATAGCTAATTCTACTATGTGAACCAGGTCAAGAACTCCTTGAAGTTAGCATTGTCTTGCAGTTTTTTGGTCAAATTACTTATTAGACATGATAATATAGTTGGAGAACATATATTCAGATAATTGAATGTAAGGAAGCTTTCGCCATAGAGTCACTGAAAAGTTAAAGTGCGGAGCCGATTCTACTCAATAAGCCAGGTCAAGAAAACCTTGAAGTGAACATTTTCTTAGCATTTTTATTGTCAAATTAAATATTAGACATGAGAATATAGTTGGAGAATATATTTTTAGAGTATAAATACGCTAGGAAGCTTGCGTCATAAAGTGACTAAAAAGCCAAAGCGCAGAGCTAATTCTACTCCGTGAGCCAGGTCAAGAACTCCTTGACATAAGCAATTTCTTACTATTTTAATGATCAAATTATTTATTATATATGAGTATATAGTTGGAGAACATGTTTTCAAAGTATATAACTGTTACAAAGCTTGCGCCATTAAGTCATTGAAAACACAGTGCAGAGTTGATTCTACTCCGTGATCCATTTCAATAACTCCTCGAATTGAGCATTTTCTTACCATTTTTATGGTCAAATTAGTTATTAGAAATGAGAATATAGTTGGATAACATGTTTTCAGACTATAAAAATGCTAGGAAGCTTGAACCATAGCGTCACTAAAAACTCACAGTGTAGAGCTGATTCTACTCTGTGAACAAGGTCAAGAACTCCTTGAATTGAGTATTGTCTTGCCATTTTTATGGTTAAATTAGTTCATAGATATTGAGAATATATTTGGATAACATGTTATCAGAGTATAAAATGCTAGGAATCTTGCACCATAGAGTCACAAAAAAGTTAAAGTGTAGAGATGATTCTACTCCGTGAGACAAGCTAAAAACTCCTTGAAGTGAGCATTTTCTTGACATTTTTATGGTCAAATTAGTTAATAGACATGAGAATATATTTTGAGAACTTGTTTTCAGATTATAAAAATGCTTAGAAGTTTACGTCATAGAGTCACTATAAAGTCAAAGTGCAAAGCTGATTACACTCTGTGAGCCAGGTCATGAACTCCTTGAAGTTAGCAATTTATTACCATTTTATGATCAAATTATTTATTATACATGAGTATATACTTGGAGAACATGTTTTTAGAGAATATAACTGCTACAAAGCTTGCGCCATATAGTCAAAGAATACACATAGTGCAGAGCTGATTCTACTCCGTGAGCCATTTCAATAACTCCTTGAAGTGAGCATTTTCTTTCCATTTTTATGGTCAAATTAGTTACTAGACATGAGAATATAGTTGGAGAACATGTTTTCAGAGTATAAAAATTTTAGGAAGCATGCACCCTAGAGTAACTAAAAACTCACAGTGCATAGCTGATTCTACTATGTGAACCAGGTCAAGAACTCCTTGAAGTTAGCATTGTCTTGCAGTTTTTTGGTCAAATTACTTATTAGACATGAGAATATAGTGGGAGAACATATTTTCAGATAATTGAATGTAAGGAAGCTTTCGCCATAGAGTCACTGAAAAGTTAAAGTGCGGAGCCGATTCTACTCAATAAGCCAGGTCAAGAAAACCTTGAAGTGAGCATTTTCTTAGCATTTTTATTGTCAAATTAGTTATTAGACATGAGAATATAGTTGGAGAATATATTTTTAGAGTATAAATACGCTAGGAAGCTTGCGTCATAAAGTGACTAAAAAGCCAAAGCGCAGAGCTAATTCTACTCCGTGAGCCAGGTCAAGAACTCCTTGACATAAGCAATTTCTTACTATTTTAATGATCAAATTATTTATTATATATGAGTATATAGTTGGAGAACATGTATTCAGAGTATATAACTGTTACAAAGCTTGCGCCATTAAGTCATTGAAAACACAGTGCAGAGTTGATTCTACTCCGTGATCCATTTCAATAACTCCTCGAATTGAGCATTTTCTTACAATTTTTATGGTCAAATTAGTTATTAGAAATGAGAATAAAGTTGGATAACATGTTTTTAGACTATAAAAATGCTAGGAAGCTTGAACCATAGCATCACTAAAAACTCATAGTGTAGAGCTGATTCTACTCTGTGAACAAGGTCAAGAACTCCTTGAATTGAGTATTGTCTTGCCATTTTTATGGTCAAATTAGTTAATAGATATTGAGAATATATTTGGATAAAATGTTATCAGAGTATAAAATGCTAGGAATCTTGCACCATAGAGTCACCAAAAAGTTAAAGTGTAGAGATGATTCTACTCCGTGAGACAAGCTAAAAACTCCTTGAAGTGAGCATTTTCTTGACATTTTTATGGTCAAATTAGTTAATAGACATGAGAATATATTTTGAGAACTTGTTTTCAGATTATAAAAATGCTTGGAAGCTTACGTCATAGAGTCACTAAAAAGTCAAAGTGCAAAGCTGATTACACTCTGTGAGCCAGGTCATGAACTCCTTGAAGTGAGCAATTTATTACCATTTTTATGATCAAATTATTTATTATACATGAGTATATACTTGGAGAACATGTTTTTAGAGAATATAACTGCTACAAAGCTTGCGCCATATAGTCAAAGAATACACATAGTGCAGAGCTGATTCTACTCCGTGAGCCATTTCAATAACTCCTTGAAGTGAGCATTTTCTTTCCATTTTTATGGTCAAATTAGTTACTAGACATGAGAATATAGTTGGAGAACATGTTTTCAGAGTATAAAAATTTTAGGAAGCTTGCACCATAGAGTCACTTAAAACTCACAGTGCATAGCTGATTCTACTCTATGAACCAGGTCAAGAACTCCTTGAAGTGAGCATTGTCTTGCTGGTTTTTTGGTCAAATTACTTATTAGACATGAGAATATAGTGGGAGAACATATTTTCAGAGAATAAAATGTAAGGAAGCTTTTGCCATAGAGTCACTGAAAAGTTAAAGTGCGGAGCCGATTCTACTCAATAAGCCAGGTCAAGAACTCCTTGAAGTGAGCATTTTCCTGCCATTTTTATGGTCAAATTAGTTATTAGACATGAGAATATATTTTGATAACATTTTTCAGAGTATAAAAATGCTAGTAAGCTTGCGTCATAGAGTCACTAAAACAATCAAAGTGCAAAGTTGATTCTACTCCGTGATCAAGGTCAAGAACTACTTGAAGTGAGCAATTTCTCACCATTTTTATGATCAAAATTTTTATTATACATGAGTACATAGTTGGAGAACATGTTTTTAGAGAATATAATTGCTACATAGCTAGCGCCATAGAGTCACTGAAAACAGACAACGCTGAGTTGATTCTACTCCTTGAGCCATTTCAATAACTCCTTAAGTGAACATTTTCTTTCCATTTTATGGTCAAATTAGTTATTAGACATGAGAATATAGTTTGAGAATATGTTTTCAGAATATAAAAATGCTAGGAAGCTTGCACCACAGAGTAACTAAAAACAAACAGTACATAGCTGATTCTACCCTGTCAACCTGGTCAAAAACTCCTTTAAGTGAGCATTGTCTTGCCATTTTTAAGGTCAAATTAGTTAATAGAAATGAGAATATAGTTGGAGAACATGTTTTCAGAATATAAAATGCTAGGAAGCTTACACCATAGAGTCACAAAAAAGTTAAAGTGTAGAGATGATTCTACTCCCTGAGACAGGCTAAGAACTCCTTGAAGTGAGCATTTTCTTGAAATTTTTATGGTCAAATTAGTTAATAGACAAGAGAATATATTTTGAGAACATGTTTTCAGATTATAAAAATGCTTGGAAGCTTACATCATAGAGTCACTAAAAAGTCAAAGTGCAAAGCTGATTCCACTCTATGAGCCAGGTCATGAACTCCTTGAAGTCAGCAATTTATTACCATTTTTATGATCAAATTATTTATTATACATGAGTATATACTTGTAGAACATGTTTTCAGAGAATATAACTGCTACAAAGCTTGCGCCATATAGTCAGTGAATACATATAGTGCAGAGCTGCCGTGAGCCATTTCAATAACTCCTTGAAATGAGCATTTTCTTTCCATTTTTATGGTCAAATTAGTTACTAGACATGAGAATAAAGTTGGAGAACAGGTTTTCAGAGTATAAAAATTTTAGGAAGCTTGCACCATAGAGTAACTAAAAACTCACAGTGCATAGCTGATTCTACTCTATGAACCAGGTCAAGAACTCCTTGAAGTGAGCATTGTCTTGCCAGTTTTTTGGTCAAATTAGTTATTAGACATGAGAATATAGTTGGAGAACATATTTTCAGAGTATAAAATGGTAGGAAGCTTTCGCCATAGAGTCACTAAAAAGTTAAAGTGCAGAGCTGATTCTACTCCATAAGTCAGGTCAAGAACTCCTTGAAGTGAGCATTTTCTTGGCATTTTTATTGTCAAATTAGTTATTAGACATGAGAATATAGTTGGAGAATATATTTTTTAGTATAAATATGCTAGGAAGCTTGCGTCATAAAGTGACTAAAAAGCCAAAGCGCAAAGCTAATTCTACTCCGTGAGCCAGGTCAAGAACTCCTTGAAATAAGCAATTTCTTACTATTTTTATGATCAAATTATTTATTATAGATGAGTATATAGTTAGAGAACATGTTTTCAGAGTATATAACTGCTACAAAGCTTGTGCCATAAAGTCATTGAAAACACAGTGCAGAGTTGATTCTACTCCGTGATCCATTTCAATAACTCCTTGAAGTGAGCATTTTCTTGCCATTATTATTGTTAAATTAGTATTTAGAAATGAGAATATAGTTGGATAACAAGTTTTCAGACTATAAAATTGCTAGGAAGCTTGAACCATAGAGTCACTAAAAACTCACAGTGCAGAGCTGATTCTACTATGTGAACCAGGTCAAGAACTCTTTGAAGTGATCGTTGTCTTGCCTTTTTTATGATCAAATTAGTTATTAGACTTTAAAAAATAGTAGGAGAACATGTTTTCAGAGTATTAAATACTAGGAAGGTTGCGCCATAGAGTCAGTAATAAGTTAAAGTACAGAGCAGATTCTACTCTATGTGCTAGGTTAAGAACTCCTTGAAGTGAGCATTTTCATGACATTTTTATGGTCAAATTAGTTATTTGACATGAGAATATAGTTGGAGAACATGTTTTCAGAGTATAAAATGCTAGGAAGCTTGCGTCATAGAGTCACTAAAAAGTCAAAGTGCAAAGTTAATTCTACTCCGTGAGCCAGGTCAAGAACTCCTTGAAGTGAGCAATTTCTAAACATTTTTATGATAAATTATTTATTATACATGAGTATATACTTGGAGAACATGTTTTCAAAGTATATAACTGCTACAAAGCTAGCGCCATAGAGTCACTGAAAACACACAATGCAGAGTCGATTCTACTCCTTGAGTCCTTTCAATAACTCCTTAAAGTGAACATTTTATTGCCATTTTATGGTCCAATTAGTTATTAGACAAACGAATATAGTTGGATAATATGTTTTTAGAGTATAAAAATGCTAGGAAGCTTGCACCATAGAGTAACTAAAAACTCAAAGTACAGAGCAGATTTTACTCTATGAACCAGGTCAAGAACTCCTTGAAGTGAGCATTGTCTTGCCATTTTTAAGGTCAAATTAGTTAAAATACATGAGAACATAGTTGGAGATCATATTTTCAGGGTATAAAATGCTAGGAAGCTTACGCCATAGAGTTACTAAAAAGTTAAAGTGTAGAGATGATTCTACTCCATGAGCCAGGTTAAGAACTCCTTGAAGTGTGCATTTATTGACATTTTTATGGTCAAATTAGTTAATAGACATGAGAATAAATTTTGAGAAAATGTTTTCAGATTATAAAAATGCTTGGAAGCTTACGTCATAGAGTCACTAAAAAGTCAAAGTGGAAAGCTGATTCCACTCTGTGAGCTAGGTCAAGAACTCCTTGAAGTGAGAAATTTCTTACCATTTTTATGATCAAATTATTTATTATACATGAGTATATACTTGGAGAACATGTTTTCATAGTATATAACTGTTACAAAGCTTGCGTCACAGAGTCACTAAAAACACATAGTGCAGAGCTGATTCTACTCCATGAGCCATTTCAATAACTCCTTGAAGAGAGCATTTTCTTTCCATTTTTGTGGTCGAATTAGTTGTTAGACATGAGAATATAGTAGGAGAACATATTTTCAGTGTATAAAAATTTTAGGAAGCTTTCACCATAGAGTCACTAAAAACTCACAGTGCATATCTGATTATGCTCTGTGAACCAGGTCAAGAACTCCTTGAAGTGAGCATTGTCCTGCCATTTTTTTGGTCAAATTAGTTATTAGACATGAGAATATAGTTGGAGAACATATTTTTAGAGTATAAAATGTCAGGAAGCTTTCACAATAGAGTAACTAAAAAGTTAAAGTGCAGAGCTGATTCTACCCCATAAGCCAGGTCAAGAACTCCTTGAAATGAGCATTTTCTTGCCATTTTTATGGTCAAATTAGTTATTAGACATGAGAATATAGTTGGAGAATATGTTTTAAAAGTATAAATATGCTAGGAAGCTTGCGTTATAGAGTCACTAAAATGCCAAAGCGCATAGCTGATTCTACTCTGTGAGCTAGGTGAAGAACTACTTGAAATGAGCTATTACTTACTATTTTTATTATCAAATTATTTATTATACATGAGTATATAGTTGGAGAACATCTTTTCAGAGTATATAACTGCTACAAAGCTTGCGCTATAAAGTCACTAAAAACACAGTGCAGAGTTGATTCTACTCCGTGATCCATTTCAATAACTCCTTGAAGTGAACATTTTCTTGCCATTTTTATCGTCAAATTAGTTATTAGACATGAGAATATAGTTGGATAACATGTTTTCAGAGTATAAAAATGCTAGGAAGCTTGAACCATAGAGTCACTAAAAACTCACAGTGCAGAGCTGATTCTACTCTGTGAACTAGGTCAAGAACTCCTTGAAGTGAGAATTGTCTTGCCATTTTTATGGTCAAATTAGTTATTCCACATGAGAAAATAGTAGGAGAACATGTTTTCAGGGTATAAAAAAATTTTCGCCATGGAGTCACTAAAATGTCAAGGTGTAGAGCTGATTCTACTCCGTGATCCAAGTCAAGAGCTACTTGAAGTGAGCAATTTCTTACCATTTTTGTGATCAAATTATTAATTATACATGATTTCATAGTTGGAGAACATATTTTTAGAGTATATAACTGCTACAATGCTTGTGCCTTAGATTCACTGAAAACACACAGTGCAGAGTTAATTCTATACCGTGAGCCATTTCAATATCTCCTTGAAGTGTGCATTTTTTCGCCATTTTTATGGTCAAATAAGTTATTAGACATGAGAATATAGTTGGAGAACATGTTTTCAAGTACAAAAATGCTAGGAATCTTGCACCATAGAGTCACTAAAAACTCACAGTGTAGAGCTGATTCTACTCTGTGAACCAGGTCAAGAACACTTTGAAGTGAGCATTTTCTTGCCATTTTTATGGTCAAATTATATAATAGACATGAGAATATAGTAGGAGAATAAGTTTTCGGAGTATAAAAATTCTAGGAAGTTTGTGCCATAGAGTCACTAAAAAGTTAAAGTGTAGAGGTGATTCTACTCCGTGAGCCAAGTTATGAACACCTTGAAGTGAGCATTTTCTTGCCATTTTTATGGTCAAATTAGTTGTTAGACAAGAGAATATATTTTTAGAAAATGTTTTCAGAGTATAAAAATGCAAGGAAGCTTGCGTCATAGAGTCACAAAAAAGTCAAAGTGCAAAGTTGATTATACTCCATGAGCCAGGTCAAGAACTACTTGGAGTGAGCAATTTTTTATCATTTTTATGATCAAATTATTTATTATACATGAGTATATACTTGGAGAACATGTTTTCAGAGTATATTACTACAACAAAGCTTGCAACACAGGGTCATTAAAAACATATAGTGCAGAGTTGATTCTACTCCGTGAGCCATTTCAATAACTCCTTGAAGTGAGCATTTTATTTCGATTTTTATGGTCGAATTAGTTATTAGACATGAGAATATAGTTGGATAACATGTTTCAGAGTATAAACATATTAGGAAGCTTGCACCATAGAGTCACTAAAAACTCACAGTGAAGAACTGATTCTACTCTGTGAACCAGGTCAAGAACTCATTGAAGTGAGCATTGTCTTTCCATTTTTTTGGTCAAATTAGTTATTAGACATGAGAATATAGTTCGAGAACATATTTTCAGAGTATACAATGTTAGGAAGATTTTGCCATAGAGTCACTAAAAAGTTAAAGTGCATAGCTGATTCTACTCCATAAGCCAGGTCAAGAACTCCTTGAAGTGGGCATTTTGTTGCCATTTTTATTGTCAAATTAGTTATTATACATGAGAATATAGTTGGAGAACATGTTTTCAGAGCATAAATATGCTAAGAAGCTTGCGTCATTAAGTCACTAAAAAGCCAAAGCGCATAGCTGACCCTATTCCGTGAGCCAGGCCAAGAACTCCTTGAAGTGAGCAATTTCTTACTATTTTTATGATCAAATTATTTATTATACATGAGTATATAGTTGGATAACATGTTATTAGAGTATATAACTGCTACAAAGCTTGCGCCATAATGTCACTGAAAACAAAGTGCAGAGTTGATTCTACTCCGTGATCCATTTCAATAACTCCTTGAAGTGAGCATTTTCTTGCCATTTATATGGTCAAATTAGTTACTAGACATGAGAATATAGTTGAATAACATGTTTTCAGAGTATAAAAATACTAGGAAGCTTGAACCATAGAGTCACTAAAAACTCACAGTGTAGAACTAATTCTACTCTGTGAACCAGGTCAAGAACTCCTTGAAGTGAGCATTGTCTTTCCATTTTTATGGTCAAATTAGTTATTAGACATGAGCTATAATAGGAGAACATGTTTTCTGAGTATAAAAATGTTAGGAAGCTTGCTCCATGGAGTCACTAAAATGTCAATGTGCAGAGTTGATTCTACTCTGAGATCCAGGTTAAGAACTACTTGAAGTGAGCAATTTCTTACCATTTTTATAATCAAATTAATTATTATACATGAGTGTATAGTTGGAGAACATATTTTCAGATTATATAACTACTACAAAGCTTGCGCCATAGAGTCACTGAAAACACACAGTGCAGAGTTTATTCTACTCTGTGAACCATTTCAATAACTCCTTGAATTGTGCATTTTTTTGCAATTTTTATAGTCAAATTAGTTATTAGACATGGGAATATAGTTGGAGAACATTTTTTCAAGTACAAAAATTCTAGTAAGCTTGCACCATAGAGTCACTAAAAACTCACAGTGCATAGCAGATTATACTCTGTGAACTAGGTCAAGAACTCCTTGAAAGGAGCATTGTCCTGCCATTTTTGTGGTCAAATTAGTTAAAAGACATTAGAATATAGTTGGATAACATGTTTTTATAGTATAAAAATGCTAGGAAGGTTGCGCCATAGAGTCACTAAAAAGTTAAAGTTTAGAGTTGATTCTACTCCGTGATCCAGGTTAAGAACTCCTTAAAGTGAGCATTTTCTTGCCATTTTTATGGTCAAATTAGTTATTAGACATGAGAATGTATTTTTAGAACATATTTTAGAGTATAAAAATGCTAGGAAGGTTGCTTCATAGAGTCACTAAAAAGTCAAAGTGCAAAGCTGATTCTACTCCTTGAGTCAGGTCAAGAACTCCTTGAAGTGAGCAATTTCTTACCATTTTATGATCAAATTACATATTATACATTATTATATACTTGGAGAAAATGTTTTTAGAGTATATAAGTGCTACAAAGCTTGCGCTACAGAGTCACTAAAAACACATAGTGCAGGGCTGATTCTACTCAATGAGCCATTTCAATAACTCCTTGAAGTGAGCATTTTCTTTCCATTTTTATAGTCAAATTAGTTATTAGACATGAGAATATAGTTGGAGAACATGTTTTTAGAGTATAAAAATGTTAGGAAGCTTGCGCCATTGAGTCACTGAATACACACAGTGCAGAGCTTCTTCTACTCCGTGAGCCATTTCAATAACTCCTTGAAGTGAGCATTTTCTTTCCATTTTATGGTCAAATTAGTTATTAGACATGAGAATATAGTTGGAGAACATGTTTTCAGAGTATAAAAATGTTAGGAAGCTTGCACCATAGAGTCACTAAAAACTCACAGTGCATAGCTGATCCTACTCTGTGAACCAGGTCAAGAACTCCTTGAAGTGAGCATTGTCTTTCCATTTTTTGGTCAAATTAGTTATTAGACATGAGAATATAGTTGGAGAACATATTTATAGAGTATAAAATGTTAGGAAGCTTTCGCCATAGAGTAACTAAAACTTAAAGTGCAGGGCTGATTCTACTCCATAAGCCTGGTCAAGAACTCCTTGAAGTAAGCATTTTCTTGCCATTTTTATGGTCAAATTAGTTATTAGACATGAGAATATAGTTGGAGATTATTTTTTATAGAGTATAAATACGCTAGGAAGCTTGCGTCTTAAAGTCACTAAAAAGCCAAAGCGCATAGCTGATTCTACTCCGTGAGCCAAGTCAAGAACTCCTCGAAATGAGCAATTTCTTACTATTTTATGATCAAATTATTTATTATACATGAGTATATAGTTGGAGAACATGTTTTCAGAGTATATAACTGCTACAAAGCCTGTGCCATAAAGTCACTGAAAAATAGTGCAGAGTTGATTCTCCTCCGTGATCCATTTCAATAACTCCTTGAATGGAGCATTTTCTTGCCATTTTTATGGTCGAATTAGTTATTAGACATTAGAATATCATTGGAGAACATGTTTTAGAAAGAAAACTCATAGTGCAGAGCTGATTCTACTCTTTTAACCAGGTCAAGAACTCCTTGAACTGAGACTTATCTTACAATTATATGGTCAAATTAGTTATTAGACATGAGAAATTAGTAGGAAAACATGTTTTCAGAGTATAAAAATGTTTGTGCCATGGAGTCACTAAAATGTCAAAGTGCAGAGCTGATTCTACTCTGTGATCCAGGTCAAGAACTACTTGAAGTGAGCAATTTCTTACCATTTTTACGATCAAATTATTTATTATACATGAGTGTATAGTTGGAGAACTTATTTTCAGAGTATATAACTGCTACAAAGCTTGTGCCACAGAGTCACTGAAAACACATAGTGTAGAGTTGATTCTACTCTGTGAGCCATTTCAATAACTCCCTGAAGTGTGCATTTTTTCGCCATTTTTATGGTCAAAATAGTTATTAGACATGAAAATATATTTTTAGAACATGTTTTCAGTGTATAAAAATGCTAGAAAGTTTACGTCATAGAGTCACTAAAAAGTCAAAGTGCTAAGCTGATTCTACTCCTTGAGCTAGGTCAAGAACTCCTTGAAGTGAGCAATTTCTTATCATTTTCTGATCAAATTATTTATTATACATGAGTATATACTTGAGAACATATTTTCATAGTATATATCTGATACAAAGCTTGCGCCACAGAATCACTAAAAACACATAGTGCAGAGCTGATTCTACCCCGTGAGCTATTTCAATAACTCCTTGAAGTGAGCATTTTCTTTCCATTTTTATGGTCAAATTAATTATTAGACATGAGAATATATTTGGAGAACATGTTTTCAGAGTATAAAAATATTACGAAGCTTGCACCATAGAGTCACTAAAAACTCACAGTGCAGAGCTGATTCTTTTCTGTGAACCAGGTCAAGAACTCACTGAAGTGAGGATTGTCTTGCCATTTTTTTCGTAAAATTAGTTATTATACATGACTGTATAGTTGGAGAACATGTTTTCAGAGTATAAATATGCTGGGAAGCTTGCGTATAAAGCCACTAAAAAGCCAAAGCGCATAGTCGATCCTACTCCGTGAGCCAAGTCAAGAACTCCTTGAAGTGAGCAATTTATTACTATTTTTATGATCAAATTATTTATTATACGTGAGTATATAGTTGGATAACATATTATAAGAGTATAAAATTGCTACAAAGTTTGCGCCATAAAGTCACTTGAAAAACACAGTGCAGAGTTGATTCTACTCCGTGATCCATTTCAATAACTCCTTGAAGTGAGCATTTTCTTGCCATTTTTATGGTTGAATTAGTTATTATACATTAGAATATCATTGGAGAACATGTTTTCAGAGTATACAAATGTTAGGAAGCTTGCACCATAGAGTCACTAAAAACTCACAGTGCAGAGCTGATTCTACTCTGTGAAGCAGGACAAGAACTCCTTGAAGTGAGCATTGTCTTGCCATTTTCATGGTCAAATTAGTTAATAGACATGAGAATATAGTTGGAGAACATGTTTTCAAAGCATTAAAAGCTAGGAAGGTTGCGCCATAGAGTCACTAAAAAATTAAAGTGCAGAGCTGATTCTACTCCGTGAGCTAGGTTAATAACTCCTTGAAGTGAGCATTTTCATGCCATTTTTATGGTCAAATTAGTTATTAGACATGAAAATATATTTTGAGAACATGTTTTCAGATTACAAAAATGCTAGGAAGCGTGCATCAAAGTGTCACTAAAAAGTCAAAGTGCAAAGCTAATTCTACTCTGTGAGATAGGTCAAGAACTCCTTGAAGTGAGAAATTTCTCAACATTTTTATGATCAAAATATTTATTATAGATGAGTATATACTTGGAGAACATGTTTTGTGAGTATAACTGCTGCAAACCTAGCGTCATAGAGTCACTAAAAACACACAATGCAGAGTTGATTCTACTCCTTGAGCCATTTCAATAACTCTTGAAGTGAACATTTTCTTGCCATTCTATGGTCAAATTAGTCATTTGACATGAGAATATAGTTGGAGAATATGTTTTCAGAGTATAAAAATGCTAGGAAGCTTGCACCATAGAGTAACTAAAAACTCACAGTACAGAGTTGATTTTACTCTGTCAAACTGGTCAAAAACTCCTTTAAGTGAGCATTGTCTTACCATTTTTAAGGTCAAATTAGTTAATAGACATGAGAATATAATTGGAGAACATGTTTTAAGAGTATAAAATACTAGGAAACTTGCGACATAGAGTCACTAAAAAGTTAAAGTGCAAAGATGATTCCATTTTTATGATCAAATTATTTATAATACATGAGTATATACTTGGAGAATACGTTTTCTGAGTATATAACTGATACGAAGATTGCGCCATAGATTCACTGAATACACATAATGCAGAGCTGATTCTACTCCGTGAGCCATTTCAATAACTCCTTGAAGTGAGAATTTTCTTTCTATTTTTATGGTCGAATTAGTTATTAGACATGAGAATATTGTTGGAGAACATGTTTTCAGAGTATAAAAATGTTAGGAAGCTTGCACCATAGAGTCACTAAAAACTTACAGTGCAGAGCTGGTTCTACTCTGTGAACCAGGTCAAGAACTACTTGAAGTGAGCATTGTCTTGCCATTTTTTTGGTCAAATTAACTATTACACACGAGAATATAGTTGGAGAACATACTTTCAGAGTATAAAATGTTAGGAAGCTTTCGCCATAGAGTCACTAAAAAGTTAAAGTGCAGAGCTGATTCTACTACGTAAGCCTGGTCAAGAACTCCTTGAAGTAAGCATTTTCTTACCATTTTTATGGTCAAATTAGTTATTAGACATGAGAATGTAGTTGGAGAATATGTTTTCAGATTATAAATATTCTAGGAATCTTGCATCATAAAGTCACTAAAAAGCCAAAGCGCAGAATTTATTCTACTCCGTGAGTCAGGTCAAGAACTCCTTGAAGTGAGCAATTTCTAACTATTATTATGATCAAATTATTTATTATACATGAGTATATAGTTGGACAACATGTTTTCAGAGTATATAATTGCTACAAAGCTTGCTCCATAAATCCACTGAAAATACAGTGCAAAGTTGATTCTACTCCTTGATCCATTTCAATAACTCCTTGAAGTGAGCAGTTTATGGCTATTTTTATAGTCAAATTAGATATTAGATATGACAATACAGTTGGAGAACATATTTTCAGAGTATAAAAATACTTGGAACATTGCGCCATAGAGTCACTAAAAGTTAAAGTGGAGAGCTGATTCTACTCCGTGAGCCATGTTAAGAACTCCTTGAAGTGAGCATTTTCTTTCCATTTTTATGGTCAAATTTGTTATTAGATATGAGAGTATATTTTGGGAACATGTTTTCAGAGTATAAAAATGGTAGGAAGCTTGCATCATAGAGTTACTAAAAAGTCAAAGTGCAAAGCTGATTCTACTCCGTGAGTGATGAGCGTTTTCTCAACACACAATTAATCCCCAAGTATGAAGGATATCAATTGTAGTTTCGAAAGGTGACCAAGTGAATATCGAACCCAAGGGACGGCGTATTATCAATTAAATTATTATCTAAATTAATTAAGACGATTATGGCAATATAGTTGAGGTTTGGAATTATTAAACTAATAAACAATAAATTAAATAACAAATAAAATAAACTATCACTCGAAGAATACGTAGGTGGATCAAGTAGGAGAATAGGTAGCTCTAGGATAATCCAGTTTTACTAATTAACTTCCCTTCCATGTGTCAATGTCCGACTCTGCCTTGTGGAATATGGACGCATCACTAAACCATGCATATCTACTCTATAGACACAAGTAAACATGCGTGTAACACGTGTGAATAACCTCGGAGCAAGAGACATAATTTCACCCCCCTTTCTAGGTACTATCAGTATCAATTATTTCCCCCTAGGATTGGTACTCTAACCCGATATGATCTCCCTTTATAGGTACTATGAAGTTATCCTCTTTATCCTACTTATTAACCCGAATTCAATTCAATTAATAAGTATTCATATATGATAGTTCTAATGAAGCTTCGGAGTCCCCTCACTTAGAATCATAACATGGAATCCTGTTCAGCGGTGAACGCACTCAATCTACAACCAAGATATATATTCAGACTCTATATACCAATTGAAGATGCACAAAACGACCATGAATATGGATTAAGAAAGCACAATCATATATAAAATAAACCACAAGTAGTGTTGTACGGAGTGTATACATGGAAGTTCAATTAACTAGATAAAACCTTCAAACTCCTAAATCTACCAAAAAGGCTCTAGCCCATGATGTTTCGAAGAACAATCATGGGTGTTGGATAGATCTTACCCGGATGTCCGGAAAATACAAGATAAATTAGGAAACGAATAAACCCTTGATATGGCGTCTTCATGCCCTTCTCCATCTTGAATCCTCCTCTTGGTTCTCCTCTTGATTCCACAAGCGAATCTTCAAAGTGATGGATAGATGAAGGAAAGGAAGTGGATGATGGATGGGGGGTGATCCCCCCTTGTGGGGTGTTGTATGGTTGTGGCCTCTCCTCGGTGATTGGTGACGTTTCTTGACTGCATGAGCCTCCTTTTATACTTGTAATCACGTCTCTAGGGCTTGGAATGGGCTTTTCAAGTGATCCCACGCGTTTTGGCCTCGAAAATACGTAAGTTCCCGCACGTAGGTTCGACCTCGTCAAACAGGTCGAACCTCTCCCTCTTTGGTCGAACCACAGGTCGAACCCTGCTACTGGATTTGCGCAGTCTCTCCGTTTCGCGTATAACTTTCACATCCGACCTCCGAATTGAGTGATTCTTGCGCTCACGCGATCCTCTCTTCCTTGGCTTTCTATCCATATAAAGAAATCACAAAAACTCTAAGAATTGAATATGTAACAGGCCATGGAAAGTAGCACTGCAATTCTGTTCGGCACAGCTCGCGCGGCGTCACCACTTTGCTCATAACTTCCTCGTTCGGACTCCGAATGGGATGTTCTTTACGCCAAAACGACCCTCTCTTCAGTGGCTTTCCAACCATGTATCAAACTTCCCGTTCAGAGCTCCACATCAATACAGAATAATTACACAAGTTGAATGTGCGTTTATCAGCATTCTTGCACAAATTGCACCTTTTCTCAAACTTGGCTCTTTTCATCCTTTTTCCACCTAAAACACAACAAAACACCTCAAGTGCACATAATTCTCACATATAATGAATATAAGACTATTGTGCTAATATATGACAAGAATATCAATCAAAAAGGTGTTAAATTGGACACTAAAACACACTTATTTTCACTCTCATCAAACCCCCAAACTTACCCGTTGCTCGTCCCGAGGCAACAAAATAAAAATAAAGAGAGAGAGAGTAAGAAAATTAGCAGGGAAACAAGGACTATGATCAATACCCCATTCAAAATACAATTGTCATCAACTTAGGTCATGCAACTCTTATCACGTATAATAATCAATTCAAAGCATACAAGTTGAGACAATCACCACCAATTCAAATGCTCCATCAAAATGTTCTCACGGGAAGTATATATCACTCACACTCAAGTGTAAAAGATGTACACTTATGGGTTAAGGTGTTTACGCTCAGATTCAATTCAAGTGCATGCGTAACCATAAGCTTGCCTATTGTCTCAACTCTCCTTTTACTTGTAGCTAGTAAATCATGGATCAAAAAGGTCTTTCATTAGGTTGTAATGTAGGCTCTTTGGAATAGGTGGGAAATATATGGATAAGTGACTCAAAACTACGATCAATCAAGCTGCAGTCTCTCTCGATCTTTCATTCTTCCTCATCACTTCAATTAAGCACAATACTCTTCCATCTTTCTCCTTCAAGCACAACATATTTTCTTTCAACTTTTCCTAGCTCTTCAACTCCATCATTCTCCTTTTCTTCACCCTCTTTTTCTCTTTTTTTTTTAATTTTCTTTCAAGGTACCAGTTTCGGGTACTACCTCTCACATCCTCCATAGGGTACTAGATTTAAGCAATACCCTAGGGTGTTTGATTGCATGAAGTACTAGATTTAAGCACTACTCCATGAATTTCTTTTTCATCCTTAAGACTCTTTTTTCATTATCCTTATCATCCCTCAAATCACCACTCTCTTCAATTAAGCTTTATTGGCTATCAAAGAATGGATTTAATAAGGCTCAAATGGGCTGACTAGGGATTTAATGAATTCAGGTAAAGTATATGGGAAAATATGGGTTAAATATCAAAGATGGCCTAATATCATTTTCATAATCCACTAGACTAATCTTGAATATTCAAGGAGACTCAAGGCAAGTTCTAGAATACATGATCAACGAGGCTCAAAATCTCACATGGGTTTTTAACAAGTAACAGAGCACCTTTCATGGTAAGCAATATCCCACAAGTACACATAGAACTTCATATCACAATATATCTCAAATACACTTCCTTCATCAATTTCAAGAGCATATGAATTTCAAAGACAATTTTAACAATATAAGCTCACATGGATCACCACCATTAACACAATCATTCACTCCATGAATTAAAAGCACATATAAAAATTAGAAAAAGAAAACGAGGGCACCTGATTTTTCTTCAACGTACGCACGAGCTCCTCGAGTCAAAGCCTCAATGTAGAACTCGTCTTGCCACTCTTTTACTTTTTTCTATCATCAAAGCTCAAACAAACTCATCATCACAGGATTCATCAATAATAAAATAGGAGAACTATAAGAAAGAATTAATTGACTATCTAATCGACTCCACACACACTAGAAACACCACTGAACACTAGGCAAATTGCAAAAAAATCGACACATCAAAACCGATTAAAGTTTCAATATACCGCAAAAAATCAACTCCCCTAGCAAACATCACAAAGAAAAGATTATATTCTTGGTGCTTCAATGAGGTAAGAACATCACACCCCCCCAAACTTAGTAAAAACATAAGTTGAAACTAAGTTTGAAAAGAGATGTAATTGCCGATTAGTAAGCACCTCAAATATAAAAATTTCTTACTCACACAAAATAAATAATAAAGCACTAAAACGGAAGGGCAAGCCCCCAACAGGCGCTCATGTTTAACGTCGAAGAGTCACGACGGATTACCGCTTTGTACTACTTGATCGGAGGACCGTCTTGTCGCATCCTCACCTTCAAATACTTTCTTTTCCTCTTCTTGTCTACACTCAACACCTCACCTTTCTTGGTCACAAAAATATGATCATTGAAATTTCCTTGCTCCCATGGCTGTCTAGACTTCTCCTTGTCAACCTTCCACTTAAATTCAGAATCACCTATCTTAGAAAAATCAAGATTAAACAAGTTAGAAACCATATCAATGCTCTTGCACGATTGAGTCTCCATGGGCATCTTCATTGCATGATCAAGAGAGAAAATCACATCTTCATTATCCATTCGCAGTCTAAGCTTTCCTTCCTTAACATCTATCATAGCTCCAGCTGTGGAAAGGAACGGTCGTCCCAAAATAAGGGGAATGGCACCCTTATCATATTCCATCTCAAGTACAAGAAAATCCACGGGAAAAACTAACTTATCCACTCTCACTAAAACATCTTCAATTAAACCCTTCGGACAAGTCATGGATCTATCCGCCAATTGAAGAGCAATATTCGTGGGAGTTAACTCCCCCAAACCAAGCCTTTTAAATATGGACAAAGGCATCAAGTTAACGCTTGCCCCCAAATCACACAAGGCATTCTGTGCCGACCCTTTTCCAATGTCACAAAGAATGATGAAGCTTCCCGGATCCTTTAACTTTGCAGGCAGCTTCCTTTGAAGGATCGAGCTGCAATTCTCTGATAGGTTCACCGTCTCCACTCCGTTCAAGCTTCTCTTCTTTGATATAATATTCTTGAGGAATCGGGCATAGTATGGCATCTCCATGATTGCTTCAGAGAAAGGAATGTTCAAGCTTACTTTGCTCATGACATCGTGAAACCTCTTGAACTTTTCTTCTAATCCCTTCTCGGCCAATCTCGAAGAAAACGGAGGAGGTATCTTGGTCTTTGGTCTTCCCCATTCATCACGTTCAACCTCCTTCGCTTTATCCTTCTTGGCTCTCAATCTCTTTGCTTCTTCCCACTTCTTCTTCATTGTAAGCTCAGTATTCTGCTCATGTAATGGTACTGGAGTAGCATCAACATCATGCGGAGCATTCGACAAAGAAATAGGCAACTTCTGGATGGGTTCGACCAGGGTTCGACCTGTGGAACAGGTCGAACCAGGTACGTACTGGTCGAACCTACCTTCTGGACAACGGCTCTTTTTTTGAATTTGAGGTTCGACCTGGGTTCGACCAGTGTTAGAGGTCGAACCACTGCCCCCTAGGTCGAACTGCCTCACTGTATAGTTTATATCCTCCGGTTCGACCTGGGTTCGACCTGCTGGGTTGGTCGAACCATTACGGTCATGGTCGAACCATTGCTGCGACAAAACAGAGCACTCCGGATGAAAAGGTTCGACCATGGTTCGACCTGCAGAACAGGTCGAACCCTCTGGGTTTTGGTCGAACCGGTGTTCTGGAAAAATAGAGTTCTCCGCATGGTGAGGTTCGACCATGGTTCGACCTGAATGCCAGGTCGAACCTTCTGGATGTTTGTCGAACTGAGGATTAGCTATGTCCAAATTTGATCTCGGCCTCGTCGTTCCCTCGTACTGCGTTCCAGATCTTAACGTGATGGCTTTATCTTCCAATTGTTGTGCCAATTGATTTACGTTCGTGGTCATCTGCCCCATCATCAAGGTAAGCTCCTTCAACTGCTTAGATAAATCTGCACGATCAACATTCATGGTATCCTCAAGATGATCAATCCTTGCATCATTCTTAGCTATGTATCGATGGAAGGTATCTTCAACACTCTTCACTTCTTTCTGCTTCATACAAGGCCCCCTTAATGTCAACTCTGTGATCTGCCTCTGCTGGGACTCTAGTAGCTTGTTGATGTTAGCTAGACTAGAGACGATCTCATCATCCCTATTCGGCTTCTCCACTTGATGTTCAACTTGCGCCACCTTACCAAGTACATATGATCCTCTATCTCTCTCTACTGGCCAGTCACGTGTATTCATAGAGATGTCTTCAAACAATTTTTCTGCTTCAAGTGCTGTCTTAGATAACAGCGCTCCTCCTGATGATGCATCAATAAAAATACGCGATTCACAATTCAATCCATAGTAGAAGATGCTTATGTATTCAGCCTTAGACATTCCATGCTGTGGACACCTCCTGAGCATGTCTTTAAACCTGTCCCACGCCTCATAAAATTTCTCACCCTGATTCATAACAAATCGAGTGATCTCTTGCTTCATTCTTAAGATCCTTGAGGGTGGCATGTATCTCTCCAAGAACTTCTGCTGCAGTTGGTCCCATGTATTGCAATCTGTGGCATCAAGAGTCTCATACCAAGCTTCCGCCTTATCAATCAAAGAGAACTTGAATAAGGCGATCCGCCTAGCATTATCATTCGCTCCACTGCCCTTTTGAGTGTTTGCATAACCAAGAAATCTTCGGAGATGCTGATATGGATCTTCAAAACAACCTCCAGAAAAGGGATTCTTCTCTACCATGTTAATAAGAGCGGGATGTATCTCAAAATCATCATCTTCCCCCCTTGCTCCTATCAACCCCATGTTGACATTCCCAAAGTTCGTGAAAATTTCACGTATGGCAATATTATCCGGATTCTGCCTTGCTCCGGCCATGTTTAGATCAATGTGTTATTCCTTCTTTTCCTTCCTCTCCTTTTTCAAGCACACAAGTAACTCGGAAAAATTCAAGGTTAGATAGAAATAAATAATCATAAATAAAAGAAAAAAAAATATCTTAATCAAACTAGAAATAATAAAATCAATAATAACAGCCGTCCCCGGCAACGGCGCCAAGAACTTGATGAGCGTTTTCTCAACACACAATTAATCCCCAAGTATGAAGGATATCAATTGTAGTTTCGAAAGGTGACCAAGTGAATATCGAACCCAAGGGACGGCGTATTATCAATTAAATTATTATCTAAATTAATTAAGACGATTATGGCAATATAGTTGAGGTTTGGAATTATTAAACTAATAAACAATAAATTAAATAACAAATAAAATAAACTATCACTCGAAGAATACGTAGGTGGATCAAGTAGGAGAATAGGTAGCTCTAGGATAATCCAGTTTTACTAATTAACTTCCCTTCCATGTGTCAATGTCCGACTCTGCCTTGTGGAATATGGACGCATCACTAAACCATGCATATCTACTCTATAGACACAAGTAAACATGCGTGTAACACGTGTGAATAACCTCGGAGCAAGAGACATAATTTCACCCCCCTTTCTAGGTACTATCAGTATCAATTATTTCCCCCTAGGATTGGTACTCTAACCCGATATGATCTCCCTTTATAGGTACTATGAAGTTATCCTCTTTATCCTACTTATTAACCCGAATTCAATTCAATTAATAAGTATTCATATATGATAGTTCTAATGAAGCTTCGGAGTCCCCTCACTTAGAATCATAACATGGAATCCTGTTCAGCGGTGAACGCACTCAATCTACAACCAAGATATATATTCAGACTCTATATACCAATTGAAGATGCACAAAACGACCATGAATATGGATTAAGAAAGCACAATCATATATAAAATAAACCACAAGTAGTGTTGTACGGAGTGTATACATGGAAGTTCAATTAACTAGATAAAACCTTCAAACTCCTAAATCTACCAAAAAGGCTCTAGCCCATGATGTTTCGAAGAACAATCATGGGTGTTGGATAGATCTTACCCGGATGTCCGGAAAATACAAGATAAATTAGGAAACGAATAAACCCTTGATATGGCGTCTTCATGCCCTTCTCCATCTTGAATCCTCCTCTTGGTTCTCCTCTTGATTCCACAAGCGAATCTTCAAAGTGATGGATAGATGAAGGAAAGGAAGTGGATGATGGATGGGGGGTGATCCCCCCTTGTGGGGTGTTGTATGGTTGTGGCCTCTCCTCGGTGATTGGTGACGTTTCTTGACTGCATGAGCCTCCTTTTATACTTGTAATCACGTCTCTAGGGCTTGGAATGGGCTTTTCAAGTGATCCCACGCGTTTTGGCCTCGAAAATACGTAAGTTCCCGCACGTAGGTTCGACCTCGTCAAACAGGTCGAACCTCTCCCTCTTTGGTCGAACCACAGGTCGAACCCTGCTACTGGATTTGCGCAGTCTCTCCGTTTCGCGTATAACTTTCACATCCGACCTCCGAATTGAGTGATTCTTGCGCTCACGCGATCCTCTCTTCCTTGGCTTTCTATCCATATAAAGAAATCACAAAAACTCTAAGAATTGAATATGTAACAGGCCATGGAAAGTAGCACTGCAATTCTGTTCGGCACAGCTCGCGCGGCGTCACCACTTTGCTCATAACTTCCTCGTTCGGACTCCGAATGGGATGTTCTTTACGCCAAAACGACCCTCTCTTCAGTGGCTTTCCAACCATGTATCAAACTTCCCGTTCAGAGCTCCACATCAATACAGAATAATTACACAAGTTGAATGTGCGTTTATCAGCATTCTTGCACAAATTGCACCTTTTCTCAAACTTGGCTCTTTTCATCCTTTTTCCACCTAAAACACAACAAAACACCTCAAGTGCACATAATTCTCACATATAATGAATATAAGACTATTGTGCTAATATATGACAAGAATATCAATCAAAAAGGTGTTAAATTGGACACTAAAACACGCTTATTTTCACTCTCATCAGTGAGCCAGGTCAAGAACTCCTTGAAGTGAGCAATTTCTTACCATTTTTATATTCAAAATATTTATTATACATGAGTATATATTTGGAGAACATGTTTTCAAAGTATTAAAAGCTAGGAAGGTTGCGCCATAGAGTCACTAAAAAGTTAAAGTGCAGAGCTAATTCTACTCCGTGAGCTAGGTTAATAACTCCTTGAAGTGAGCATTTTCATGCCATTTTTATGGTCAAATTAGTTATTAGACATGAGAATACATTTTGAGAACATTTTTTCAGAGTATAAAAATGCTAGGAAGCTTGCATCATAGTGTCAATAAAAAGTCAAAGTGCAAAGCTGATTCTACTCTGTGAGCCCGGTCAAGAACTTGAAGTGAGCAATTTCTTAACATTTTTATGATCAAAATATTTATTATACATGAGTATATACTTGGAGAACATGTTTTGTGAGTATAATTGCTACAAACCTAGCGTCATAGAGTCACTGAAAACACACAATGCAGAGTTGATTCTACTCCTTGGGCCATTTCAATAACTCCTTGAAGTGAACATTTTCTTGCCATTTTATGGTCAAATTAGTCATTTGACATTAGAATATAGTTGGAGAATATGTTTTCAGTGTATAAAATTGCTAGGAAGTTTGCACCATAGAGTAACTAAAAACTCACAGTACAGAGCTGATTCTACTCTGTCAAACTGGTCAAAAAACTCCTTTAAGTGAGCATTGTCTTGCCATTTTTAAGGTCGAATTAGTAAATAGACATAAGAATATAGCTGGAGAACATGTTTTAAGAGTATAAAATGCTAGGAAGCTTGCGCCATAGAGTCACTAAAAAGTTAAAGTGCAAAGCTGATTCCATTTTTATGATCAAATTATTTATAATACATGAGTATTTACTTGGAGAACATGTTTTCAGAGTATATAACTAATACAAAGCTTGTGCCATATATTCACTGAATACACATAATGCAGAGCTGATTTTACTCTCTGAGCCATTTCAATAACTCCTTGAAGTGAGAATTTTCTTTCTATTTTTGTGGTCGAATTAGTTATTGGACATGAGAATATTGTTGGAGAACATGTTTTTAGAGTATAAAAATGTTAGGAAGCTTGCACCATAGAGTCACTGAAAACTTACATTGTAGAGCTGATTCTACTCTGTGAACCAGGTCAAGAACTCATTGAAGTAAGCATTGTCTTGCCATTTTTCGTAAAATTAGTTATTATACATGAGTGTATAGTTGGAGAACATATTTTCAGAGTATAAATATACTAGAAAGCTTGCATCATAAAGCCACTAAAAAGCCAAAGCGCATAGTCGATCCTACTCCGTGAGCCAAATCAAGAACTCCTTGAGGTGAGCAATTTCTTACTATTTTTATGATCGAATTATTTATTATACATGAGTATATAGTTGGATAACATATTTTAAGAGTGTATAATTTCTACAAAGCTTGCGCCATAAAGTCACTGAAAAAACACAGTGCAGAGTTGATTCTACTCCGTGATCCATTTCAATAACTCCTTTAAGTGAGCATTTTCTTGCCAGTTTTATGGTCTAATTAGTTATTAAACATGAGAATATCATTGGAGAACATGTTTTCAGAGTATACAAATGTTAGGAAGCTTGCACCATAGAGTTACTAAAAACTCACAGTGCAGAGCTGATTCTACTCTGTGAAGCAAGACAAGAACTCCTTGAAGTGAGCATTGTCTTGCCATTTTCATGGTCAAATTAGTTAAAAGACATGAGAATATAGTTGGAGAACATGTTTTCGAAGTATTAAAAGCTAGGAAGGTTGCACCATAGAGTCACTAAAAAGTTAAAGTGCAGAGCTAATTCTACTCCGTGAGCTAGGTTAATAACTCCTAGAAGTGAGCATTTTCATGCCATTTTTATGGTCAAATTAGTTATTAGACATGAGAATACATTTTGAGAACATTTTTTCAGAGTATAAAAATGCTAGGAAGCTTGCATCATAGTGTCACTAAAAAGTCAAAGTGCAAAGCTGATTCTACTCTGTGAGCCCGGTTAAGAACTTGAAGTGAGCAATTTCTTAACATTTTTATGATCAAAATATTTATTATACATGAGTATATACTTGGAGAACATGTTTTGTGAGTATAATTGCTACAAACCTAGCGTCATAGAGTCATTGAAAACACACAATGCAGAGTTGATTCTACTCCTTGGGCCATTTCAATAACTTCTTGAAGTGAACATTTTCTTGCCATTTTATGGTCAAATTAGTCATTTGACATTAGAATATAGTTGGAGAATATGTTTTCAGTGTATAAAATTGCTAGGAAGCTTGCACCATAGAGTAACTAAAAACTCACAGTACAGAGCTGATTCTACTCTGTCAAACTGGTCAAAAACTCCTTTAAGTGAGCATTATCTTGCCATTTTTAAGGTTGAATTAGTAAATAGACATAAGAATATAGTTGGAGAACTTGTTTTAAGAGTATAAAATGCTAGGAAGCTTGCGCCATAGAGTCACTAAAAAGTTAAAGTGCAAAGCTGATTCCATTTTTATGATCAAATTATTTATAATAAATGAGTATTTACTTGGAGAACATGTTTTCAGAGTATATAACTGATACAAAGCTTGTGCCATATATTCACTGAATACACATAATGCAGAGCTGATTTTACTCTCTGAGCCATTTCAATAACTCCTTGAAGTGAGAATTTTCTTTCTATTTTTGTGGTCGAATTAGTTATTGGACATGAGAATATTGTTGGAGAACATGTTTTTAGAGTATAAAAATGTTAGGAAGCTTGCACCATAGAGTCACTGAAAACTTACAGTGCAGAGCTGATTCTACTCTGTGAACCAAGTCAAGAACTCATTGAAGTAAGCATTGTCTTGCCATTTTTTGGTAAAATTAATTATTATACATGAGTGTATAGTTGGAGAACATATTTTCAGAGTATAAATATACTAGAAAGCTTGCATCATAAAGCCACTAAAAAGCCAAAGCGCATAGTCGATCCTACTCCGTGAGCCAAGTCAAGAACTCCTTGAGGTGAGCAATTTCTTACTATTTTTATGATCAAATTATTTATTATAAATGAGTATATAGTTGGATAACATATTTTAAGAGTGTATAATTTCTACAAAGCTTGCGCCATAAAGTCATTGAAAAAACACAGTGCAGAGTTGATTCTACTACGTGATCCATTTCAATAACTCCTTGAAGTCAGCATTTTCTTGCCATTTTTATGGTCGAATTAGTTATTAAACATGAGAATATCATTGGAGAACATGTTTTCAGAGTATACAAATGTTAGGAAGCTTGCACCATAGAGTTACTAAAAACTCACAGTGCAGAGCTGATTCTCAAGAACTCCTTGAAGTGAGCATTGTCTTGCCATTTTCATGGTCAAATTAGTTAAAAGACATGAGAATATAGTTGGAGAACATGTTTTCAAAGTATTAAAAGGTAGGAAGGTTGCGCCATAGAGTCACTAAAAAGTTAAAGTGCAGAGCTGATTCTACTACGTAAGCCTGGTCAAGAACTCCTTGAAGTGAGCATTTTCTTGCCATTTTTATGGTTAAATTAGTTATTAGACATGAGAATATAGTTGGAGAACATGTTTTCAGAGTATATATATTCTAGGAATCTTGCATCATAAAGTCACTAAAAAGCCAAAGCGCAGAACTTATTCTACTCCGTGAGTCAGGTCAAGAACTCCATGAAGTGAGAAATTTCATACTATAATTATGATCAAATTATTTATTATACATGAGTATATAGTTGGAGAACATGTTTTCAGAGTATATAATTGCTACAAAGCTTGCGCCATAAAGCCACTGAAAACACAATGCAAAGTTGATTCTACTCTATAAAATTAGATATTTGATATGAGAATACAGTTGGAGAACATATTTTCAGAGTATAAAAATACTTGGAACGTTGCGCCATAGAGTCACTAAAAAGCTAAAGTGGAGAGCTGATTCTACTCCGTGAGCCAGGTTAAGAACGCCTTGAAGTGAGCATTTTCTTGCCATTTTTATGGTCAAATTAGTTATTAGACATGGGAGTATATTTTTGAGAACATGTTTTCAGAGTATAAAAATGCTAGGAAGCTTGCGTCATAGAGTTACTAAAAAGTCAAAGTGCAAAGCTGATTCTACTCCGTGAGACATGTCAAGAACTCCTTGAAGTGAGCAATTTCTTACAATTTTTATAATCAAATTAATTATTATACATTAGTATATATTTGGAGAACATGTTTTAGGAGTATATAACTGCTACAAAGCTTGCTCCACAGAGTCACTGAAAATACACAGTGTAGAGTTGATTCTACCCAGTGAGCCGTTTCAATAACTCATTGAAGTGAACATTTTCATGCCATTTTTATTGTCAAATTAGTTATTAGACATGAGAATATAGTTGGAGAACATGTTTTCAGAGTATAAATATGCTAGGAAGCTTGCACCATAGAGTCACTAAAAACTCACAGTAAAAAGCTGATTCTACTCTGTCAACCTTGTCAAGAACTCCATGAAGTGTGCGTTGTCTTGCCATTTTTATGGTCAAATTAGTTAATAGACAGGAGAATATAGTTGGAGAGCATGTTTTGAGAGTATAAAATGCTAGGAAGCTTGCGCCATAGAGTCACTAAAAAGTTAAAGTGTAGAGCTGATTCTACTCCGTGAGCCAGGTTAAGAACTCCTTGAAGTGAGCATTTTCTTGACATTTTTATGGTCAAATTAGTTAATAGACATGAGAATATATTTTTAGATCATGTTTTTAGAGTATAAAAATGCAAGGAAGCTTGCGCCATAGATTCAATAAAAAGACAAAGCACAAAGCTGATTCCACTCTGTGAGCCAGGTCAAGAACTTCTTGAAGTGAGCAATTTCTTACCATTTTTATATTCAAATTATTTATTATACATGAGTATATACTTGGAGAACATGTTTTCAGAGTATATAACTGCTACAAAGCTTGCACCATTAAGTCACTGAATACACACAGTGCAGAGTTGATTCTGCTCCGTGAGCCATTTCAATAACTCCTTGAAGTGTGCATTTTCTTGCCATTTTTATGGTTGAATTAGTCACTAGACATGAGAATATAGTTGGAGAACATGTTTTCAAGTACATAAATGCTAGGAAGCTTGAACCATAGAGTCACTTAAAACTCACAGTGCAGAGTTGATTCTACTCCGTGAGCCAGGTTAAGATATCCTTGAAGTGAGCATTGTCTTGCCATTTTTATGGTCAAATTAGTTATTAGACATGAGAATATTGTTGGAGAATATATTTCAGAGTATAAAATGTTAGGAAGCTTGCGCTATAAAGTCACTAAAAAGTTAAAGTGCAGAGCAAATTTTATTATGTATGCCAGGTCAAGAACTCCTTGAAGTGAGCATTTTCTTGCCATTTTTATGGTCAAATTAGTTATTAGACATGAGAATATAGTTGAAGAATGTGTTTTCAGAGTATAAAAATGCTAGGAAGCTTGCGTCATAAAGTCACTAAAAGGCCAAAGCGCAGAGCTGATTCTACTCCGTGAGCCAAGTCAAGAACTACTTGACGTGAGCAATTTCTTACTACTTTTATGATAAAATTATTTATTATATTTGAGTATATAGTTGGAGAACATGTTTTTATAGTATATAACTGCTACAAAGCTAGAGCCATAGAGTCACTGAATACACACAGTGCAGAGTTGATTCTGCTCGATGAGCCATTTCAATAACTACTTGAAATGTGCATTTTCTCACCATTTTTATGGTCAAATTAGTCATTACATATAAGAATATAGTTGAAGGACATGTATTCAAGTACAAAAATGCTAGGAAGCTTGCACCATAGAGTCACTAAAAACGCATAATGCAGAGCTGATTCTACTCTGTGAACCAAGTCAAGAACTTCATGAAGTGAGCATTGTCTTGCTATTTTTTTGTCAAATTAATTAATAAACATGAGAATATAGTTGGAGAACATGTTTTCAAAGTCTTAAATGTTAGGAAGCTTGCGCCATAGAGTCACTTAAAAGTTAAATTGCCGAGCTAATTCTACTCCGTGAGCCAGGTTAAGAACTCCTTGAAGTGAGAAATTTCTTACCATTTTTATGATCAAATTATTTATTATACATGAGTATATACTTGGAGAACATGTTTTTAGAGTATATAACTGCTACAAAGCTTGCGCCACAGAGTCACTAAAAACACACAGTGCAGAGCTGATTCTACTCCGTGAGCCATTTCAATAACTCCTTGAAGTGAGCATTTTCTTTCCATTTTTATGGTTGAATTAGTTATTAGACATGAGAATATAGTTGGAGAACATATTTTCAGAGTATAAAAATATTAGGAAGCTTGCACCATAGAGTCACTAAAAACTTACAGTGCAGAGTAATTCAATTCTGTGAACCAGGACAAGAACTCCTTGATGTGAGCATTAACTTGCCATTTTTATGGTCAAATTAGTTATTAGGCATGCGAATATAGTAGGAGAACATGTTTTTAGAATATAAAAATATTAGGGAGCTTGCGCCATAGTCACTAAAATGTCAAAGTGCAGGCTGATTCTTCTCCGTGATCCAGGTCCAGAACTACTTGAAGTGAGCAATTTCTTAATATTTTTATGATCAAATTATTTATTATACATGAGTATATATTCGGAGAACATGTTTTTAGAGTATATAACTGCGACAAAGCTTCGCCATAGAGTCACTGAATACACACAGTGCATGGTTGATTCTACTCCTTGAGTCATTTCAATAACTCCTTGAAGTGAGCATTTTCTCGCCATTTTTATGGTCAAATTAGTTATTAGACATGAGAATATAGTTGGAGAACATGTTTTCAAAGTATAAAAATGCAAGAAAGCTTGCACCATAAAGTCACTAAAAACTCACAATGCAGAGCTGATTCTCCGTGATCCAACTTGAAGTGAGCAATTTCTTAAAATTTTTATGATCAAATTATTTATTATACATGAGTATATAGTTGAAGAACATGTTTTCAGAGTATATAACTGCTACATAGCTTGCGCCATAAAGTCACTGAAAACACAGCCCAGAGTTGATTCTACTCAGTGATCCATTTAAATAACTCCTTGAAGTGAGCATTATCTTGCCATTTTTATAGTCAAATTAGTTATTTGTTATGAGAATATAGTTGGAGAACATGTTTTCAGAGTATAAAAATGCTAGGATGGTTGCACCATAGAGTCACTAAAAAGTTGAAGTGTAGAGTTGATTCTACTCCGTGAGCCAGGTTAAGAACTCCTTTAAGTGAGCATTTTCTTGCCATTTTTATGGTCAAATTAATTATTAGACATGATAATATATTTTCAGAACATGTTTTCAAAGTATAAAAATTCTAGGAAGCTTGCAAAATAGAGTTACTAAAAAGTCAAAGTGCAAAGCTGATTCTACCTCGTGAGCTAGGTCAAGAACTCCTTGAAGTGAGCAATTTCTTACCATTTTTATAATAAAATTAATTATTATACATGAGTATATACTTGGAGAACATGTTTTCAGAGTATATAACTGCTACAAAGCTTGCGCCACAGAGTCACTGAAAACACATAGTGCAGAGTTGATTCTACTCCGTGAGCCATTTCAATAACTCCTTGAAGTTAGCATTTTCTTCCATTTTTATGGTCGAATTAGTTATTATACATGAGAATATAGTTGAATAACATGTTTTCAGAGTATAAAAATGCTAGGAAGATTGCACCATAGAGTCACTAAAAACTCACAGTGCAGAGCTGATTCCACTCTGTGAACCAGGTCAAGAACTCCTTGAAGTGAGCATTGTCTTGCTATTTTATGGTCAAATTAGTTATTAGACATGAGAATATAGTAGGAGAACATATTTTAACAATATAAAAATGTTAGGAATCTTGCCCCATAGAGTCACTAAAATGTCAAAGTGCGGAGCTGATTCTACTCCATGATCCAGGTCAAGAACTTCTTGAAGTGAGCAATTTCTTGCCATTTTTTTGATCAAATTATTTATTATACGTGAGTATATAGTTGGAGAACCTATTTTCAGAGTATATAACTACTACAAAGCTTGCGCCATAAAGTCACTGAAAACACAGAGTGCAGAGTTGATTCTACTCCTTGAGCCATTTCAATAACTCCTTGAAGTGAGCATTTTCTTGCCATTTCTATAGTCAAATTAGTTATTAGACATGAGAATATAGTTGGAGAACATGTTTTTAGAGTATTAACTTGATAATTTTAAAAAACAATAACTAAAAGTGTACAATGAAGACCGAAAAGACGCATTACAAATGGGAGCAGGCGAGGGATCCTGCTACCCTATTGACCTGGAAACAGGCGAGGGATCCTGTTACCCAACCAAATAGACCCACCCTTACAAGAGGTCTAAAATAAGCACAACCGGATACATGGCTGTAAATGAACCCTATGGGTGAGCTGACCATCCCCGGACGGCCTCGGTAAAACCTCTATATGGAAAACCCTGTTGGAAAAACCTATATGGAGGAAAAGAGCACCTTCCAAAGGATGTCATAATGCACACCATCTACCCTAGACCTAAAGGAGGTCCTGAAGCCCAAATCAATCCATTGCAGCATACAAGCACTCCTAATATTCCAACCACTTCTGAAAAGGGATCAAAAATCCTGTCATCTAACCAACGACTAGGCATACGCATCCATATATCATAACAAAAGACAAGGGAATGCTAAAAATCACCATAGCAACAGTACGTTTGAATTCCGAAAAAATCAGAATAAGAGATAAAAGTACAAGGAGAGGAGCCACCTGGCAATACGGACGATGTCGTCTCCAGAAAGCAAATCCTTTCACATCTCATCGTCTGGTAAGAGGTCATCAAAAATGGTAGCAAATGGAGTTCATATCCTCTAACAAATGACTCTGAAGAATAGGAGGAGTTGTAAGATGCCAGACGAAGGGCCCACCAACATATGAGATAGCATCAGCTGCAGCATTCCCTTTTCTATAATATGAGTGACTTTGAAATGCATCAAAGGAACCACATCCTTAACAGGTCTCCACTGCTGAAGAAATTTTCAAGGAATATCTGGATTGTCAGAAGAAAAAGCATGGACCACATATGCAGAGTCTGACTCCAATCATACAGAACGCCATCCTCTATCATAAGTCAACTCAATGGCCAAAAGAGCGGTGTGAAACTCAGCCTCGAAAGCAAACCCATGATCAAACCCATAAGTGAAACTTCCCAAATGGTCACCATTTCCATCTCTATAAACTCCAGCCCCTGCAATTGTAACAGGCACACCATCAGCATGGCCATCAGTGTTCACCTTAACCCACCCATGGTTAGGGGGCACCCATCTAACAGGAATAATATTAGGGGCTTTCCTTGGATTTCCTCAAACTCCAAAATAATACAAAGTATTAAGGTCGTCAACTGAATTGTACATTGGTCCAACAGTAAAATTATTAATCTCACGAGCCATGGCCATAATCGAGGTAGTAATCTTAGAAACACGAGCAATCTTATCAACTAACTCCCCATCCTCCGTAGTAGAGTAACCATCAGCCCTTAAATTGTTATGAACAGTCCAAATCAACCAAACATAGGTTACAATCATATATCTCCATAAGGATATGATATGTGAGCTCCCCTGAATAGTGATAGAGTGCAAAAAAAGCACTAGAAAACTATTAGTACGTGGCACCCTATCCCCAAAATGAAACCCATCCAATATATGCTGAAAGACAACTGAAGAAACTGGACAGGTAACAAAAAGATAATCCATAGATTCAGAATCACATCTACACATATAACACCGGGAAGGACCATGAAAAACCCTCTCCAAAAACACATCCCAAAGTGTAAGAATACCCCTTATAGCTTTCCAAATAATCAAGGAACGCCTAGGAGGTATAAAAGAACCCCATATCCATGAGCCCCAACTCACAGCAGGATACGAAGTTCTCAAATAAACGTAAGCCAACTTAGAAGTGACTTTACCATGAGAAGAATGATTCCAACACCTCTAATCCAATTGATTTTGGGTAACCCTGATCCTGATGATAGCAAGGAATATATGACGAAAAGCATGAGCGAAATCTTTAGTGAAGTGCCATTTCCCATTATAATAGTAGTCAGATATCTTCTGATCAAAACAGTGTCTAATATCAACAGGAATATTGACCTAATCAGCAATAGGAATGCCTAACTAATTGTCCAACCAAAATCTAACAGAGGAATTATGACCAATAACCCAAGTTTCATTCTGCTGCAAACTGCGAATGTGAGGAAGACATCCTCTTCTCAAAGAGGATGAAATACGATGCTGGAAAGCAATGCCTTGTTGAAACCATCTATGTCGAAAGATATACAAAGGCGTGTCTTCATACAAAATATCCCAAGAAAGCTTCATCAGATATGCCTCATTAGCAATTCTAAGAGAGCGAATACCTAACCCACCTTCCTCCAAGGTGGAACATACCTGCTTCCAATTCAAACAAAAATAACTATGCTGGGATGGGTTCCCAGTCCACATGAAATTCCTAACAGCTCTTTCAATGCGATTCAACTCAGACCTAGGCCATCTATAAATAATCATGATATGCATAGCAGCCGAAATAATGACAGAATTCACAAGACAACCTCTACTAGCCATGGAAAGACTTCCCATTTCCATCTACCAAACTTATTAATAATAGCATCAGTAGAAGCCTGAAAGTGAGCAATCCTAGGAGGCCCTATAAAAATAGGGACACCTAAGTAATGAAGAGGATAGGAAACATCATGCATCCCAAGTTTCGTCCTAACCTGATGCTTAATATAGTGTTTGGTGTGCTTATCATAATAAGCCTTCGACTTGTTAAGATTGAACACTTGCCCAGATAACTTTCCATAATTATTCAAAGCATCCCTAACAGCTGTTATAGACCCAATATTACCTCTACAGAAAATAAGAATGTCATCTGCATAGAAGAGATAAGTAGGGAGAAAACAAGATCTTCCAATAGCAACACGATAAAGACACATGTTATCCACAAAATGCCACAACCAAAGACCAAGGACTTCCACTGCTAAACAAAAGAGAAGGGGAGATAGGGGTCCCCCTGTCGAACTCCTCTCCCACAACTGAAATAACCATGAGGAGAACCATTAATAAGCACAGAGATTTTATCAGAGGCAAAAATACCCTTAAGCAATATCAGAAATTGATCAGAGAAACACATACGACCAAGGCATTCAACAAGAAAATCCCACCTTAAAGTATTAAAGGCTTTCCTGATGTCAATCTTAAGAGCAACACTACCCAAAGTAGAAACATCCAAACTATTAAAAGACTCAGATGCAGTGGCAATACAATGATGTATGCTACGACCAGGCACAAACCCATATTGATTCACACCAAGATTATTTTTAAGGATCGGGCCGAAACGCATAGCAAGAATTTTAGTGAGCACTTTAAAGAAAAAGTTACACATATTAATAGGCCGATAATCCTCCACACGATTAGCACCCTCAGCATCAGGGTGAAATTCATGAAATATGCTTTTCTCACTTATCCCCAACTTAAGATCTGAACTTTGGTATAGTTGTAGATTAGAAAACATATACAAAAACAACAAAATAAAAACTGAGACAAAGAAGAGAAAGCCAAATAATTACATGAGGTTATTTAAACACTACCTTGGAGAATTATCAGGATAATCCACTTCATTTCTTGAGCATTTATTTTCCTTATCAGATCAGAAAGAGTGGATATCTTCTCTGACCTGCATACAAGAATCACATACTTCAAGTATCAATTAATGAACTTCTACCAGTAGCCTATCTATGATGGAACTATGGAAGGTTTACGATAGTTATAGTTTAGACTAATTAAATATTAACAAGACATCTTTTTTATTTGTTTCATTTTATTTTTGTTTATCTTTATAATGGATGTTCTTATTATCACCTATAAATAAGTGTTTTTACAATTGCTTAAGGGTGTAGATTTGAAAATTGGAATTTATCGTTTATTATTATTGTTGTTTTCCCCACATTTGCCTCGAAATTATGGATTATCATTTTCAATCATCTCTCAACTCTTTTGAGAATCAATGTTTGAGCTGACATTTATCTCCCTATTTTGGTATTTTCTGTAGAATCAATAGATTATCGACTTATTTGTTGATCTTTCATATCTTACACTTCATCAATTGGTATCAAAGACTAATAACGATCTTCGATAATTGTTTTAGGGCATCAACATGTTTATGATACTTTGTGATGATCAATTAATGTATGTAGAAAATATTCACTTTATCTATTCAATCCTGCTTTGGATGTGTATATTGATGATGGTATGATGGTCCACCAATTTTTTTTTTTTGAGGACGACACAGTTTTTTACAGTGATTATGTCTGCCAATTTTAATGAGGAATGTAATAGAGTTGTTGAGGGTGGATAACGGGATAATTTTTTTAAAGTTGTAGATGATAGTTATGATGCTTGTGTATCATCTACATCATCATCTGATTTCTCGCAAAAAAGTCAAAATTAAGGATGTACTACATCATAATACATTAGATTCAATGGATTTTTTTGTGGATTTCACTAGTAGTGATTTCAAATATGATGAATTTCTTTGGAAATATTTTAGGCTACATTAATTCAAAGATGATTCAACATGTGTTCGAACTTGTGTTGTGATACGACCATGCACAATTTGAGGACAAATTGTCTCCAAAAGGTGGAAAATGATGGAGATATGGAAGATTTACGATAAACTTAGTTTGGATTTAATGACATCCTTTTTATTTGTTTCCTATTATTTGTATTTATTATTATAGTGATAAATCTTATAATCACCAATAAATAGGCGTTTATAATATCGTTTTAGGGAGTTGAAAAAGATTTATCAAAAGTGAGATTTACTACTTTATTGTGTTTTATTTGTGTTCTTCTGGTATTTGCGTTGAATCAATGAATTGTCACTTATAGTTACATTTTATATTCTTATGGCATTCTTTTAAGAATCAACGTTTGAGCAGACACTTATGTCGCTATTCCAGTATTCTTCATAGAATCAACGAATTAGCATTGATCTTTCATATATTCTGTTGGATCAATCTATCTTATTAATTCTTCCTTTTTTATCAGCAGAAGTGAGATAGGTTGATTGTTTACATTACAGCAATAATTATGAATTAAAAATTTTATTTAAGCTATGTAGGTATGTTTTTCCTATTCCATGGGGCTACAAAAATACAATTTCAAGACACCAGAAAAGAGAGCCTACAAGGACTTTGGTTGTAGTGCAAAAGCTAAGTTAACATATTGTTTCTTAATTAGAAAATAAGAAATACTCATTGAACTCGAGTAACAAAGGATGAATTCTACCTGTTATCGAAAGAGGCCAAACGATCAAGAGATTCATTTAGATCTTTTATGGTTAGCCACCACATGCTACAATTAAGACAATCTAATAATCAGATTAAATGGTTCATAACTTGAATAGCTATCAACCATGTACATAGGCACATAAATGCACGCAAACATGCATGCGCACAAACACACACACACATACACATACACAAACTTGGTCAATTAAGTATCAAATAGTAATATATATATATATATATATATATATATATATATATATATATATATATATATATAGTAGTAAGGAATCATTAACTACTCAAGTAGTGAGAAGTATAAGGTAATGGAAATTGGTTTGTCAAACCAACATATTCCCACTACTTAGAACCATATAGAACTGCTCAATTTAAAATTCCGTTTTAGCTGATCCTAAAATTTGGGAGAAACCCAACAATGATATTTCCTAAAAGGAAGAAGATACAGAATTAGCTGACCCAACAGATATTGGATGGAATTTGGTGGTGATAATGAAAATTTGGAAACATGAAAATCGTACATGAAAAATAAAGTTGCCTGACAATGATAATATATGTCTGTTGGGATCTCTAGTACTAATTGATAAGATGGATGCAAATTTTGAAGGAAAAAAAATCATGCTCAGTTTTATTACAACAAATCGAGATACATTGAACATTAAAATTACAAGAGAATTTGCAATATTCTAATAATTTTTGTGTATATTAACTTCAACATATCTTAGACAACCCCAAACAAAAACTCAGTTTCTCTCATCCAGCCACTAAGATTTCTTATAGGTATATGCAAATGATTGTGCTTTTGAAAAAGCTATTTATGTAAACTTGGGTAGAAAATGCGTAGTTGTTAGTGTTTGAAAATAAAAGCCTTTGGTTCGAATTGCAGAATAGAAATACGTGAAATGAATCAATGAAAAGCAGCATAAAATCACCTTTGATAAAAAAAAGTAAAACCAAATATTGAAACGCCCATCTACTCTTTTATACTTCTTCTAACACACTAACTTTCTGCCATGCTCTAATACTTTTCTAAGCTATTAGCGTACACAAATCTTTGATCTATATTTAAATAAGCTACATTTTGGTTTACAACCATCTTTAGGGACTAGCATATTCTAGTTTGTTAATCAACATTAGGACAATAAACAATTCAATCAACTCAACAACGAATAATTTTATCAAGACACAAGCCACTGACTAACTCAAAGCTTGATAAGAAATCCGTTTAATTAGAAATAAGAAGATTGCATCAACATAATCACTCCTTTTGAATAATTTGTCATCATGATTTTGAACCAATTCTAGAAACTTTAACACAGTATTTTTTAATTTTAATAATACAATCAAAATATAAGCATCTTTTCTCCGATAAAATACATTCCAACAGTTTCCTAGGAGAAGATAAAAATGGAGCCCATTTAAATTTCACATTTTACAGTATTTATTTAAGGACTAGCGAAATGTTCTATTTGTTCCTACACAATAGTTTCATCATGCTAAAACTTTAAGCATCATTATGTAATTTTTTTTAAAAAAAGTAGAAGTTGCAAGAACTTTCACCAGAAGCACACAAAAGTGTATCAACATAGAACATCTATAAGCAACTCTTTACGCATCAATTATTGGACCATCCAATATGTCAGCCCAAATAGTAGTTCGTGCACTACCATTACCCAGTACAGGATTCCCAGAGCAAGCGATTAGCTAAAGCAAATTAGAAAGTAAAAGAAATTTTCAATATGAAATTTAGAATAAGTGAAAAAATGATCACAATTTCAATCTCCAGTGGAGTTTTCTCAGAAATTGGGGGAAAAGAAAAAATATACATACATGTTCCACTAAAAATCTTAGAATTTTTCAAATTCAAGAGAAATTTCATTAAAAAATTTGTAAAAAGGGGAAGAACAAACCTCGGCAGCGATTTGGGAGAAGTTCTTGCGAAGGCGCCGGACTTAGGGCCACCCTTGCGCCAGTTCATGAGGAGCTGAGAGTTAGGGGAATCACGAGACATGACGTCAAGGAGGTAGGCTGCGAGAACGTGTTCGCGTAGTCGTAGGAGCCACGCTCCCTATCGAGACTAGGGAGGATCAAGCGGATGGCGGCGAAGTAGTCATCGCCGCTCTTAGGGTGGTAGAAGGTGTCGAGGAATTTGTGGAATTTGGAACGCTTAACGGAGGAAGACTTGCTCTTTTGCATCCAGATGAATAGGCTGACCATCACACTAAACTTAATTTTTAACATTGGAAGCAGCGGGTGGCGCTTGGCGGTGGCGGGAAAGACACAGTTAATAACGGGAAGGAGAGGCCAAGTGAGTAGTAATGCTAACTTAAATTTTAAAATTTTAATTATGAAACATTATATAGCAGAAGTGAAGCAGATTTTATGGGAAACGTCTCCTGCACTGCTTTCACTGAAAATCCTTTTAAAAAAATAATAAAAAAATCACATGTCTCAAATTCAATTACATTTTTTTTATTTACCTTTAAGGGTCTAAGGAGATAATATAATGTTTTAAGGTGATAAATAAATTATAATATATATATATATATATATATATATATTATTGCTAGGTGAGGGTGGTAAATGAAAAATCGGGTATGGAAATCGGATATTTTATAAAAGGCCGCGGTTATTCGTACACACTTTTTACTTACATACACCCATTTGAATTTTTAATTAATAAATATATATACTAAATTACTAAATTATCCCTTGGCATACACACACTTATTATAATATTATTTCTAAAATAATAAATACAAACACACATCAAACACTCAATCATGCTGCCCACACTCAAACATACACACACCTAAAATAATATTATATCTCCATGCTAGTTACCATAGTCATCTTCTTCTCCGGAACCCAAAGATAAAGATACAAGAAGAGCTCAGGCAGTCCCATGGTCTAGATTTTCATGGTCATTGCAGCAGCCATGAGGAAACGAAACACGAGCCTTCCTTATGATGTTGAGATGTTGTACGAGGACACCCCCGAGCCTGCAAGAATCCACCCCACCGACCAGTTCAGGTTGGTTATCACACAACCACAACACCACACCCACAACTATTTTTGTATATGAAATAATTAGTTTTGAAACTAATGGAGTCCAACTTGTAGATTCTTGGACAAGGCTGCCATTGTCGGCGAAGGCGACATGAAGAACCACTGCGGAGGGCTTTATCCATGAAAGTTGTGCTCAAGATAACAAAACCTTACCACGGAAAAATGCAGAAGAGTCCTTCCATTGATTGCAAGATCCAGAGTGTCCACAACCTACCCTGTATCCCGAATATCCGGGCTGCAATCGGGAGCGAAACCCTCGAGGGACGAGCCACTAGATTCTCCATCCTGAAGGTGGCTGCGATTATTCCGGCAGTGTGTTTGATAGGGAATGGACATTGAAGTAGCTTCTGTTTAATGACAAGTGGTCGAAATTCCCCCTTCCAGTCGATCGTGAATGGACGAACAACTTCATAAGCTGTCGACAGATTTTGGCCAATGAGGAACTCAAATTTCAACCATACACGGTCGAACAAACCTTCAAATGCAGATAAACCAGGGCCGATGGTCAATTTTTGACAAATGGTGCATTTAATGATGATTTCCTCAAGTATTTGGTTTCATTATTAGTTTCATCACACAAGTGTCATGGATTTCTAGCGAATATGTAAAATTCAATACTAATTTGAGTGATTTACAGATTTTAATTAATGTCTACTTTCCCTAATATATGAAACTATTCCTCCCTTCATCTCTTCTTTCCTCTTTTTTTTTCTTTGTTTCAAACTTGAGAAGTGAAGTGGCTAGTGGGTTCAAAGTAGAGTGGGTGTATGATTTAATATTTAGATTAAATGTGGCATTGTGGGAGGGAAGACACTGTGTATATGGGTGTATTTCATTAAGGGTAATGTAGTATTTCCAAGTGTGTGTATATATCATTTTTGTGTGTAGACATAATTGAGTGTAAAAAGTAAACGGTGTGTGCAAATAGCTGCGACCATTATAAAATTCATACACTACCCTTATTGCTTAACATTTCCATGTGGATGCCCGAAACCCAAAAATTTCCTACTAAATTGATAAAATAGGATATAATATTTGACAAATTTAGATCGAAATTGATATTTTTATATATTTTAACTTTCAAATTAATAAAAATAAATAAATTTAGATCCCTAGTTTACTAATTTTTTAAGACTTGAATATTTTAAAAGGGGTTTATTTTCCCAGAAATTTATTTTCTGGAAAGAGTTTGGGCTTTAGGCTTGACTTTTGAAACCCCCATTGTTAATTGTTAAAGTTTGAATTTTGGATTTGAATTTTGAAAATCTCACTGTTAAGGCCCAAGAATAAGAGGTGAACTTCCTGTCAAGCCCATTCGGCCCAAAGTATTCATTCTCTCCCTCTTTCCCCAATTATTTGTATTATCCACTTGACAATCTATTCAAACAACTCGTCTACGTTGATTTTTCACTAATTGTATCTCAATTTCAACTGATATATTGTACAATATTATATGCTTATATATATATATATATATTTTGTTCAATAATGTTCCAGTTGATGGCGTCGTTGCTTCTGATATACTCAAGGATGCCACTAAAGTTGTTGCCAAAATAATCAAAAAACCTGAATCCGTAAATTTCTCTTATTTCTGCATCACTCTACTGTCTGTTGACGCATGCGTATGCTATTTTCATGATTGAATAATTGAATTCATATGTATTTGGCAAAAGTTTATATTTTCTTGTTAGGTCCAGTTTATTTTCATTCTGTTTTTCTTCCTTCAAAATTATGTTAGCTGGACTTGGATGTGTATGCCTATTTGATGTATGATAATTTGCCTCTGAAGCCACTATTGCTTTGAATTTCTATTTTTTTTAAGTATATGATTTAGGTAATTAGTAACTTTCATCAAATTTTCTTTGGGTGGATTTATCTTGATCTTCATTACTTATATAAGTGTTCAATTTGACTACTCACAGGAATTGATTTTGAACATACTATGTCAAAAATAATTCATGGTGTTTAGAATCAACATTTATTTAAGGCCTTAGCTAGTTTTTAGTTTTGGTCAATTCATTTAAATGATCTATTTAGCAATGGTTTTATAAATGTAGTGCAGTTTGCCCACAGAGGTGAATTGAAAGGCAAAATTAGGTATAAGCAATGATGTATGAGGCACATAACTTGGAGTTTAAGAAATTATTTTTGTTCTTTTAAGATTATTTGGAGATACAACCCCCTCAATGAATCTTCACTGATCTCATAAATTAACCAAAATTGCTCCAAATTGTCAGAATCTTACATAAATGGACAATTATAAGAGCATTCTTCTAAACAGCACATTCTTTGAGATTTAGCTTTATTCAAAGAATGAGGCATTTTTCCTAGTTTTGTTTATACTTAATACCCTCTTTGCTTGTCCATTATGTTTTTGCATTTGACAGATTTGTTGTGCAGTATGTGATGATACTAATAAATGGAGGGGTGCCAATTTTATTTGGTGGGACGAAAGAACCAGTTGCATACGGTGAATTGATCTCCATTGGAGGTCTAGGCCCAAGCATCAATGCCAAACTCAGTGCAACTATTGTAGAGATTTTACAAACCGAGCTCTCTATTGAGAGCTCTCGATTTTATATCAAGTTTTATGATATTGAGGTATACAAATGCACTCTTTATAAGATATTCACTTACTTTTACGCGTGCCTTTCCTGTTAAACATAGTTGCTTACAACTTAGAAGAGAAGCGGTAAGGGGGGGATTAGCTTTCTTTTGCTTATTGTGAACCTAGAGTTTTTAGTATGATATTAGTTCATTCTCTCACAAACTACAAATTTGTGGACATGTGGAAAAACCACTCATTTCAGCATTTAGAACCTTTTCCTCCATTACAAGTTCTGTTTTCCAGTCATGTTTTCATTCTTTTAAATACAAGCACGACATGTGCATATTAATGTTGTAAACCAGCATTTATCATGAGGTGGTTGTCTCAAAACATTAGATGAAACATCATTTAAGAGGCTTGTGAATTGGTTTTCTTTGTTTTCTCCAACGACCATTCTTTGGCTTCAACGGGTCAACATTCTAACTGTGGTGGAACTTACTGTACACATATGGTGAAGAGGAGCTGAAAGCTTACATGCTTTTAAGTGGAGGAATATTTTTAACCTTTTGAGTAAGTCTTGATATGGAGTTTTTATTATGTTCAAAAATATTTCTCCTGATCCAACTATTTTGGTCATAACTGATTATAGCCTATCTTTTTGAACAATTGGATTTACCGTTTCAATGGCTTATTTCATCTTCAGTTTCACATTTTAAGTAAATTCCATGTGTAATTTTTCTTCCATAGATTAATGCCAAGTGTTATGGGTGTTTATACCCCATATAAGGCGTGACTTATATGCGCGGTCAACCCAGAAGATAAGCTGAGGTTAAGGATAAGAGTGAGATTTGAACACTACCCAAGAAAGAATATCTAACATGCTGACTAGGAAAAAGGCAAAAGAATCTGACACCAAGGATAAGGTCTCGGCTGACTGGGCAGAAGGCAGAAGAAGCCGACACCTAGGATAAGGTCTCGGCCTCAGCTCCTAGTCATCAGCCCATCAGCTGATGAGCACATCAAAATGTTGTCAGCCCATTAAGTATTCTCATCTCGACCAAAACGCATCATGCATAGAGTATGAGGGGAACATGTCAGAATCATCATCGTCCTTGGAGGGACACATGGCAACACAACACCAAAAGGGGACCATTCACCTAAAATATCTTCATTATAAGACCACGCATCTGCTGCAAAGGAGACACACGATACTTGGTTGGCACCTCACTCCAACTTGATTTTCTCCAATTCATTTGATCTCTCTATAAACCCATATGTATTTCCCTCTCTACTATGTAATGTTCCTGGATGGAACTCCCAAATACAATATCAATAATATGGAAAGGGCTCCCAATTATCGAGGTGACGGGGAAAATTATTGTGTTCGATTTATCCATTTTAGTGTCCGATTAATTATTACTCTAAGCTTGATTTATCTTAATCTAACTCGCTAAAAATGACCATTAACACCAAGCATTTAGAGTTTACTTATTATTTTTAGGCTATAATATTATACTTACACTTGACATTCGTGTAGAACAAGAACTAACACTTGGAGATATTTTAGGAAATGAAATAGTAGATGAAGCATGCAACTTAAATAGGAGAACTGAATTAGTTTTCGAACCATATACTGGACACATTTAAAAGTTCCCATCATGAATACTTTTTACATTTCTTGTTAAATTTTAATTACTGAGAGGCAGAGCTGGTAGTTACCTTCTATGTTAGTTTGCTAATTAAGTCTTATGATAACAATGAAGACTAAGTTGTATGCAAGCATTTAAATACTTGGAACAAACATCACTTAAACAAAATTTTAGAGCACCACTAAAGATTTAGGATTATAGAAATTATGAGGAGAAATTCCAGAGGAAACACCATAGTTTATGCAGTAAGGAAGGGACTGTAACAGTTAGAAGCAACATGCCAATTTAGTCGATGCTAACATGAATTAAAGTTGCGTCGAAGACATTGTCATTAAGATGGTATGGAAAAGAGAGCAACACTGCAATGCAGAATCTGCCTTGAGATTTGACCTTTACTTGAAGCTCAACAAATTACTATAGATCAAAGGCTAATCAATGAAGACAATAAAGAGGAAGACTAAAAGAGATGTATTCCCCTAAATGAATAAAGAGACGGTAAAAATAAATAAGTAAATAAATAAAGGAAACAACAACAACAATAAATAAGATAAGAGCAAGAATTGCAACTATGTTAGTAAAGCCGGAGAAATCCTAAATTTTCAAGAAGATAAGATAGAAAGTACTGGGGTGCATTTATGTTTGTCAAATGACATGTGAAAGATATCATTGTAAGATTGACGAGCAATACAGCCTAAATGACCTTATTATTTAGTTGGGAAAGTTAAAAATTACAAGGTACAAATTTTATTCATCACAAAAGGTGAATTAAGTTTCATTAATGGACACAACATATTAAGAAAGGTACACTAGTAGTTGCTAATACTTTGTTTAAGTAGCTAGAGTGGTGGGTTCACAACTATCGTGCACACAAGCTAAGATATCTCTATTGTCCCTTGAGATGGTGAATGAATCGTACATCTTCCCATCACTACTCTTCTTGTATTAAAATAGAAGGTAGTTGTGGTTAAACATTCTTAATAGAAGGTAGTTGTGGTTAAACATTCTCATCTTCACAAATTCATAATCATAATCCTTGTAAATACTCCATGCCGTGTCAAGAGTAATGAAATCCGATAAGTGGCTTCCTCCTCCACCAACCACCACATGGATAGTCCCGTTCACCGTCCCGGAATAATGGGATTTTTCCTTGTTCATACATTGATTTTGCAAGCCAAGCCAATTTTTAGAATTAATATCAATTCATCACTACTACAAATCTCGTACATCTCTAAAATCACATCATGTACTCCTTCAAATCCATTATTTTGTTTACATTTACATTATCATGGAGATTAATGAACTAGCTTTATTAATTTTCTTCAAGCAATTCAATTTTTGAGTGATAATAGAAGATTAAATTATGTTAGGTGCATTAGGTGAAAATGATAATTTAATATTAAAGTGTATTATGATTATTGGTTTGGTGTTTTCTTCTTTCTTTGAAGATAATCTTGGAACACAAAAAGAGGGTGAGTCTGTTGTGCACCAATTTGAAACTTCTACCTCATTTTGCAAACCGTCGAATGAGTGATTCACAAGTGTGACTTCTTATCCATTTCACAATCTCATTTAATGAGACGGTCTCACACAACTTTTCATAAAAGAAAAAAATAAGGCAAAAAACCATCGAAAACTAGAAACCTGATAAATAGGGCAAACTCTTTCATAGTTATGGACGTGGCCGAAAAAGGCAATGTCGACTTTATATTTCTGCCATAGCTTCTGCAAACTCATCCTACCCATTGGCTCTTCAAAAAAACCTTTTAGACCATACCAGCTGTTGGAGGAGTAACCCAGCACTCGATGAGCTGTAAATATCAACCACGATTGTTTCTACCTATCCATCAACCCCAGACATTCTTCCAAGAACTTGTACTGCTCTGATCCCTCCAGCCAATCATGCTCTGAATCCGTGACGCAGAAATGGAACATACCGTAGTCCGTCGAATACCTAAAAATAACCGGCCCCATTGCTTCAACACCATATCTACACCATGTATAGTTTTAGCTCTAATCAGTGATTACCAGAATTTGGCTCTATTGTTGGCAGGAATGTAATACATGGTCTCTGCAACAACACCACATCCTCCACCCGAGTCTGGGGTGTTGTAGAATGACCCTGAATTTGGCCAATCACGCACATGATTCCCACTACATGCACATATATATTATTAAATAATTAATTAATTTATGATTTACACTAACATATGTATATAAAAATAAATTTAAAACATATATAAATCATCCCATATATTTTTACTTTATCCAAAAATATCCAAAAATAGTTAGGACATTCATTTTCATTCCAAACCTTTCAATTTTGCTTCGATTTTGTTCTCAAATAATATTTTTTTTATCATTTTTGTCTCATAACTTCGTAAAAGTATGGATTCGTGTCATCCATAGAATTAGAAAAATTGAACATTTTAAAGTAAAAATTATCATATTGGTTAGAATTTAAAAGTTATGGGACTATTTTGGAAAAATTAAGTTTTTTAAACTATTTTGAATAAAGTAAATTTATAAGAGATGATTTTGATTTTAAACTCATATAAAAACTTATGAAATTAATGATAAACCTAGAGATCATGTAAGGCACGACAGATGCAATAGATTATGTTTGGGCAGTAAATTTATCCCCCTGTGAGATGTAGCCATTTGCATATGGTAGATCTCCAATGTGGAATACGATGTCGTAGTATTCAAGATCTTCTATAAGTTGATCTGTTGTGTTCAGTGATCCTGGTTGATAATCCACGTACTTATACAATCCATCGCGCTCTGCCTGCATATCATTTCGATGTTTAATTAGTGACGAATGATTACATGAAATGGTTCCATGGTAATATTTATTTTTAGAACCAAATAAAGAATCGGAATCCTTGTTACTTTTATGCATGACAAACTATTGTTCATCTTAAACATTGTGCTATCGAAGGGTAATAATTTATCAATAATCAGTTGAGTAATATTAGTGAAATCGGTTCCATGAAATACAAATTATTGATCAGTAGCCCTATGGATTTTTGTACTATTTTTATATATTATACTTTACTAATTGTATTGTATGAGTTAGGTGACATGATACATGAAAATGAAAATCGAGATAGATATGAAGTTATACAAGGAGGATTAAGAGGAAATTAACCTTGCCCATGTCACCAAATACTATGACACGCTGTAATGAATCTTGATCAGGATATGGCGATGATCAAAATGAGTATTGTTTACTCCATACATATGAACCGTTAAATAATAGGTGACCCATTTCATAAGTGTACCTGAATTTATTAATTAATTATATATATTATATATGTTAAAAAGAATGTCACATCTAAATAAGGAGAAATTATTGTTGATAAAGAGGAATTAATTACAGTATGTTGGGCCACAAATCCTTCAAGAAACTTGTGTGGAAGAAGCCAGGATCTCTCCATCTGTATGTTCGAGCTGGTTCGCCTAAAATTTTCACCCCCACATAACACAACATTATTTGAGTTTGTTGGGTTCATATTAAGTTAATATTATACTCAACAGACCTTTAAAAATTTCTTAAATAAATAAGTTTACGCACTAATTGCATTAATGTGGGGTTTATTTATTTTCTAAGCCCGTTAATAAAAATTAAAAAGCCTGATGAGATGCAATCTCTCATGGGGAGGAGAGTTACAATATCCCTTGAAACTTATAAAATATTAAAGAAACTTTTATGCTCACACTTTATATATTGAAACAAATACTATAGAAGAGTAATGTAAAACGTTGTTGAAGAAGGTTGGAGTAAGTAGAAAAACGAACCACGCATGCTTCCTCTTGTAAAAGTTAGAGTTCCAGAGGGAGAACGCGTTTGAGGTTTCCCTTCCATCCCCATTCAACAAAAGGGACTGCTTCATCAATGTTATACACACTTGTCCACGTCATTGTCATCTACATTCAGTTTTCATTTTTTAATTAACGTGTTTTTAAATTAAAATTAGAGCAAAATTGTTGTGATTTAGACCAATTAGGATCAAAATGAACTTGGAAATTAGTCTCTTCCTGAATGTTCTCATGAACATTTTTAATTTGATTTGAATATCTTTTTTTTTTTATATTATATAACTACATTATTCATATAAAAGTCGCATGAATTTTATAAGGACAAATACGAGTATATTCACATTCGTATTTCTTTTTCAACTTTTGTATGATGAATGGAGTATTATTATTCAGTATAAGATACGGTTGTTTTTCAATATAAAAGGTAGTATTACTCTGATAATAATAATAATTTGGTTGATTGCAAAAAAATCAAAACTTGCTATGAGATTTAGCTAAAAAAACCATCATCTTTGAAGTATGTTGCGAATTGCACTCATCATACAATCAACGCTATCTGATTATTGCCGTAGTGTTGACTTTTGCTACGTCAACTTTCTTATCATTCTAGGGTTTATTGTACGAAAAACCACAAATTTTACTTAAACTGTGATTTAGTCTCAATTTTTGATATTTTGGAAAAAAAACTAAATGTACTTTTTTTGCCAATCTTAAAAGTTGGAACTGAATCTCAATTTACATAAATGTCGTAGTTTTTTGTGCAATAGAACATGGAAGGTGACATGACAAAGGTTAACGACACTTCAGCGATCGCTGCTCGATGGGTGTCAAAGGTTGAGAATAAATTATAATTATAGTATTTTTTTAATTAACCCTTAATAATTTATAATTCTTTCAAAAAGAGTAATAATCATATATTTTTAAGAGTAAAATTTAGATTTTAAAAAGGTTATATTTTTCTAGAATCAACTCCTACACTGATTGTATAAAAGTATTCATATTTTATAAAATAAAATTAAAATAAAATAAGAAGAAGAATAAGTGAGGTAGATTAACTTACAATGTCCCAAGATTTGCCTTGAGCGAGACGAGGGTAAAGAGGTGCCTTAGGATTTGCGAACACTACATATTCCTTTGAAACGACAACCAATTTGGGCTATGCAATAATTAATTAATTAATTTTAGAATTAAAAATTCTAATCTAAATTGATTAATTTATTACTCCACTAATTAGGGGACGTACATTTGACAATGCACCACTAAAAAGTGCAAAAAAGAAGTCAGCTCTTTGGTTGATCAGTTAAAACCTCAAAGTTGTTCTCCTAGTCCTCAAATAGTTGGAGTTAGAGTAATTTTCATATTTATACTGCATGTGTCATGTAATTAACATTAAAAAAAAGGATAGATTAGTCAAATGAAATTCCACCAGTAAATCATCAGTTGAAATTCCACCAACACTAGTAACAGTCTGAAACTCAAATTACCTCAGTGAAGATGTCTAATTTACAATAAAGAAGACGATAAAATTAATTAGTTACTAGAGTGTCAATTCATTCTACCAAAAATATTTGTTGCATTGCAAAGTATGCTTCAAACATTCCAAATACAATAACCTCAAATTATAATAAAAATTAAAATTAATTTCAGAAATCAAAGCTAAATACATATAAACAAAGAAATTTAGGAAGGAAATAGAAAAAGAGGTCTATTATCTGTTGCAACCATTAGGAAGAAACGAAATTGGAGATGATAAATACAGTCGTTTCAAAAATTTTAGACACTAGACCATAATTTGCAGCATCGAAGAAAGCTAACCAGGAAATGGAGAAGGAAATTCTGGAGAAGTGAAGATGATCTATTCCCTATTCATGCTTTTAGGAATAAACAAATTGAACACCATAATTACTGATTCCACCCGTATTTGTCTGTTGTAGATGTCTTCGTGGTTCACTTCCATCCGTGTTTGACTGTTGTAGATGTCTTCGTGGAGGAGAGCTTGCTGGAGGGTGAATGAGGAGGGATTGGGATTGAGAAACAAGTGGGAGGACAGGGACAGCTAGGGATTGAGAAAGACAGTTTCTGGAAGGATGGGCCAAGGCAGCGTGTAAAATAAAATAGAAGGGCCCATATATAGATAATATATAAGATTATTATGCATAACGGTTCGGTTCATTTAATGAAGGTTTTTTTCCTTTAAAATTGAAACCGACCCGAACAACCAATTTTTTATTTTTTAAAAATCGAAACCAATTTGATTTTTCAAAAACTAAACCGAATTGATCAGTTCTGTTCGATTCGGTTCTGTCAGTTAATTTGGTTTTAACCGTATTCTGCTTACCCCTACTGTTTAGCAGAATTGGTTCATGAGACGAACAACAATTAACAAGTGATAAATAATTGATGAAAAGAGGATGAAAAATGATAATAATCTGATGAAAATTAATAATTTTCAATTGAACTATTTCATAAATAATTGTAAAATAAAATAAAAGTGATAGCATCTTAAAAATGATTGCTAATCAATAAAGAGAAAAATAATCTTTATAATACTAAACGAAGGTTTTACCTTCCTTACGTATCAACTCCTTACTCTTCCGCTGCTGAAGTGTCAATTTCTTATGTTACCAAATTAAAATTACATTTTTACATACCAAATTTAAATTACATTTTCATATCGAATTCTTTGAATGCTTTTTCTGTAACGTCAAACATTGATTACCAAATTTAAATTACCTTTTCTCATCTAATTCTTTGAATGCTTTTTTTATAACTTCAAATATTGATTAGATCAATTTGCAAATCTCTCCACCTTTTGATCATACATTTCTATTTTTATATTTTCTAAATCCTATACTTCTTCGTCTTTTCCCCACGATACCCATTTACCCTAAACTTCTTCATCTTCTCACCACAATATTCAAATAATTATCAGAATGAGAAATTAGATTGGACATCGCTTCTCCTATCTTGCGACTCAGACGTGATCCAGGGACGAATTTTGTATAATATCTAAATTTTTTCTTATATTTCTTATTTCATTGAATAAATGGGATTTGTAAAAGATAATAATGTTCCACATGTGATGTCAGATGTAGCAGATCTCTGCTGTTATTGCTCTCCACGATAATGTATACCCCAGTCTCCGATAGAGACGTGGTACTCCATTAGTCCGTTGATGATTTTAAAATTATTTGTTCAAAAGGTTTATTTTGAAATAATTTGAGTTTATTAGGATTATTCGATAACTTCATTCTCTTTTCTAATTTTTTTATGTGTTGAGGAGGATTCATTCCCTTTCCATGCAATCCACTTTCTATATGATGATGCATTAAATTCTCAAGTATTTTTCCCTATTTTTTCTATTGTTATAATTTAAGGGGTTTTGATCTTATTCAAAATTTATGTTAACTCTTTTACTTAAAGAAGTTTTAGATTCATACATAAGTGGATACAAGTATGTGACTTAGTTTGGTCAATCCGTTAGCTAGATTGTTGATTAATATTTTCAAACTAATTTTCCAACATGCATTTAGTTGATTCAAGTGAGAAAGACCGTGACTGTGTCTACTATAATTTCGATATTTCCAAACTGTATATATGTATTATTCCGTCTTTATTGGTGGTGTTTGTCTACAAATATTTTCAGAAAGATATGGAAAACATTTATATGGTGTGCACATATTGTAAAGCTCCTATGTCATAAAGAATGCTTAAAACTTCTCTCGAGAAGATGGAGATTTCGGCTATATCTTTTGTGAATTGTTATTTTATTTAAGAATTTTGATTAATATATTTGAGATTGTTTACTTTTTTAATTCATGTAATATAAAATCTGTAAATATTTAGTAGTTCATGTATATGGTAATTAGTGATTGACAAAAACTATATTTTTCAATAAAATATTAAAATAAAATTGTCATTTAAATATTTTATATTCTATTAAGGCAAAATCTTATGTGTGCACGGGCACACGAGAGCACATTCCATGTGCCTTTAGAATTTTGTGCTAAATTGTATACCCTTTAGTATAAAGATGTGTACCCATTATTTTACAAGACAAAAACTTGTGTGCGCCCGGGCGCACGAAAGCACACTCCGTGTGCCTTTAGAATTTTGTGTTAAATTGTATACCCTTTAGTATAAAGATGTGTACCCTTTATTTTCTGAAGAAAAATAAAAAATATAATGAAAAGTGTATACCCTTTAGAACAAAATGGTGTACCCTTATTAATTAAAGTGTATACCCTTTAAAAAAAATAATGTACCCTTATCCATTATACTAAATTCTAAAGGCGCACGGCGTATGCCCGGGCGCACGGAAGCCTCACTCTTCTATTAATTATATTATTTTGTAATTGTTTATAGATATGCTAAGTAATATATATCTGTGATTGATAATGATTATAATTTTTCATAAAATAATATTTTATTTAATTGAGCATGAAGAGTTTTGAATGATTTTATAATTAATAGAAGTTAGAAAGTTTTTTATTTTAATATTTTAGTTGCGAAACAAATACTCCTTCCGTTTTTCTATTTATTTTTGACCTTCCATTGTATGGTTTACATTTTTCTTTATAGTATTGGAGACCCACACAACTATTCACTATATGTTAAAATGTATATCTTTTTCATGTCAATATATATATTAAAATACTCCCTCTGTCCCGCCCAAACGTCACCGGTTGTTTTTTGTGCGTAGATTAAGGAGTGTTATTATTTTATATGTAGTGGGTAGTTGTATGAGTAGTGAGTGGTGGGCCACATATGATACTTTTTTACTAAAAGTGAGAAATGGGGATATTTGGATGGGACGTCCAATATAATAAAATGGTGACCTTTCGGTGGGACGGAGGTTGTACTATGTAACCTTAATTTCCTTAAAAAAATGACCATTAATGTTAGGACTAGACAGAGGAAATAATAAATATTAAAAAAATATATCATGAAAATATTTAAAACATAATGGAAGTAATATTTATAATAGGATTTTAGTAATGGTTGCTAAATGATGTAATATTTTTAAGGCATACATTTGTATGAGGCCATCTAATAGGAAAACTTATATAAGATACTCCCTCCGTCCCATCATTATGGTTACATTTACTTTTTGCACATGTATTAATGAATATAGTATTTTAATGTGTATTGAGGTGAGAGAAATAATATTTTAATGTCAAGTAGGTAGGTGTATTAGTGTGATGTGTGGGTCCGTGAAGAGAGATATAATTAATTTGTGTGGGTACCTGATAAACACGGATTTTACGTGTTTATATAGGCCGTTCCATAGTTGATTATTGGATGATTTCATTTATTTTGTGAAGTTATATGTTTAATTATTGAATATTAGAACTTCATGGATATTTTGGAGTTATTGCAAATTTTTAGGCCTAATTGAGGAATAAAAGAAGAATTTAGTTGAAGAAGAGAAAGAGATGAAGATATGAAGCAATGAATCCATATGATGTCCAGTAAGTGTTGCGTGCGTGGCCAGTTGCATGTGTTAGACCAAGTTGAAGTCTCGTTTGGGCAAATGAAAGTCGTTTCGTCGAATCAACATGTTGTTAGACCGAGTCAAAAAAGGCCATGAGCTCCCAGGAAATTGACGCCGATTGTTAGACCAAATCTCCATGGTTTGGATGAACCATCCAGCTGAATTGGACCAAATCACCTTTGATTTTGGCGGATCATGGGTGATTTTCACACGGGAATTTTACTTTTCACCAAACTGGTTCTCCAAGCCCAGGCCCATTAATCCAATGTTCCATGGGATCTCTACTCCTATAAATACCCAATTAAATCAGAAAAGAGTGATCATCGATTAATTCATCAAGTCATTCACACATTCATCTACAGAGCCAGTCCGCATCCGAAGAACGTCGTGGAGTCACGAAAACAAAGGTTTAGGGATCAGACGGCGCTTATTCCTTCATCCATATTTTATTATATTATTTAATTTCTTTCTTGTTGAATTCAGTTTTATTTTATTTATTTATTTCCTATATGGAAGTCTAAACTTCCAAATTCTAGGATTGCACAAGTAATTTGGTTTTGGATTGTTTTGGTGTGTGAATCTTTTATTTAATTCAAGAACTTTATTTTTTTATATGTGTGATTTCTTTACATGATTAATTGACTTGCGACCAATTACTCATATCTATTTTATTAAACCAAGAAATAAAAGTTGAGAGTTAATATTGATCACTTCACACATATAGCACATCTAGTAGTCGTATCGTTACTATGAGACAAAAGGTGTGAGAGAATTCAATCCGATAAATCTGTTGGGAGTTAATTGATGTGATATTTATGTTACTGTTATATTCATTAATTGATCTACATGTGATTAGATTCGAAAGAATTAATTACATAAATTACAGATTGCTTTAGGAAATTATGCTTGAATTGAATTAAGAAGTTCCACCCACTACAAGACAAACCAAGTGAAAGTGTAATAACTAGAATTGTTTTTATTATTCTTAATTTCATCCAATTCATATTCTGCATCTATTGAATCCAGTCATTGCATATTTATTATTTTATTTGATTGTTTATTTAATTCTCAAACATCCTGATATTTTCCTTAATCTTGGACAAGTATTTAATTATTTAGATTTTTATTCATTCCATGTGGATTCGATACCTTACCTATCTGCATGCTACATATGTCCCGTATACTTGCGGAATATAGCGTCATTTGCATATTAGTGAGTGTTTAAATTTATGTTGCAAATATATGCTATCAGTCTCATATGTTAAAAAAGGAAATAAAACCATTAGGATGGGACGCCCAAAAAGGAAATATGTAACCATTAGGATGGGATGGAGGGAGTATTTGACAATATTTTTAATAAAAATTCATACTTGAATTAGTGAAAAATAATAGTGGTGCACAGCGCAAGTGTGCCCTTTTAATTAAACAGAGAAATAATTCTCAATATTATTTATTTAGTCTCATAATTATCTTCACTTTTATTTTTATCAATTCCACTATATTTTGCATAGTTCAATAATGGAATACCACAAAAAAATAACAAAAAAAAAATAATTTAGAAAATCTCACTCTCACATGATACGAATAACTTATTTCTATTTTATTTATAACTTAAAATATTTTATCATTCCGAAAAAAATTAATGAAATTAATAAAAATAATAATAAAATATTCTTAAACTTTGTATTTAATGTTTCGATCCAATCAATTATACTAGACAAATGGAATATAATTTAAAAAATATTTATAATAAGATAATTTAATTTTATTATTAAATTCATTTTTTTATGAAATAAATACTTAATGACCCCGTGTGGCACGCGGGTTATATACTAGTTTTACTGTAAAGCGATTTCATCAGAATTAGCTCGAGATTTATATGTACCTTAATGGGGGCAGTGCATATGTAAGGAGATTCCACCCACCCAACACCATTTGGATCTGGCTCACAGACTGATTCACTTCCATACGTATATAATTATTTTAAGTCAACCACTAACTTTTAAAGATATCTTTTAATATATATAATTTTGAAGTAATTTCCTAATATAATTTTTTAAAAATATATGTGGCACATTCTCATGAAATGCCAAAATTTAAAACAAAAGTGTTAACATATTATTGGTTAAAACTAATTTAATATCATTAAATACTCTAAAATATTAATTAAGGCATGCATTAAAAACATCTTTTAATTTGATTTTAATTTTAAAGTATTTAAAGTATCTTATATTTCAATTATTCCTAAAAATACCTTATATAGCTAATTTTTTATTTAAAAGATATGAATAATGAATAAATAATTAATACAATGAGTATGATTTTTTTGAAATTTTAATTAGTTAAATAATTAATGAATAATTTACTATCTACTTAATATTAATTTTATTCTATCAAAATTTATAAAATCATTTATATATAATTAAAATAAAAAATATAATTAATTTAAATTAACAAAGTATTATGTTCACTCAAGTGCAAGAAGTAATATCATGCACTTAAATTTAATTTAAATATGTTAATTAATTTAATAAATAAATATATAGTAGTGAATAATAATTAAAAATGTACACAATTTTTATAAGTAAAATTAATGTTATAGTTAAATATAAAAGGTGATATATTTATTAAGAAAATATATATACATATATTGAATTAAAATTAATATACTTATGAAGAAAAAATTGAGGGTATAGATTCTACTCCATATTCATCGGTAAATTGAATATATCTTCATTTAAAATAGAAGATTATTTAAAATAAAAACGAATATATATTACTCCTTCCGTCCATTGAAACGTACGATGTTTTTTCATTTTGGTCTGTCTCAATTCAAGGTGTGCATTTTCCTTTTTGATAAAGGGGACCCACACATATTAACTACTTCTCTCTCCATGACCCACATGTCATACTAGTACACCTAACCACTTTATATTAAAGTATTATTTTTCTCACCTCACTACACCTTAAAATATTATATCCCTTAATCAACATGCAAAAAACAAACGCGTACGTTTTAACTGGACTGAGAGAGTATTACTTTAAAAAAAATAGTATTAGTTATAAAACATAAAAATATAATATATGAGTACATTTAACTATATACTTCATATATTAATACATTTGTATTTATTAAAAAAATATTTTAAATTTAAAATGAAATTTTTATAAACTCTAATACGCGGTTACTATGCTAGTTATATATATATATATATATATATATATATATATATATATATATATATATGAATCCATCACGTGTCTAAAGAATCTTTGCATGAAAAGCAGTTTCATTTTTAAAAAAGTTATAGATCTTTGTGATCATCACTTGCTATGCGTAATTCACGTTTTGAAACAAATTACTCTCTATCATGTTATGTAAGTAATTCCTCCGTCCCGTTTCAATGTTTATATTTTTATTTTGCGCGTCTCATTTCAATGTTTACGTTTTCCTTTTCTGAATATAGGACCCACCTAAAACAATTAATATATCATCCAATACTAATACACCTACCCACTTTAGATTAAATATTATATTTTTCACTCACTATCTATTAAAATATTATACTCATTCATCAACGTGTAAAAAACAAACTTAAATATTAAAACAGGACGGAGGGAGTATTGGGTAACTCACTACACTTTTTTAAAATAGTTATCATTTTCATTATAAAATATTACATTTTAATTTAAAATACTAAAAGGATAGAATAATAATATATCATTTTTAAGATATTAAATAATTATATTATCACTTCTTGTTTTGTAATAACGGAGTCAAGATTTTTTTTAATACTAATTTTATTAACTCTTTGAAGGTAAGGTTTATTTTTTTAATATGAAGTATATTATGTTTATTTTGTAGGGTCGATATTTTTTAAATTAAAATATATTTTTAGATTATTTAATTAATTGATGAGATATTTTATTTTTTTGTTGGGTGGGGCAAGTTATTGTTGGAGTGAGACAACCGACTAAGTCTAAAGGTATTGTGGGATGACCCGTGTGCGTAAGTTTTTGCGAAGTACTCCCTCCGTCCGCCCGAAAGGTGGACATTTTGTCATTTTGGGCATCCGCACCAAAGGTCCACATTTCCCTTTTTAAACACATGGGACCCACACACATCTCTAATAAAATAAATTTATGGGACTCACACCCACTAATACAACTACCAACTACACATTAAATAATAATACTCCTTAATCCACGTGCAAAAAGCAAATGTCCACCTTTGGGGCGGACGGAGGGAGTATAAATAATTAGTTAGATGAATAAAAAATTATTACAATTTTAATGGAAAAATGATAATTAATTTAAAATTAAAAGTAAAACAATATTACTATAATATTAATATAAAACGATGTCAGTTAAAAGATTTGTTTAAATTAAAATTGGCTATATTTAACAATGAATGAAGATTACTTGAAGTTTGCTGGTGAAAAAACTCTAATCCAATCATCTGCAGATGGTTGAGGATTCTCCAAACGTACATCAACCTATTATGTATCCTCACCCTGCACATTCATAACACAATAATAATTCAGAGTTTGATATTTTATGCATTCGGGTTTTCGAATACCCTTTCAATTTTTAATTAATTAATAATATAGTTTGAGTAGATATTTTGTGCACGTGTATTCAACTATATTAATTTTTTATTTATTATATATAAATTTATGTAAAATTTTGTTACATTCAGTTTTTTATTAAATTTAATAGAAATTTCGCTAAAAATGTTTATAATTAAGTTATTAAGTTCTTAGGTAAAAAATTGTGTGAGATCGTACCACCTAATAAAAAGTTATAATTTTTATAATAAAGTGATACTTAATTAATAAAAAGTGATAACATTTTATAATAAAAATAATAATATTTTATAACAAAAGTGATAACTAGTTATTTTAAAAAATGTACAATAGTCTCACATGAGACGTTCTTAACCAAATTTTTATTCATTAGATGGGAAAAAATCTAATATCATAAGGATGAATGATGAGCTTGTAATAAATCCTTTACTACAACTCTCTACAAGAGTTATTGTGCACTCCGACATTTGTTAAATAATTTGTTTATGAATAAATTGATAATAAAAACTCTAAATAATTTGATTAGGAATAAATCGATGATAGAAACTCTAAATACAAAATATTATACATTTTTAAAATACAGAATAAACCTTAAAATCCAAGATATAACACACACTACGTACCCATGATATTTTGCCATAATATACCTCTCTGTATTTTTAAATTTTCATAGTTCATTTTGTACATTTACAAAAGGTTCCACTTTTTAAGAAAGGTAAAAGAGTCATAACAACTATCTTCTGTCATTATAAAAAAAAATCATTCTTAACTAATATACGAATCCATATACTCCCTCCGTCTCCCAAAGTATTTCATACTTTTCTTTTTCATCCGTCCCTCAAAGTATTTCACACTTTATTTTTACTAAATTTGGTAAAAATTACATTATAATAATACTCACTTTTTACACACATCCCAATATAATACTTACTTTTTCACATCTCCCAACAACTTTACATACCTCCCAATAACTTTACACACCTTTTTCATTAAATCAACTAAAATATATATTCTCTTTCTTATTTTATACATAAAAATATAAAATTTTCTTAAATTCCGCACACACCAACACATGAAATACTTGTTGGGACAGAGGGAGTAATACTTTAACAATTATTTATTCTCAAAATATACCTAAAACCCAAAAAAATCAATTTTTTCTTTATCTTCCATGTCCAATCAAAGGTAAAATAAATAAAATTTGGAGAGAGTATATTGTAGAAAACAATTAATTAATATATCTAGGCTAATTATATTGTGCACCCGGGGTGCACCCTAAGATAAGATAGGGTGCACTCACTTTAAAAAACGTATACAAATATATACAAAAACATATGTAATTATAAACAAAAATGTATACAATTTTATTGTTAGTTTTTTTAATAAAAAATTTGAGTGTAAAAAAGTATACAATTATTAAAAAACATGTATACACTATTGAATAAAAAGTTATACACATATGGATACTAATTTTTTTAATGAAAAACTTAGTGTGAAAAAATTATACAATTATTAAAAAATACTATTCAAAATAGAATATCTTGTATACAAAATGGAATAAAATGTTATACACATATGTGTGCATCCTTGCACCCGGGTGCACCCAATATCAACTCATATTATTATATGAGACTCACATACAATACTAATACAAATATCAACAATACATTAAAATATTATTCTATACATTAAATATTATATCCCTTAATTATGGAAAAAAAGCAAATTCCACATCTCAAAATTGGGAAGAAGTAGTATTTTCTTTTTTAAATAAAATAAACTTTCAACAAAATTCGATAGAACTAGCTACAGTATTCTTCGTATTAAAGAATTATATATGTATTCTTCGTATTAAAGAATTATATATTCTATATAAATTAGTACGACTACTTATTGAATATTGAAGAAAGCAAATGAATTGCATATTTTTTTTAAGAAATTCTCATTATTCAAGTCAACCCATCTCACAAAAAAATCCGTCTCACAAGAGAGACTCTCTATTTGTAATTCGACAGATCTGGCACTACAGTATTCTTTGGATTAATGAATTATATACTATATATATATGTATATATATATAATAAAGTTATTAGGTATTGCATCGCGATCGTACCTATCCATACTCATCCAAATTTTCAGATTAAGAAATAAATCTACTTCTTGTTTGAAATTATTCACCTCTTTAATTCGATTTGAGTGAGTAGAACAACTCCTTGTGAATAAAAGTCATTATCATGATTCATGACCAAATGTGACACCATTTACTTTTTTTTTAATTATTCATTCCATGTTAATTAAACTGCAAAAATTTAAAATAGCCACTATTCCTTAAGTTGAATTTTTTCTAGCCACCCTTATAATAATAAATTTTTTCTAACCACTTTATACTATTCATTCCAAAATTACCCCTTTTCTCTTTAAAATCAATAAAATCTTTTATTTATTCTACCCGATTGATATCCATATATGATTTACAAAATTCTCTCTTTCTTTTCATCACAATTTTCTTCTTTAAAATAGACATAGTCCATTACGATCATATCAGGCACATCATGCTTCCATATAATAATTAAACAACATTAATCTCGTAATTAATCGACTTGAAATAGTAACAGTACCTTTTTTTTACCGTCAATCCACCGGGTATTCGGGAGGTTTTACAGCTGCTCCTCACAACCAACCACGCACCCCTCAGTGTGATGATTCAATCTCGTTCCTTTAGTGGACCTCAGCACAAACCTGGTTCATTTCCTACACCGGGTGTACAGGATGCTGCTACTGTTTCTCGTCGGAAAATATGGATATTAAGGTTGTAGAATATAATGGAAGGTTACATAATTTGAGCAGTAGCACAAGATTATTTATTTATTGAATGGAGAAATTTATTACACACTCATCCTCACAGAACAAGAGGAGATGACTCCTTTAGCTACCTAATGTAGTTGCACTCAGAATATTCATACAAAGAAAATAATACAAGATTTAGAAAGAGAAAACAGAGGGTGATGGTCGATGCCTTCTGCTTCCTCAACACACCTATTTATAAAGGCTTTTGGATTAAAATCCAAATTTCAAAGTCTCTTAATATTTTGTAATGTCACTGCTTACTTCATTGTGTTGGTGTCAGCACTTACGTCATCTGTCTCGGATTCCAACTTTAGCAGCTGGCTGGTTTCTTTATTGGATTCCTAATTGTAGGTCGTCTTTTTTGTCGGTCTCATGTCTCTTACCCTTTCGGAAGGTCACCTGGCTCTTGCTTTTTTGAGGAGTCATTTGTCCTCTTTAGTGCCTGATGATTCTCCCAGCTCTTGGTATTCCGAGAGGTTTCACCCTCTTCTTTCCACGTGTTTCCTTTGTTGGGGTGGATCAGCAGTTCTGATCATCTCGATGCCCAATCTTATCCCTTTCCCAAATTCTGGTTCTGTTTTGGTGGAACAACTTGTACATACCTTGTTCGTCCATTGCCCAAAATGGTCCATTTTGTAATATCTTTGATGAGTTTGTTCACTGGAATCTTATTTTTCAAGAGAAGTTCTTATTTTTCCTAGAAAGCCTTCCCAGCGAACACTGTCTTCTTTCCTGTTAAAGTGTTTAACATGTTTAACAAGAAAGACCCATTCAAAGACTTATGATCGAACTTGAATAGGAACTTTACCTCCACCATTACTTTGATGCAGGCATACAAACCCTTAGCTCTTCGCGTAGAGATCTGTTCTTCAGAAAATGTAAAAACCAAGACTGGTTCCTTTCCAGCAGACTCTTTGATCTTATTTGATGCTGAAACATCATGTCTTCTCAGCTTGATGAAATGGAAGGCCTCGTGGTTGCCTTTTCCAACTGGTTCTGGCCGCACTGGTGAAGTACAACTCTAATACATCTCCTCTAGATAGAGTCGAGTTATTCTCTATGCCTTGAAAACCTTTTCTCCTAGTGATTTTGGAAGTTTTGCAAGTTCTGGAAAACTTGGTGCAATAGTATAGATCGAGGCTAGTGCCCCAAAGTCATACCACTGCTTTACATCCATTGGATTTGAGCTTTCTCGCATCAAAACTCGGGCATTTCTCCGGTCGGATTCCTTGTCTGGTGTTTAATTTTTCCCAGTTGGCCTGGTATTCCTGCCAATAAGAGAAATCAGCTAAGTTAATACCAACCTTAGCAGTGCCCATCATAGGACTAAGGTTGATCTCTCCCTCTTTGACCCCAGATGTGCTAGGTTGATTTGTCGACTCTAGATGTGACTCCAGGTCTTCAAATTTTCCTTGGATTGGTTCCTCTTCTGGAGGTTCCAGAATAGGACTTGTGCTAAGGGTATTGAATCCCTTGCTCCGGGTTTAGAGCCCTGTTCTCGACTACTCTCCTTTTATCGATTGTAATTGCTATCAATAGCTCGGAGGAGTGGCTCTCGTGTTGCTTCGAAAAGACTTGTGCCATTTTTTTAATACAGTCTCGTATGCGATTAGACACTTTGGTCTGATCACTATCTTGTATTCTTCTGGCACGCCTTGCATTGAGTGCCAGATTCTCGAATTCCCTCTGAAGCAACTCAAGGTTGTCCATCAGGTGCCTTGAAACAGTCAGGGTGGAGTCTATTTCAGCTCCTTCCATCTCTCGTTAGGAAATATGCCAAAACATTATCAACAGATTTAATAATGATAATATTAAAATCATAATATTGGCATTCTGCTTGCCATCTTAGTAGTCTAGCCTTTTCTGGTTTAGATTCAATTTTATATTTTAAAAAGGCTTTGACGCTTGTGTTATCAATTTTAAGGATGAATTTCTTCGCGAGAAGAATAGCGGCCATTTCTTGAATACCTTTCGAACTGCAAAGAACTCCTTTTTATTGATGTGCCATCTATTTGCTTCGCTCTCCGTAAAGAGCCCGCTACAGTATCTGCATGGCTTTTCTTCTTCTGTTGTGGACTTTGTAAGCATCGCTGCCCACCAATGGTCACTGGCATCTGTATATAGTAACAAATCATCCTCGTCATTAGGAATAGCTAATTTGGGAAGCTTTTTGCAAACCTCCTTTAGTTGTTTAACCATTACTCGATGTGAATCATCCCATTTGAATTCAGCATCCTTTTTAACAAAGGACTGAACACCTTCCTGTATTGCGCCAGATTGTTGATGAACATTCTGGCAAAGTTAACCACTCCTAAGAAACTTTAGAGTTGTTTCTTGTCTTTGAAATCTTTGGGAAATTCTTGGACCTTTTCTACAATATGTGATTGTAGAATAATTCTGGATTCGTCGATCTCTACTACAAGGATCTTGATTTGCCTGTTGCTATTACTGCTTTCTTTTCAGCAAGCATCAATCCTTCCTTGTGGCATACTTCTGAAAATATTTCCAGATGTGCTAAATGTTCCTTCATGTTCTTCGAGGCTATGAGGATATCATCCACATTGACAAACATGAATGAGAAATAATCTTTGAAAATATTATCCATCTTCCTTTGGTATATCTGGGGTGCGTTTGCCAAGCCCATAGGCATGACATTACAAATATAATGGCCTCTGGTGTGGAGAAGGTTGTGAACTTCTTGCTCCCTTCTTCCATAATAATCTGGTAGAATCCAGATTTGCAATCAAACTTTGAGAATACCTTGGCATTCTTGATACAGTTGACCAAGTGTTCCATACTTGGTATGTAGTATCCATCGAACTCTAAGATGTTGTTGATTCTGGCTTTCCCCGCTTGACTTCTCCATGATTTCAAACTAGAAATCCTACTGTTGTATGGAGATACTCCTGGTGATATTAACTTAAGGTCCAGATGTTCCTTAAGTATTAGCTGCATATCCGTTCGATCCTCTTGGTTCATTAGGATAGGCTTTATATCTCACGAACTCATGTTCCTTTCCTTCTTTTACTTTGAGTGAAGCTTTGAGCTCGTTCTTATCCCACCAGGCTAAAGGATCCTCATTGAAGTTCCTCTGTATCTTCTTCTTGACATCCTCCAAAGATGTTTGTTGTTTGATTGTGACGTCTCTCTGTAGGTTTTCTCCCAAGCTTGCTTTGAGAAGGTGGATTGTGTTCTCCTTTAGTTTCTCCATCTTTCATCCTCTTTTAGTCTCGGTTCTCATCTGAAGGACTACTTCACCATATCTCATTCGATCATTCATCTTCGGATGGCTCAGTTTTCCTTTATCACCATGCTTGCTGCGAAATCTGATTGGCATTTTTCGTTGAAATGCATTACGCAGTCTTGGTACGAAGGGTTGTGAAAATAAGCCTCCTAGTTGTGTTTTCTTGGGTAAAACGCTTGAATGTCTATAGAAAATTATTTCCTAACAGAATATCCACACCGGTGTCATGAAAATATAATGGTGGAGATTTCACCTTGTACCATGGGGTATGATCTGCTCCTCCGATCATGATTTTCGCTTGCTTGATTCTTCTGTTAAGGATTAGCACCCTTTGCGAGAAATCTTTCCGAGAACTGTTGGCAGTTCTTCGTCTGAGCCTTCCAAGAAGACTCCTTCCTTTGCTGTGCAGATGCTGGCTCCTGAATCAATGTATGCCACAAAATACTCTGCACGATGTTCCTTATATATCATCCCTACGGTGATATATACCGAAAATGGACTTGTTGCCATGAGTGGATCAGAGCTTAAAACCTCATGCCTCTACTAGTACACTTCGTATCTTTTTCCCTTGACCATAAACTCCATTCCATCTTGCAGTCTTTTCCAAGGTTTATGATCCTCGAGAAACTCCAATCCCAATACGAGATGTTCTGGGAACCTTCCTGCAACTCCTTCGGTTATCAACTCTAGATTGCCAAGTTTGAGCTATCCTTGGTATCTCCCAGTTGTTGGTTGTTGGAATAATACAGGACATCACAAGGAATAGAGTTTTCCTTTTTAGTGATATCGAATATTACTTCGACTCCTTTCCACCCTTCTGGGCATTTTAGTTCACCTTTAGTTGTGAACTTTTCCGATTCCTGGATCACCTCCACGATTGGTTTCTTTCCCCATTTCTTGCTAATCATTATGTCTTCTTGGAAAGAAATTCTTCTTTGCTCGAATCTAAGTCTGTTTTGTCTGCTCCAGATCGGCTTGTCTTTGATCCGCAAATCCATATCGTGAATTGGAGGTAGCTCCATTATCTCTGGCCTAGTTGCACATGTAACTTTCTTTAACACTTTAGGTATCTCAATATACTCCTTCATTTGGAATAGATCCAAATGATGAGTGTTGGAGAGGGCATACAAGATATTGTATGTGATAGAGTAAGGAATGTTCCCTTCCTTCATCAAGTCTTTATTTTTAAAATCTTGATGAAGGGTAATTGCCCTGTTGAAATCTCGGTATGCTAGATTGTACACAATCCTTGGATAAATGTAGGATGCTACTTTTCCTGCGTACATATTTCCCAAGAGTCCTCTTAGGCATGCTTCTCTTGTGCTCTTGATTCTATTATCAAAGACAGTAATATCGATTGGTGTATCGATTCTTTCTTTGAATGTAGCTTTGATGAGAATCCGAATAGCTCCAATATGGACCCAAGACATAGTCTTGGACATCCTCTCCGGGAGTTTACTTAGTTCCTTCTTGATTTCTTCATAAGGAACCAGTTGCATTTCCATCATATTTCCTGTGAGCTCCATAGGGATGGCAATTTCTCCTTCGGTCACTTTGTATATGATGTTGTGTTTCCTCTTCTTGAAACTTGGAAAGAACTTTTCCAATTTTCCCACAGTGAATCCATTGTATAGGCTGAGCCTTGGATCCTCTCTCATGATTCTCATAAGGGCTTTATGAGAAATAGATGTCTGGAAAAAGAATCCAGACATATCTTCTTGCATTTCTTTCCTAAAGATTTCCTCTTCACTCTTACTCATCTTCGGAAGATTCGTCTTGGCTAAAGAATTCTTCTTCATAGATGCTCTCGTCCAAGGGTATATCTTTGAACTGATATACCTGTACTAGGTCTTGGAAGTAAACTGCTTCCTCTATTTTTGGAGTTGTCTCGAACTATCGTACTCCCATTTTTTAGTTTTTCGGGCAATCTGGTGAGATATGCCATCTTGCTCCACACGTGTAGCAGTTGCTATCCTTGAATCTTTCGTTGATTCATGTGGCCACTCTTCGGAACGTCTTTTTTGTGGGAGTTCTTCCAGTGCTCCTTTGGTTCGACCCTAAGGATGAGGCTTGGCTTCTTGAACTCCATCTTGATGGTCCTGATCTTTGCCCTAATTTATAGCTTCGGTCCTTTTGTTTAGACTAGAATGATCTTGGTCTTCTGGATCTCCATCCTCCGCTCCTTTGATTATAAGGATGATTCTTCTTCATCCTTTTTTGCTTCTTTGGTTTTCTTCCAATGATTGTTGGAAGATCATTGCTTTCGCAACATAAGGGGACTGTCTCGTTGATTCTCCTTAATCTCTTGTAGTTCTTGTGTAGCGTCGCTTGATGACACCACTCTGCAATCTTGGCTTTGAGGAAGGACATTCTCCTTGTTATCGAATCCAGCTCGCATTGGTTTATACTCTTTGGTCAACATTTCTCTCCATGGGCTTGGGATCTTGGCAAAGAATTGGTGGAATACTTCTTCCTCTTTGACCTTAGATTTCCATCTACACTCTGTGAAGAGTTTGATATACTCATCTACGTGACAAATGTCAAGTAGTTCTAGGTTGTATAGGGCATTCCTATACTTCTTTTTCTTTTCTTCTTCCATTCCTTCGAAGTATCCTACTCCGATGAAATGGATCTTGAAGAACTTGGCCATGATCGATAATATTACCTAGATCTTCACCTTCCATAACCTTCTTTTTGACTTCGTCTGAGAGCTCTTCCTAGGCGCATTTTACTGATCCTTCTAGGCTCATAGTAAGGAATCTTATGAACCCTTCTTTGTCCAGCTCCAATGTGCCACCTGCGATCTTCATGGCATTTGCCCATTCATCGACCAAGGCTTCTCTATTCTTAAGTCTAGAGTGTTGAGGTTTAAGATCAACTTGTATGGATTTATTGGTTCAAGGTGAGATCGGCCATATGGGGTGTTGAGTATATTAGATCCTCGAACTCGGCTTGCTCCTGTTGACATTCCTATGGCCTTCATTTTGAAGTTTCCTGATGGTTGGAATGTATTTTCTTGTCTTGCCCCATGGACTCCGTGTGATCCAGAGGTTCCTTCTTGGCTCCAATCCTGTTGTGTCTGATGAGCCTGGGACTGTTGTTGAGAACTTGATGCCTCTCCAACGTTCATCTTTAGATCTACAATTGATAATCCTTAAAAGGACTCATATAGATCTTGCAGATCTTCAAGATTTGCTCTTTCCATCTAGGGATGTGGAATCTCCTCGAAGGATAGCAATCATCTTCTCGCTTTCGGACTTTGGCCTTATGACCTCCGTCATTTTTCCTTTTTGGTGTAAAAGGGGTTCTGTTCCAAAGATTAGTGGTAACCTTTCTCCAGGTCTTCTTCTTGGTACCTTGGTTTCAAGGGACTTTACTTGTTCTATCAACTTCATGATGAGGTCAAATTGTTTGTTCTGCAATTTCTCGACCTTGTCCCTCTTGAGGCTAATCTCGAACATCTTGGACATGCTTTGGCAATATTCTCCAAAGAATCTCACCATATTCTGCAATTCTCTAAGATCTTAGTTTATCTTAGAGTTATTTGCCTCGATCTCCCTCCACTCTGTCATTCTTTCCAATGTGTAAAGTGGTAGGGCTTGCAAATTTCTCTCGGACCCTAGTTTGTCGTCTCCTCTATTGTTCTTGATTGGGGATCATCCATGGAACTCGGTGAAACTTTAGATTTCCACTCAGTTCCTCGGAATTTCCTTGGAACAATTTATCTCTGTCTGATAATTTTTTTTTCAGATGTTCCTCTTTGGTGAGGTCCTCAAGGTTCGCCAATTTCCATTTTCTATTGAGGTTTTCCCAAAATAGATCGGCGTCCTCATCCTCTTTCTCTAAGTATTGTCTATACAACACATTATAGTATTGTTGTATAGAATTGGTTGTTTCGTTATATCTAATAGGCCAGAAGTCTCGGTTGCTCTATCTTGGAATAAGGCTAATAGTCCTGTCACTCTCGGATGTCGAACTTTCATTCGGATCCATATCTCTTTGAAACTCTCCTCTCGTTAAGTGATATAAGTTTATAATATTTTTCATTCATAAATAAATAAACTATGGCTCTGATACCATTTTAAAGCATGATTAAAAATAATGAAAACAGCAGACATATAGGTCGAATAAGCGAATACATCTAGGCCAAATAGGCAAATATGTATAGGCCGAATAGAACGACTATTTAGATGAAGCATATAGGCCGAATAGGTAAATATGTATAGGCCGAATAGGTAAATACGTATAGGTCGAATAGACAAATACGTATAGGCTGAATAGACGTATAGGCCGAATAGGTAAATACGTATAGGCCGAATAGACAAATACATATATGCCGAATAGGCAAATATGTCTAGACCGAATAGAACAACTATTTAGGCCATTATTTCAATCGAATATAACAAATAAAATTATAAAATTTTCATTTAAATGAAGTTGGGGGTAAAAGGGTCATAAATAAAAAAAGTGGCTAGAAAAATTAATCTTTAACATATGTGGCTAGAAAAATTTTGTTTTAAGTTAAAGTGGCTACTTTTTGCCACTATCACTTAATTAAAAATGTTATACTTCATCGTATATCATTCAATGAAAGAGTCAAATGCTCATCACTTTTTAGCAAACATTTATTAACCTTTATGACAAAGACTTTTGTACAACCTCCAATTGGTACAACCCGGTACAATCTCCTTCCTTCACCCTTAGTGTGTGTTTTTCTCTTCTTTTTTTTAACTGATGTTGTTACTGTTTTTTTATTTAATTTTAGGGATATAATTATAATTTTACCCTTATGGTTTAGGGTATAATTTATCCCTAAGGTTTAGGGTTTAGGGTATAATTGTAATTTTACCATTGTTGTTTAGGGTATAATTTATCCCTAGGGTTTAGGATATAATTGTAATTTTACTCTTGTGGTTTAGGGTATAATTTATTTCTAGGGTTTAGGGTATAATAGTCATTTAAATAAAATAAATTTAAAAATAAAATAAAAAATAATATTAACGAAGGTGCATGAATTAATTAAGAAGGGTGGGGACTGTAGACCAAGATTGTACCAATTCAATTGGTACAACCGCTTGTACCCTAGTCCCTCTCAACCTTTAATAAAAATATTTGTTTCCTATCAATTTCATAAAAATCATTGCATAAAAAATGGTTTCATGCAAATTTTTGCTGTATGAATGCCTATTCCATTGTTTCACAACTTCATTTCTACTACAATACTATCCCATTTAGTGATTATTAAATTTTTTTTATACAAGATCGTAATTTAAATATTGCTTATAACATGTGACAAGTATTTAACAAGTGGAATGAGAAATGAAATAAAATAAGTTATCTATTTGAAATTGTTGCCCATTATCATTACTCAACTTTAGACGAAAATACTCTATTTAGGAAAATGAAAATAATTGAACCACCCATTTCTATCATTAGACTCGATGTGTTCAATCATATAATTGAAATAATTGATTAGCCATAGTTTAGTGGTATGACCAACTAAAAATTATCGGACCACAGGGAGGACGGCACTAGAGTCTAAGCGATCTCGTGTTCGCCATAGTATTATAGAGATGATCATAAAGGGAAGATAATCAATAAATGAAAATAAAATAAATGGATAGATGAATGGAAGATGGATGAATGAGCCAAGTAGATAGAGATGAGACTAGCAATACTTAAAGCATGGAAAATCTAGGTATCATGCAATGAATTCATATGTGTCATGGGTAAGAGACTAAGGGCCAACACTAAGATCACCTAAACTCCCTCTCGGAATGAATAGGATATGGTTCTAAACTTAGCTCAATGGATTGGTTCTCACTTAAACAATTCCAACTAGGTACTAAGCTTAAATGAGAGTCCCTTCACACAATTAATCAACCTTTCGATCAAACCAATTACATGTCCTACCAAAGGGTTCTAAACTATGAAGGACTTCTCAATCTCTTCACAATTTATAATGCACATGAGGTGTTTGATGAAATGATTCACTCAATTATCCTAAGCATGCAATTAATTTCTCAATCTAATCACATATCTAGAACAACTAAACACACAAATAAACAAAACAAATCAAGCAATTAATAATCAATGACAGAAATTCAATGAACCCATTCAACATAATCATTCAATTGCAAAATACCCAAAATTATCCAACACAATTCATATTGCTAATCTCACAAGGGAGATTAGCCTCTCATGGTCACAAGGAATCCAACATAGACATTAAAATCCTTACAAAACATGATACACAATAGGTTTCAATACAAAGTGTAGATGAAAACTCCCTTGGATGTCTCCAATGGTGATCTTCTTCTCCCCCTTGCAATTCACCTCTCTCCCTTGCTTCTCTAGCTACTTGGATGAAGGATTTGATGGTTGGATGAAGGTAGATCCAAAGGATGAAGAATGGATAAAGATAAAGGTGAAAAATAGAGGAAATGGTGTGTGAGGTGTGTGTAGAAGGGTGGAATTTCGGATCTCCTTTTCTCAATTGTTGAATAAAGGGGTATTTATACCCCTTGGGAAGCTTCTAGAAGATTCTGGAAATTTTTTGCATTTTTGCACCAACACGGCTCGAGCTCCGCCGCACGCCCCATGTTCTAACACAGCGTACGAGTCGTGTTCTGCACTCGGCCACAGGGGTGGCCGTGTTGTATTTTCTGACGTTGTCGCACGGCTTTCTGGACAGGCCCGTGCGCGGTGCACGGGTCATGTGTCTGTACTGGGCACGGGTCGTGTTCTGCACTCGGCCACAGGCGTGGCTGAGTTGGTGTTTTGAGTGTCAGTGCACGGCCACTTCTTACAGGGCCGTGCGCTGTACACGGCCCGTGTTCTTGCTGTCCTGCTTCCTCTTTCACTGTTTTGGCTCGTTCTTCCTCGTTTCAACTCCGAATTGAGATCCGCTTTTTCCTACGTCTTCCTTATCATATCTAACATCCAATAAAAGTGAAAATCATAGGTTTAAGCTCATTCACACACATTTCAATAAAAACACAAAACAGAATCAAATAATACATAAAATACGGATAAAATAATTCAAAAATACATATAAAAAGACACTAAAATCTAGGTGAAAATATCACTCATCACACCCCCAAACTTAAAGTGTTGTGCGTCCCCGCACAACGAAAATGATAAACCAAGGAGAGTGATTTTCACCTAGAAAAAGACTAAACGAACATAAGTAACAACACATCAATAATAATAAGAATCACAATTTATGCTAAGTCATCCTACAACATTAGAATCATGACATGAGAAATTAACAAGTTCAATCTAAAGAGAATAAAAATGTAATATAGTCCCTTTTTAGTCCAAGCCTCACATAGGATATCAATGTCTCTCAACACTCTTTAAAGTAAGGTAAATCAACACTCATTAATCGATTGGCTCGACTCGCTATAAGCTTGCTCGTGGACTACATTCACAAACCACCAAAGTTTCAATTAATGATCAAAAAGGTCTTTAATTAGGATGTAATGATAGGCTCTTTGGTATGGTAGGGAAGATATGGATAATAGTGACTCAACAAGTGTAAGTAATCAAAGAGATGGCCAATTTCCTCAACTTCTCCACTTTTCTTTCTTCCTTCTTATCTTTACAATCTCAAGCACTATTCATTAACTTTCATTGGATTGAGCTTCTTTTGATGCATGCTTCCTATCTTTGAATTTTGTTTACTTGAGCATTTTGATGTTGATTTGCTCCTTTTCTAACTTTGAGGTTGCATGTGCCTTCTTGTTGTTGCTCTTTTCATCCTTTTTCTTGCTTGTTTACCATGTCCTTTACTTCTTTTGATTATTCCATCAATCCTTTCTAGCCACCATCTCCTCAATTACTCACATAATGGATATATATATAAGGCTTAAGTAGGTAATCAAGGCTTGTAATGTGCTAAATTCACAAGAAATAAGCTTATAGGCTCAAAGTGGTTGACTAAGGATGGTGTTCAAGGTAGGAACATATATGGCAATGACTATAATAACAAGGATGGCCTTAGATCATTTCACTAATCTCCACAAATCGGGCTCGTTCCTATAGTCCTTGAGCAAGTTCTAGCTTATCAAACACAACCAATCCACTCATGAAGAAAAACCATGTATGCACGGTTGAGGCTCAAATTCTCACAAGCTTATGCATTGGACCTTAAGAAACTTATTACACCACATTCATCTCAAAATTGAACAGGTTAAGTAAAACATGTCACAATTTGAAAGTGTAGAGATTCTTAATCATAATTTGTCATCACTTACTACCACAACATATCACCACTCATGTTCAAAAATGACTCACAACATCCCAAAACAAACCACCAAACATACCAAGACAAAAATAAGAAAACACACAAAACATAAAATAAAGACTCAACAAACAAGAAACAAAACAAAAACACATAACATGCAAAAACAACAATCACCATCATTAGAAAATGAAGCACATATTCAATCATCCATAACAATGTAAACTCAAAATCATCCCCATCCTTGATTGAAAAGGAAACCTCCCAAAGACATAACACATAAAGTAGCATGTTAATCCATCAATCCAAATCAAAATATGTCAAGCAACTAGAAGTGATAAGGTGTAGAGTACTCCCTCAATAGTCATTTGGTAAAGAAAACGTTAGCTCCAAGCTCCATTGTGCTTCCAATACCTTTCATTCATGCTCAAACACTTAACAAACACCGTTAGCTCAACAATTGCATTTAACAAATATGGACTATCATGCACTTCAACACCACCAATCATACCAAAATCAAACCAAACTCATGAGAAAAATTTTAAAATTAGCCCAAAAATACGAAAAGTATATGCTTTCAAGACAAAGTATGTCACACCACGCCATATCCCCCCAAACTTAAATTGGAACAAGAGTTTCAAGGTAAGTTTACAAAAAGTGGTGTGACTTACTTTCATACTTCAAATCAAGCACTTATCGTTTGTCCAATACGCATTCTCCTCACAAGCACAATAACATACATACCAAAAATGCAAAACAAGCAAATCCACCATCCTTATTGAAAGCAATAAATAAAGCAATAAAGATAATGATGGGTTGCCTCCCATTTAGCGCTAAGTTTAACGTCTTCAAGCCGGACGGGATATGGAGAACTCATCGGAATGGCCACGGATATCTTTCGTCCTTGCCATCAAATTTTAACCGTTGTGCTTCTTCCTCTATTAGGCATTTGTGGCAAGTGACGACCTCAGTTGCATCCTTCGAGCATGGCTTCGAAAATTCGACTCTCTTGAGCTTACACTCCATTGCCCTCTCCATTCTTGAACACCACTTATTCCTCCTTACCAAATAGATCTCCAATATCTCTTCGAGTTCTCTTTTGTTTCTAAGGATATGAGAAAAATCAATGGGTAAAACAAAATCAATGTAAACAATATTATCAAGTTCAAAGCAACTTAAAGAGTTTAAAGGTTTAGAAATTCCCATTTCACTCTTCAAGTCATCATCATTTGTTTCTAGACTTTGTTCCTCTTCATCAACATCATTTGCCTCAATAGGCTCTTCAAACACCTCATTTGATTCTTCATCCCCCAAATTCTCTTCTTTCTCCAACTCTTCTTCGACTTTGCTCTCCTCTTCAAGTTCTTCAACTTGTTGAAAATTGGTCAAAGCACTTACAATTTAGCTTACTTGATGCTCCAAAGCTTTGAATCTTCTATCATTAGCTTCTTCATTAGCTTTGAATCTTCTATCATTAGCTTCATCAATCTTTCTTCTTGTTTCATCTTGAGCTTTGTTTGATGCAATCAATTGTTCAAGTAGCTCATCGGTTGATGCTCTTCCCTCATCATTTCTCGAATTAGAGTAGGAGAAGTTGCCTTGCACAATATTCGGATGAGGCTCACCTTGTTCAACTTGTACCCCTTCAACCATATTTGCTCCTTGATTGTTCATACCTTGGTTCAAGCTCATATGTTTCATGACCTCCGCTACTATCATTTCTATGCTTGGCACTTGTGACTCGACATTCATACTCTTCACATTTTGATCACCCCCCAAACTTTTACTAAGCAAGACTTGACCATAAGCACCTTGATTATTCATCCTTATTTGTCTTGTCAATTCCAAGGTTGCGGGTGTAATTATCTCGGAGGATTCATTTTGAAAAAAACTTGATTGAGGATTTTGACCTTCATCACTTTGTTGAGCACATCTTCTATATAATTCTAATAAAGCATAATTTTTGAAACAGAGGAGAAGTGTTGGTGTTGGGATTTGGTGGAGAATAAGTGTATGCTTGATACGGGTAGAGTGTATTTGCATTGTAACCTTCTTGCCATTCTCCATTTCTTCCTTGATTGTAGTATTGAGAGCTATCTTGATGCATTTGAAAATTGTAACCAAAGTTTCTCTCATCCATGTAGCCTCTTGATTGTGGAGGTGGAATCCTATCACTTTGATCCCCAAAGACATTTGTGAATTCATTCCAACCATCCATTTAAATGCTCTTCTCAAGGCTTACTACAATTCTCCTTCAAACTTACTATTTTTGGCTTTGATCCCCCTTCCTCTTCTCTCAAGGTAGTGTCAAGTACCTATCAAAACGAACAAGTGAGATCAAAAATTTTCCAAAGCAAATAATAAAAAGCAATAAAAATATCTCTAGTAATACCAATCAAAACACTCCTTCGTTAAACCACTAGCAACCGTTACCTCCCTGGCAACGGCACCATTTGATTAGCCATAGTTTAGTGGTATGACCAACTAAAAATTATCGAACCACAGGGAGGACGGCACTAGAGTCTAAGCGATCTCGTGTTCACCATAGTATTATAGAGATGATCATAAAGGGAAGATAATCAATAAATGAAAATAAAATAAATGGATAGATGAATGGGAGATGGATGAATGAGCCAAGTAGATAGAGATGAGACTAGCAATACTTAAAGCATGGAAAATCTAGGTATCATGCAATGAATTCATATGTGTCATGGATAAGAGACTAAGGGCCAACACTAAGATCACCTAAACTCCCTCTCAGAATGAATAGGATATGGTTCTAAACATAGCTCAATAGATTGGTTTTACTTAAACAATTCCAACTAGGTACTAAGCTTAAATGAGAGTCCCTTCACATAATTAATCAACCTCTCGATCAAACCAAATACATGTCCTACCAAAGGGTTCTAAACTATGAAGGACTTCTCAATCTCTTCACAATTTATAATGCACATGAGGTGTTTGATGAAATGATTCACTCAATTATCCTAAGCATGCAATTGATTTCTCAATCTAATCACATATCTAGAACAACTAAACACACAAATCAACAAAACAAATCAAGCAATTAATAATCAATGACAGAAAATCAATGAACCCATTCAACATAATCATTCAATTGCAAAATACCCAAAATTATCCAACACAATTCATATTGCTAATCTCACAGGGGAGATTAGCCTCTCATGGTCACAAGGAATCCAACATAGACATTAAAATCCTTACAAAACATGATACACAATAGGTTTCAATACAAAGTGTAGATGAAAACTCCCTTGGATGTCTCCAATGGTGATCTTCTTCTCCCCCTTGCAATTCACCTCTCTTCCTTGCTTCTCTAGCTACTTGGATGAAGGATTTGATGGTTGGATGAAGGTAGATCCAAAGGATGAAGAATGGATGAAGATAAAGGTGAAAAATGGAGGAAATGGTGTGTGAGGTGTGTGTAGAAGGGTGGAATTTCGGATCTCCTTTTCTCAATTGTTGAATAAAGGGGTATTTATACCCCTTGGGAAGCTTCTAGAAGATTCTGGAAATTTTTTGCATTTTTGCACCAACACGGCTCGAGCTCCGCCGCACGCCCCATGTTTTAACACAGCGCACGAGTCGTGTTCCGCACTCGGCCACAGGGGTGGCCGTGTTGTGTTTTCTGACATTGTCGCACGGCTTTCTGGATAGGCCCGTGCGCGGTGAATGGGTCGTGTGTCTGTACTGGGCAGGGGTCGTGTTCTGCACTCGGCCACAGGCGTGGCCGAGTTGGTGTTTCGAGTGTCAGCGCACGGCCACTTCTTTCAGGACCGTGTGCTGTACACGGCCCGTGTTCTTGCTGCCCTGCTTCCTCTTTCACTCTTTTGGCTCGTTCTTCCTCGTTTCAACTCCGAATTGAGATCCGCTTTTTCCTACGTCTTCCTTATCATATCTAACATCCAATAAAAGTGGAAATCATAGGTTTAAGCTCATTCACACACATTTCAATAAAAACACAAAATACAACCAAATAGTACATAAAATATGGATAAAATAATACGAAAACACATATAAAAAGACACTAAAATCTAGGTGAAAATATCACTCATCAATAATCTTCTTGCATGATTGCTCATATTTTTCAAAAATATATACCCAAATCAACATCATTAGCATTTTCAAAATGTTCTCTCTTACATACATATGGGGTTAGTTCACAATTCGAATTCTCTATATCATTTTGGTACATCATCTCATATATAAGTCAAATTATTGGATGGATAACATATAGAAGAGAGAAAGAGAGGAAAATAGGGTATAAAGAGGAAAAATTATACCCTAGAAAAAAACCTTAAATCTTTGGGACAATGATTGAATTTTTTTCTCTTCTTACACGTGCACATAAAATGTATATATGAAAATGACACAAAAGATCCAGTGTGGTTAGTGTATACTTCACCAAACTTAAAAACTAATTTATCAACACTGCTAATAAGCGTGACCAGTCATTCAAAATCACTTTAGATCCATCAACCGTTATAAACTCCTAAAGATCTCATATTTTATTTAGAGATGTTAAAATAAATGAGCTGGTGATGTACCTTTTGGCCAAAGAGAAGTGGGGTAGGTCGAATGGAGACAGAACGACGAAAGGCAGCAATAAGTTTGTGGATGGCTATCTTTTACAATGGCTGCACCCCTGCAAAATTCTTGCTGCCATTATCTCTGCTGCCGTGTAATCTCAATACTGAAGAACAAACCACTGCACTCCATAAAATCTTTAAAACAAACAAAATTACCACAAATGAGATACTATTCAACTTCATCTCCTTATTTATTGTCAATGAGCATTTACACACAAATATTTCATCTTCATTCCCCTCTATTTGTAATCAGTATCTTGTACTTTCAAATCATAATTATGAGATATTAAATTCAAAATAAATTACCTCGTAATCCATGCCATCACTTGCCCTTCAAGAAAGAATAAAATACTCCATATCTTTATCAATGAGCTGCTATGTACCCCAAAAAAATTTAAATTGACATAATTATCCTGATAAAATTTATACCGAACAATTGTCCATCTTATCTGTTCGGTTGCAGCAACTGAACAGAATAAATAATTCGTATATCTTATATGTTTGGTTATAGAAACCGAATAGAACAAAGAATTCATTTATCTTATGTGTTCAGTTACAGCAACCGAACAAAACAAGATTTGTAATTTTTTTAATTCATATCTATATTACCGAATAAATAAAATAACAGAAAAATTTTATAGATATCATCATATTTGTTTAAAGATCGATGATATCTATAAAACTTATTTGTTATCTTATATGTTGGGTAATTAGAAAATCACAAATCTTGTTCTGTTCGGTTGCTGCAACCGAACAGATGACATGAATGAATTCTTTGTTCTGTTCGGTTGCTGCAACTGAACAGATAATAGATGAATTCTTTATTTTGTTTGATTGTTGCAACCGATATTTTTAAATAGAAATTAATTATATCATTTTAAAATAATTAAAATTATAATTTATTATTTGATCGAGAAAAAAATGCCTTAAGGTAAATATTAAATTAAGTGAAAAATATGCATTCTCAATTTTTTCATATTAATAGAAAAAATTATTATCTCTGAGGTTGAAGTGATCCTCATCCCCAGCATCATCAGAATATATCAAAATAAAATTGTTGATTGTCGATTTAAAGACCATTTGATCTCCTATAAAAATTCCAAGTGCTTTAACCGCGTACTTCCATCCCTTAGTAAAGCTCGTAGCAAGTGCAGTAAAAGTGAAAGAATATACATATTTAACAAATTTTAACCCGATTGTGAAAAATCATTTTCAAATCAATATATGTATTTCTTAATCTTAATACATTTATTACACAATGTGGAAAGTCCTATGTAACATAAAATATGTAAAAGAGAATCACATTGTCATATATTTAAGGATATCATATTTATTCAAATTCTGATATCAAAATGAAAACTTAATAGAGTATGCTAAACTATTGATCAAGATAGTTATCATTATATATCATTAAATTAAATTCACTTTCATAGTAACCAAATAATAAAATAAATACATTTTTAAAATTATTGAAGTGAAAAATATGAACATAAAATTCTTTATGTATCAATCTTAAAAAATATATATTTTTTATACTAAACAGAAGATTAAGGAATGATACTCACTTTGTTAAGAAAATAATTTATTAATAATTCCTTAAATTTAGCCCAACATTTATTACATAATGAATAATAATAATAATAATAATAATAATAATAATAATAGGTAATTTATTATAACATCTCAAATATTCTTATACCGCCAAAACACAAATCCAACATGATATATATAATAATAGGTAATTTAATTTTTTTAAGATAAAAAAATAGATCACACTTTAATCTTAAAATTGAAAGTGAAATGAGTAATGAACCACTATTTAATTTTAAAAATTGGAAATATGTGTGTGTAATTTAAAAATAAAATGGAAATTAATGGGCTTTTTAAATTGTGATCCCCATTAAAACTTTTTAATTAAAATTGAAAAAAGGTAAATAAATTTTTTAATAAGCGTCGATTGAGGTTTGAACACATGGCCTACTCATAATCAACTTACAAGTAATATTTTGCCACCTCATAAAATTAAAAAAATAATCGCTTTATATATGATTGACACCTCACATTTTCAAAATCTAAATTTAGAATGTTATTTTGTTTTAATATATATAAGGAGATTACCCACGTTTTTCTCATACTTTCATTTCATGTACTATTATATATATATATATATATATATATATATATATATATATATATATATATATAAGCAAAATGTCCTATCGAAAAAGATGTTACTCTTTCTAAAAAATTCTCTCTTCATTCTCTCTAAATTTTTCTAGGGTTTTCTCTTTTGTCTGCCGTCTCATGGAGGCTTCGCCACCGTTCGGCAAGCCCTCCACTGCGGATACCACCTTTACTGATCCTTTTGTTCAATTCCCTTAATTGGATGTGGCTTGTGAATGTTTCCCTTGGCTGATGGATCTCCTCGCCAATTCACAAAACTCCAAGAAAGTGGATGAACAGGACGTACCTATTCAAAATGATCAACCTATCGTGCAGCCCAAGTCAACTGGCTTGGAGGTCCCTCGAACCACTACGGTAGACCCTCCTCTGCTGGCTCCATCTGGCACGTCCAGCCTGCCTTCGATTGACGAATTGCTTTGGAGAAACGTGGCTTTTGCTGGTGCGACCCCTTCTACAGAGAATCCTGGCCAACTCTATATTGGATCGGTGGCACCTCCATTCTCTAAAACTGAGAATAGAGGTCCTGCACAGCCCTCTGGCAAAAGATAGACGGGTTCTTCTAACCCTAATCAATCTGGCCCATCATCACATAGTGATGCATCATACGCAGCAAAAGCTGCCAGTAATCGAGAGAACCCCATCTCTCGTCTAAAGTCGGCCATATGCAAGGGATCCTTCCTGGATCCCATGGCAAGGCCATTGGATAAAATAGGTGATATTGCAACTTTTTCGATTACTAAATCTTTCTATGGAAAGCATACAACTCTTTTCTCTCAATTTGTAATTGTTAGGGTTTTGAATGAAAGTGGCTCCAAACCCCTTACACAATTGGAGATTGACAGCATGTTTGCTCGCACGTTTGACATACCTGCCTCTGATATTTTAAACATTCCTTTGGGTCATGGCTATTAATCACTTTTGATCATTGATGATAAGATTAAAGCAGGACTTCTTCGAAAGAGAATTTTTTTATGTTGGAATGGTACAACTCCAGGTTCAGAGATGGACTCAGATGTTTAATCCATACAAGATTAAATCGTCCATTGTCCCAGTATGGATGCGTATTTATGAACTACCTTTGGAGCTCTGGCATGAAGAGGGTATCATGAGCATTGCTAGGGTTGTTGGGTCTCTTATTCGGATTAATGGAAAGGCTCTGGATGGATCCACGGGACACTTTGCTCGAGTTTTGGTGGAGGTGGATGTGCATGAGCAGATCCCAAAATATATGAACATAGACACCTCTGAAAGTGTGATCCGTATATCTTTTGGTTTTGAGAATACCCAGAATATTATAAATCTTGTCAGATATTGGCCATGATATTGAGCGATGTTTGACGAGACAGGAGAAAAAGGAGCGACGTAGAGAGAAAAAAGAAAAGCAACTATGCATAATGGGTTTTCTATCTTCAAAAAATGTTTGGAAGAGGAAAGAGTGGCCACTGAAAGCGTTCATACTTCTAACATGTTTGATACCCTCAATAATGAGATGGAAGAAGATGATGACAAGGGTAGGAAGACCTCAGACCATGAGGAAATAGATAAGGAGTTGACGGAGAATAATAATGGGGATCAGAAGGGGGAAGATGGTAATACACACTCTCAGGAAGAAGAGGAGGAAAATCCTGATGAACTGGACATGGAGGATAAGGATGGTGATGATGAAAACATACAGGACCAATCCCTTGCTTTGGTTATTACTGAGCCTATCCCACTTGATGTTAGAAGCCCGAAGAAGCCTAGAGCTCCCTCTGTTTCCCCCACAGGAAAATAGATTGTGACTGTCAAAACCTCTTCTGGAATGTAAGGGGAATAGGAAGGGCCTCGGCTCAGTCGGCCCTTCGTGAACTTTGTTAAAAAATAAACCTATGTGGCTAGTGATTGCGGAGCCCAGGGTATTATTCTTTTCTATACCTGATTATGTTTGGAGGAACATGGGTTTTCATTTTGCGGGATAGAATCAGAGGGATGGCCTTCGCCCCAATATTTAGATTTTCTATAATGCATCATATATTTCTTAGTTCAGAGAGGTGTTCTCGTCCTCCCAAGTAATGATTTTTTATTTCATTCATAATGCTACCGACTATAGTTTGGCTTCATACATGGGCATACAGACCACAACGTCCGGAGAGAGTTTTGGTGTGATATCACTACACATCTCAATAACAACATGATGATTATTAGAGATTTCAATGCCACCTTGGGATCGCATGAAAGATTGCATAATTCAGGTAGGGAGAACATGGGGCCAGTACAATTCAGATCCTTTCTGGACAGTACAGGAGTACATGATGTTGAGTTGCAATGTGCTAAATTTACTTGGGTGAGTCGCTCGGCGACCAAAAGCATGAGAGCTCTAGGATTGACTGAATCCTAGTAGACAACAGTTTCATGGACAGATGGGAAGTGGTGACGGGGGTGGCCTTGGCCAGGCATGGATCTGATCACGTGCCTATTTTTGCTTCATGCAGGATGAATGTGACTTTTCCTCGTCTATTTAGATTCTAATCGATGTGGTTGTCGGATACAGGATTCTACATCATGGAAGAAACTTCATGGAAGAATAACCTGTCGCAAAGGAACCCTCTGAGTTTATTTGCTGCAAAACTGAAACATTTAAAGCAAGACATCAGAAAATGGAACCATTATGAGTTTGGCAACATTTTTTATTCAGTTGATGAAGCCATGGAATCGCTTAAAAATGTTCAGATCAAAAACGGTAAAGAAGGGGATAGTGAAGAACTATTTTGCGAGGAGGTTGAATCACATATAGAATTGGATAAGAGATTGGAGAGCAAACACCAATTGTATGCCCAAAAGAACAAAAACTCATGGTTGAATGATAGAGATAGGAATATGGAATTTTTTCATATATTTCAGCACATTCAACGATCTAAAACTACTATCACATCTATAGAGGTGGATGGTGTCCTTACGGAGGACATTGATCAAATCTCTCAGCACATTATGGGATACTACTCTCAAATCTTTAAAAAGCCAGACGAGGTCAGGGATTTTGGGTAATTGAATTTCATTGATAGCTTTGTTAGTTGCACTGATAATGCTAGACTCACCGCTATTCCTTTGACAGAAGAAATCAAGGAAGCAGCAATGGAGTTATTTGGAGACAACTCGCCAGGGCCTGATGGTTTTGGTGGCTCATTCTTCCAAAAGTGCTGGTATTTTATTAGGGATGATCTCTCCCGTGCAATGAAGTACTTCTTCACTACGGGAGACAAGCCCTTGGGAATCAATTGCAACTTCATTGTTCTGGTTCCAAAAACTGAGGGGGCAATGAGAGTGGAGGATTTTAGGCTGATTAACTAGTGTAACTTCTTCTTCAAAATCATCAATAAAATCCTTTCGAACAGGATGGGCCCTTTGTTAAGTAAGAATCTTAGCAGCTGTCAGTTTGGATTTCTTCCGGGATGAAGCATACACCATTGCATTGCGGTGGCTTCAGAAAGCTTTAACAATCTCAACAACTCTTTGGTTGGCAACATTGGGTTCCAAATTGACATTAAAAAGGCTTTTGATACCTTGAGGTGGGATTTTGTCATGCATGTGCTTGGGAAAATGGGTTTTTAATGAGTTTCATCAACTGGATACATGTTATTTTCTGCTCGGCAAGGGTTTATGTGCTTATCAATGGAAAGCCAGAGGGATTCTTTACATGTGGTAAGGGCGTTAGGCAAGGGGGCCCTCTTTCACCATTACTTTTTTATGTGGCAGAAGAAGTACTTGGAAAATGAATTGAGGCGAAAGTAACTGTGGGCGACATCTCTCCTACTCGAGAGAACAGGTTTATAACCATTTCCCCTTATTTATTTTATGCAGATGACATTATCTTATTTTACAAAGGAAATGAAAAATTGATGGAGTGTCTTAGGGCAGTTCTACAGGACTATGCAATCCTGTGGGGCCAGGTTTTCAGCCCTTTGAAATCCAATGTGTTTTTTGGAAAGCATGTTAAGGATGCCATTAACAGAAGGGTGTTATCTTTACTTGGTATACATGAAGGAAAATTCCCTTTTGTATATTTAGGTGCACCAATCTTCATTGGGGCGCCTAAGATGGAGTACTTCAAACAGGCCACAGATAGAATTCTTGCAAAATTTCAAAGATGGAAAGGAAGTATGTTGTCTATGGCGGGGAGAGTCTGCTTGGTAAATTCGGTCATTATTGCATCAGCACTGCATATTATGATGGTATATAGATGGCCTAGGCACCTTATTAAGCAAATAGAAGCATCTTGTAGAAACTTTATTTGGACGGGGGATGTATCTAAGCAGCATAGCTTCACAGTGAGCTGGAAGAGAGTTTATAGCCCGATTTCGAAAGAGGGACTAGGGGTGAGAAACATTAGAATGGCAAATGAGGCTTATTTAATGAAGCTCTCATGAGATATTCTTCAAGGCAAGGGACCACTATCATGTATTAAGAGGAGATGGTTTGAGGATCATAACATTAAAACATGATACATGCAGTTGTCTATTAGAAGTTCATGCATTGCTCACATCAAACGACTAATGGAGGATGAGATATGGATTGTGGGATACGTCTCAAGGGTGAGATTCTGGTTAGGCAATTGGATAGGTTCCCCTATAGCTGACCTTGTTGGGATTCCGCACGAACACGGCCACCACTTTGATCAAAGGATAGGGGATTACCTTTATGATGGTTATTAGCATTTCACGGAGAGTTTCACTTCAACATTCCCTAACATTATTGAAGCCATCTTGAAAACTCGAATGGCACCAGATGTTGAAGATTCCAGGGTCTGGAGCAAATCCTTAAAAGGGGAAGTCACTTCCCGCATTGCCTACATGCATACACGACAATCTTACATTGAACCAGCCTGGGGTGCATGGATTTGGGATCGTTTTATACCTAAAAAGTGGTCATTGGCTATCTGGAAAGTACTAAAAGGAGTTGCTACCACTTGGAATGTCATCAGAGAATGGGGGTTTGTCAGGCCATCGAGATGTTATCTCTGCAAAAGACAAGAGGAGACGACTGATCACCTTTTTCTATCATGTCCAGTATCTTTGCAGGTTCTCACCAAGCTGTTGGCAGGATTTTCTTTTGGTCATTGGTTGCAAATGGATCAGACATTTGCAGTTTTTCTTTTACAAGCTATGGAGTTCTCCAACAGCAAACAAATTGCATCATTATGGAGACTAGCAATTATCACTTACGTGTGGATAATATGGTAGGAACGCAATGCTGCCATGCATGATGGTTATGATTTAAAGTATGATGACAATGATACAAAACTAGTGGATAAACATATCAGAGTTTCAGGTATCACAGCGACACTAATGGCTCTTATTCGAGAGGAAAATTCATTTGATATGGTGGCTATGAATAATTCTGTTGAGGATTTAGTTACGCTTAAATAATTTGGGATTGTGGGGAAATAGAAGAAGGACCCTAGAATCGTTTTAGTTAAGTGGAAGCCACTACCTCCAGGGTGGGTAAAAATTAACACAGATGGGTATGCAACAGGATCAGCTGGTAACATTTACGGTGGTGGCTTATTTCAAAACAGCCGAGGTTTTTTCATGGGCAGCTTTACTAGTAGTTTTGGGATTGGTTTTGCACTTGAGGCTGAATTGGTTGCTGCTTGTTTGGGCATTGAATACTCCTTTGACAGGGGTTGGGAAAAAATCTGACTGGAAATGGATTCAACTTTTGTTCTCCATTCTTTTACTCATCCATCCCCGAATATCCCATGGAGGAATTATGCTAGGTGGAGAAGGGCGAAAGACATGATTTCCAACATGGCTTTCATGGTATCTCACATATACCGTGAAGGAAATGCTGCTATGGACATGTTAGCGAACATAGGAGGAATAACGGCTTGGCATTCTAAAGCTTTTGTGGGCCTCAACAGACAGATGTTTTGTGATATGAACAGTGAGTTTTATAGATTCAGATAGCTACAGCTGTCTTGTACTTTATTTAAATCTTTTGGTCTATTCTGTATTTGGACTTTCTTTTTATTCTAATACATCACTCATTGGTTATATATATATATATATTCCATAGGTGTCAAATCCATTCAAAATCTACCCCCTTACTGATGCCCGGCTTAACGTGACCCGTACCGAAAGTATATTGCATAATTATAACCCTCACTTATCAGTGATTTGCTCATTAATAACTAATCGTGCTTAATTTCACCATACAAATAATTTTTCATGAATGAGTCAATTTCATAGTGAGTTGCTCATTAATAACTTATCATGTTTAATTTCACCATACAAATAATTCTTCACTAATGAGTCAATTTGATAGAGATATACGACTTGTGTATGCCCGCATAAAAAAGACAGTAACGTGTCTGGCTTTCTCTTATTAATTGAGATTATCTTAGGTAAATTTAAAAAAAAAAACCCTCAAAATTTTCCTAAATTACCAAATAAATTCCGTGATTTGAAAAATTATCAATTACTCATTTTAACTTGTTTTTATTTGAACATTAATAAAAATACCCGTGTTTTAAAGTAAAGAATGATGGAAATGACATCAAGACCAATGTAGTTAACATTATATTTTTAAATTTCACTATTTTATTTATTTATTTATTCATTTTTAAATTTCAATACCTAGGATTAAAAGGGTTTTTTTTAACATGGAAATGACATCAATACTCACATATTTAACATTGCATTTCTATATTTCACTATTTTTAAAATATTTTTTAAAATTTCAATACCTATAGATGAGAGATATTTTTTTATTTTTTTAACATGAAAAAAATAAAATAATCCCTCTAATCCCAGTTTTCAACATTTATTATTTTTTAAAAAAATAGTGAAATTTAAAAATACAATGTTAAATACCATGTATTAATGTAATTTCCTTCTCTCTTTATTATTTTTTTAAAAGTGTAATTTTATCATTGTTCAAATCAAATACAAGTCAAATGGGGTAATTGGTAGTTTTCAAACCACAGAGTCTATTTCTTAGTTTGGACAAATCTCGATGGGGCTTTTTTGTAACTTACACTATTATATTTATATTATTTCTTACTCCATCCGTCCTATACAAATGTTTATATTTTAGCACGATTATTTGATTGAAATTCATGTTTATTTGATTGATTTATTTGCTAATTAGGTGCATAACAGACTTATCTTGTCTTTTGGAAATCAGTGCTTTGATGATGTAATTTGGTGTAAAATTAGGTTTTTGGAAGGATTTCAAATCTGTCCACCTGAACCAACACTGAACGGCTCGGTGTTAGAAGAAATTGAGGGCAGAATCCGAGTAATTATGGAAAGTGGCAGCTGAAAATCTTCTCTGACTTTTGGTCGATTATTTCATCCCAAATCAGGACCATATCTTCTGGAATCATAAAGAAAAGATAAGGAAATGAGATATTTTTGGAAGATAGATATAAGGAAAGAGAATTAGGGTATCTAAGGATCAAGACACATATATGAGAGATTTCTAATCTCTTAAAGATGGTGAATTCTAGGGAAATTAAGAGGCGACGGTTTTCTTCTCCAAGGTAGATTTGGAGCGTGAAGATTCAAGAATAATTGGACGTCATCGGTTCTTCAATTTTATTCCATATCTTGTCATGAACATGCGGGGCTAATCTTCTTTTCTAGTTTAGGATTTCATGAACCTCCTGAATGTTAATTTAATTATTAAAACTTTTTATATTGAATCTTTTGTGTGAATTTATTGCTATTTCATGATCCATGATCCGTAATTGTTTTGAGGATTGAATTGAGTAGGAAAATAGAAATTATTCCCTCTAGATGTAATGGGATCTAGATTTTATGATTCCTAGCCGATTTTCATTGCCTAATAATTCTACATTTGGAGTCTTAATGCATTTTCGAGTTCAAATCCATAGATTCAATTGGGAATAGTTCAATTTAGTGGGTGTACCCTAATTGATGAACATAAGAACATTCAAGTTGATTGGTCGTACTGTCAATCTAGGGATTTGAGTTTGCACTCTAGGTAAGATGTTTAATTCCTGTAATTAATTGATTCAGTAAACGGGAGGAGATAGTTGTCCTAAACTAGGTTTTTCTCACTTGGTTAATTTTCTAATTAAATTTCGTATACTTTACTATTTAAAAATTGAGTTGATTTATTATTTGTGCTATTTTTTATTTTTCTCAAACAAAACTCCCCCTTATTTATTTTATTTGTTTTCAACACTTTAATTTAATTTGAATTTTGATTTACTCTCTTGGGTTCGACCCGTACTTAACCTACTACATTTTTAGTGCGTTTGTTCGAAAACATTATAAATATATTTTTGGTGGGCCAGCGACAGCCTACCAACGGGGATTAATAAATATAGTATTTTAATATGTATGAGGTTAGTGAAATAATATTTTAATGTCTAGTGGATAGTTGTATTAGTGTTGTGTGGGTCCTATTTACTATAAAAGGAAATGTAAATATTTCTATGAGAAACCTAAAATAGAAAATGTATAAATGTTTCTATGGACGGAGGGAGTATTTAATAACTAGAGCAGTATAGGCTTTGTTCATGGCCCTTAATTATTACTAGCAGTACTTATACTCGATGTTAAACACAGGAATTAAGCACTTATGATCATTGTTCTACAACCACTTTAATTGTGGCGGATTATTCTGTGGCCTCAGTTAGAGGATTTAAACTCTTCGATATACTTATATTGTTCTTGGTATCACCTTATCTTTATCAATTGATTCGACCTATCATCTCTCTTACTCAATGCCCCACACTCACTCAACGATGGAAAAAGAGATATCTAAATCAGTGGCAGTGGAGAGATGTGATGCGATGGAAAGATGACCAAAACATGATGCAAGCCTTGGAATCATGTCATGTTTAATGTCATCTTAGCTAAACTAGAGAACATGTTCCCGACGGATACTACAGGATCGCCAAGCCCTGCCCTGGACACGACCAAAGTGCACCAGGAAACTCCTTCAACACCAAACTTGGCCGCCAGTATTTCTCTTGGAGCCAAATCACGTGATAATTTCATGGAACTAATTCTCTAGTGAATTGATCGAGCATTTTGGTGATATCTTGGCTATCAACACTTACGAATCAATGTATGTAAAAAGACAGATGGGTTCTTTGGAGGACTTCTTGACCTTGTTCGAGGAGAGAGTAGCCCAATTGCCTCATCTTCCACCTGAATATTACCTTAGCATATTTCTTGGTGACCTATAATCCTCAATTAGGGATTGCATCCCGGATTAAAAAATGATAGATGTATTCTCCACCATTAAGGCTGCTCGTCGTATTGTCCTTTTAACATGACCTTTCCAGGCCATTTCCAGTAATTTGATTATTTTATTCTGTATTGTGAAAATAGATAACTGCAACTTATTAAAAGAGAAATATGAAAGCTAAGATTGTTGGATTGTATACTAAAAGTGTAGCTTTTGTATGAATAATGTTTAAACAATTTATTTGAAATGAGAATCACATGATCAAATGATTGCGTCTTATAATTTATATGCACGATGCAATAGTCCACTTACTTTATACTGTAGATAATATGTTGTGCGACAACACGTGGAAGATCATATTATCGGTTTCCTTACAAAGTATAAGTAGATGCTCACAACCGAGATAGACAGGGACTCTCTATCAAGATGGTTGTAGTGTGGTTTTCTATTAGCTTGTCTTGACTATAGAATCACATTAGTGCACTTTGTGTGTATTGAGCAGGACCACTTGAGATCGTTCAACTTATACTGACTTATAGAAGACCTTGATCTCTGTTATTATGGAAGTTTGTGCTCTTAATCCCTATACAATAATCTCGACACATAGGGCAGTATGTATTTCTTTGATTCATCAATGGGTAAGATTTACATGTAATTAAATTAATAAACTCGGTGAGTTGGGAAATAGTATTGTATCTATGGTGTGTTGTTAATTATAGAAGGAATCTGTGTCCATCATAGGTTGATGATGTCCCCTTGAGGAGCTCATAAGAATTATCATGTAAAACCTGTAGGTGGATTTATTCCGACATGATAATGAGGTTGAGTGGTACTACTCTTGGATGAGATATTAATTAATGAAGTTGTCAGTAACTTAATTAATTAATGGACAATGTATATCTTAAACATGGGAAAACTAACGGACTCATAATAAGAAGGAGCACAAAATGTAATTTTGGGATTAGAAAGGTAGTGCAGTAATAATATTTTAGTGGACTATATTATTATTATAAAACTTAAGTATAAGCTTTGGGCTAAGCTTGGATACTTAAGCCCAATGGAGGCCCAACCCAAATTCTCCTCCTGGTCCCTGCTGTAGCCCATATATAAGTCATCTCAGCTGTCCATAAATAATAATAACACGCCTAACACTGTGAGGGTGTGAGGGAACAGCAGATTGAGAAGATCTCGAGGATCGTCGCCCACACGACGTCGAGATTGGACTTGGGAATACAGCAGAAGACCAGAAATTGTGATTTTCTCATAACATTGTGCAAGTTGCTGGTGAGAATTCATCTTCATCAATATACCCTAGTGAAAGGTATTCAATTATATGTTTATGCTTCTGCTGCTGTAGAATCGCATGGAACCCTAACGGTTCACGCTAACCTAAAGATCCAAACGCCAACAAAGATATCTATTCTCCAATTACATATTTATAAAATGACTATATATAGCTAACAAGTAACAACTTTTACTATATATAAATCTTGATGTTCAACTTGTCACAATCTTGATCAGTTATGGAATTTTCTATAAGACAATTGTCGCCGAGTTGGAAATGATTACCATGCTTAACAATCGCCAATCCACATATAACATAATTTAATTAATATTGAACGGAGTTGTGAATGGAGGATTTATATATTATTTTTTTAACTTAAACATAGTTTGAATTCTAATGGAATATTATTAATATTATAAGTTTAGTATTAGTATTACATGAATTTTATAATAATAATAAAACGGTATAAAATAAATAGATTTTGAAATATATTCAGTCCAGATAATGAATTAAATCAAGAATAAATCGTCCTGGGTAATGGTTTAGAGGGGATAAATATATATATATATATATATATATATATATATATATATATATATATATATATATATATATATATATCTTTGTAATCTTTTTCAGAAATCGATTTAAGATTGTCCAATGTGACACCAGCCAAGGCTTCATAAATCCTCAGGGACTTTATATAGTAAAGCTGATGAATCTCTCAGAACTAAAAATTAAACTTCTCAATGAGTAATTTCAATCTCAATGACACTAGTACAAATTTATATATGCTATGAAAATAGAATTTGTGAACAAATCTTCACTTCAGTAGAGTTCTCAATGAAGGTTCATATTGTTTTGGGTGCTTTGAATATAAATGTGTGAAATTTTCTAAAAATTTGATACTACATTTTATAGCTGGATTTTGTGAGAGTAAGGTTGTTTTTATAGACTAATTTCTTATATTTCTTTTTTTTATAATGGTTGTTTAATGATCCTTTTTAGACAATTACGATTTATGGGGCACAATCTGACAAAAAAATAGAGAATACGACATGAGGTCAAAATTTTCAGCATACTGTATAATCTGAGTCCCATCTGGTTTAATTGGGCCACGTACATTTTAAGAAAAGTCCATATGGATTCAAGAAACTTCAGCCTATTTAATTAAATCCATTGGTCATCTAGCCCATTTCATTAATTATTTAACTAATGCCACTTTGTTTCATGAAGAGCATGGGCGTTATTGGATTGAGGAGCAATTAATGGGCTCATTTTCATAGAATTAAAATTAGAAGATCCTTTTAAAAAAATGAAGATCGCGTAATTTTAAAATTTAAAAGAGTAAGCCTCTTGTGCACCCGGGCACACGGATTTAGATCTGTGTCCCTTTGGAATTTCCGTGCTTCTTTACAATTTAAACTCCCTAGCAATACATAGTTTTAAATGAATAGGGAGGGGAATGATTGTATTCATATGGGGACACGGACCGTGTCCCCGAGGGCACAGGAGCTTTTTCCAATTTAAAATATCATCTAGGCTACCTAGCCACTCCAAAAATTCCAACAATTTTTCCAACTTTTCTTTTTTTTTATTTTTTTTACCTACAATTATTTTCCTAATCTTCTTTTGGCCAGATAAAATTAAGATCGATGAAGACAATCCTGAGGAATTTACACTAAAAGAGATGTGTTTTCCAAAGGAATCTACTAGATTTAGTACAAACAAAAAAATCAAAATAGAGGCAAGAACTAAATTGTGCTAGGATACTTAAATAAAATATCGAAGTAAATCATAAAATGGAATATCACTCTAAGATAGAGGATCAATGCAAATCGATAAATCCTAAATCACCTTCTTATTAAGTTGCGAAGGCCATAATTACAAGTGACATAAGTTTATTCATCACAAGAGGTGAACCAAGTTTTATAAATAGAAACAACTTATTTATTTAAGAAAGGTACATGAGTAGTTGAAAACACATAGTTCAAGTAGCTAGTGTGGTGGGTTCACAACCATCATACACACAAGCTAACACATCTCTATAGTCTCTTGAGATGGTGAAGGAATTGTACACTCTCCCATCACTACTCCTCTTGTACTCGAATAGAAGGTGGCTATTGTTGAATGTTGTCAACTTTGTGAATCGATAGTCGTAATCCTTGTAAATACTCCATGATGTGTCGAGAGTAGTGAAATCCGATAAATGGCTTCCTCCTCCTCCAACCACTACGTGGATCGTCCCGTTCACCGTCCCCAAATAATGGGATTTTTTCTTGTTCACGCATTGATTCTGCAATGCCAAACATAAAAATATGCCACATGATTAATTTAAGTCGTACTTTAATTGATAAAAATCACACATGAAGCTAATTTTCTAAAAGAAATAGAGCGAGTCAAAATAGCACTGAAATTAATTTAGAAAAAGATAAAAAAATTATCGATAAATTTTAGTTGTTAGTATAGTTAGTAGGTAGTTCACCAAGCATCCATATTCCACGCCTCCTGATGAGAGTGAAAATAAGTGTGTTTTAATATCCAATTTAACACCTTTTTGATTGATATTGTAGTCTTATATGAGCACAAGTGTCTTATATTCGATATATGTGAGAATTATGTGCACTTGAGGTGTTTTATTGTGTTTTAGGTGGAAAAATGACCAAAAGTGTAAAGTGGGGGAAAAGGTGCAATTTGTGCAAGAATGCTGAAAACGCACATCTAACTTTCATAATTATTCTGTGTTTGTGTGGAGCTCAAAACTGGTAGTGTGATACATGGTTGGAAAGCCACTGAAGAGAGGGTCGTTTTGGTGTAAATAACACCATTATTGAAGTCCGAACGAGGAAGTCATGAGCAAAGTGGTGACGCCGCGCGAGCTGTGCCTAACAGAATTGCAGTGCTATTTCCATGGCCTGTTACATATTCAATTCTTGGAATTTTTGTGATTTCTTTATATCAATAGAAATCCAAGGAAGAGAGGATCTCGTGAGCATAAAAATCACTCAATTCGGAGGTCGGATGTGAAAGTTATACGCAAAACAGTAAGACTGCGCAAGCTGATTCCGACCGGTTCGACCACGACAGGTGGGTTCGACCTGAGCATCAGGTCGAACCAAGGTCGAACCAGACGGCGGAAAAACTGGTTCGACCACGACATGCTGGTTCGACCTGTTTTTCTGGTCGAACCAAGCACCTAGGACGTCCAGAAGGGTGGTTCACCATGGTTCGACCTCCCCTGTTTGGTTCGACCTATTTGGGAGGTCGAACCGCGCTTTGGGAACTTACCAAATCAGTATTTTTGAGGCCTAAACACGTGTGATCACTTGAAAAGCCCATTCCAAGCCTAGGAGACGTGATTACAAGTATAAAAGGAGGTCTATACAGCCCCAAAAAGAAGAGGAGCACAATACAATACAAGAGAGGAGAAGAGAGGCCACAACATACAACACCCCACAAGGGGGGATCACCCCCCAACCATCATCCTTTTCTCCATCCATCCATCACTTTGAAGATTTGTTTGTGGAATCAAGAGGAGGATTCAAGAGCGAGAAGGACGATGCCACATCTAGGGTTTATTCGTTTCCTAATTTATCTTGTATTTTCCGGACATCCAGGTAAGATCTATCCAACACCCATGATTGTTCTTAGCAACATCATGGGCTAGAGACTTTTTGGTAGAACTAGGGTTGTGAAGGTTTTATCTAGTTAATTGAACTTCCATGTGTATACTCCGTACAACACTACTTGTGGTTTATTTTATATAAGATTGTGCCTTTTTAATCCATACTCATAGTCGTTTTGTGCATCAATAATTGTTGTGTAGAGTCTGAATACATAACATGGTTATTGGTTGAGTGCGTTCACAGTTGAGCAGGGTTTTAAGTTATAATTCTAAGTGAAGGGATTCCGAAGTCTTATTAGAACTATCTTATATGAATACTTATTAATTGAATTGAATTCGGGTTAATAAGTAGGATAAAGAGGATAATTTTATAGTACCTATAAAGGGAGATCATATCGGGTTAGAGTACCAATCCTAGGGAGAAATAATTGATACTGATAGTACCTAGAAAGGGGGTGAAATTATATCTCTTGCTCCGAGGTTATTCACATGTGTTACACGCATGTTTACTTGTGTCTATAGAGTAGATATGCATGGTTTAGTGATGCGTCCATATTCCACAAGGCAGAGTCGGACATTGACACATGGAAGGGAAGTTAATGAGTAAAATTGGATTATCCTAGAGCTACCTATTCTCCTACTTGATCCACTTTCGTATTCTTCGAGTGGCACTTTATTTTATTTGTTATTTTAATTATTTGTTTAGTAGTTGTTAATTAAATCCATCAAATCTTATTGCCTTGTCTGAATTAATTTAGATAATAATTAAATTAATAATATGTCGTCCCTTGGGTTCGATATTCACTTGATCACCTTTCGAGACTACAATTGATATCCTTCATACTTGGGGATTAATGTGTGTTGAGAAAACGCGCATCAAGTTCTTGGCGCCGTTGCCGGGGACGGCTGTTATTATTGATTTTATTATTTCTAGTTGATTAAGATTTTTTTTCTCTTTCTTTTATTTGTGATTATTTATTTCTATCTAACCTTGAATTTTTCCGAGTTACTTGTGCGCTTGTAAAAGGAGAGGAAGGAAAAGAAGGAATAACACATTGATCTAAACATGGCCGAAGCAAGGCAGAATCCGGATAATGTTGCCATACGTGAAATTTTCAAGAACTTTGGGAATGTCAACATGGGGTTGTAGGAGCAAGGGGGGAAGATGATGATTTTGAGATAAATCCCGCTCTTATTAACATGGTAGAGAAGAATCCCTTTTCTGGAGGTTGTTTTGAAGATCCATATCAGCATCTCCGAAAATTTCTTGGTTATGCAAACACTAAGAAGGGAGCTGGAGCTAATGATAATGCTAGGCGGATCCCCTTATTCAAGTTCTCTTTGATTGATAAGGCGGAAGCTTGGTATGAGACCCTTGATCCAGCCGATTGCAATACATGGGACCAACTGCAGCAGAAGTTCTTGGAGAGATACATGCCACCCTCAAGGATCTTAAGAATGAAGCAAGAGATCACTCGATTTGTTATGAATCAGGGTGAGAAATTTTATGAGGCATGGGACAGGTTTAAAGACATGCTCAGGAGATGTCCACAGCATGGAATGCCGAAGGCTGAATACATAAGCATCTTCTACTATGGATTGGATTGTGAGTCGCGTATTTTTATTGATGCATCATCAGGAGGAGCGCTGTTATCAAAGACAGCACTTGAAGCGGAAAAGTTGTTTGAAGACATCTCTATGAATTCACGTGACTGGCCAATAGAGAGAGATAGAGGATTATATGTACTTGGCGAGGTAGCGCAAGTTGAACATCAAGTGGTGAAGCCGAATAGGGATGATGAGATCGTCTCAAGTCTAGCTAACATCAACAAGCTACTAGAGTTCCAGCAGAGGCAGATCACAGAGTTGACACAAAGGGGGCCTAATATGAAGCAGCAAGAAGTGAAGAGTGATGAAGATACCTTCAATCGATACATGGCTGAGAACGATGCAAGGATTGACCACATCAAAGCTAGAATGAATGTTGATCATGCAGATTTATCTAAGCAGATGAAGGAGCTTACTTTGATTATGGGGCAGATGACCACGAACGTGAATCAATTAACATAAAAATTGGAGAATAAAGCCATCACGTTAAGGTTTGGAACACAGTACGAGGGACCAATGAAGCCGGAGTCAAAGTTTGAGGCGAAAGGAAGCGGATTCGACCAAAAACACTATGATTCGACCTGTCCCACAGGTCAAAGCGTGCAGGGGAGGTCGAATCTAGCTACGGGAAGACATCCGGCAGAAGCTGCGCCTCGATTCGACCAACAGCTAGTCGATTCGACATGGCCCTCAGGTCGAATCCAGGTCAAATCACCCCATCTGGAGCACTCTATTTTCACAAATTCTCGATTCGACCACGATGCTACTGGTTCGACTAGTCCATCAGGTCGAACCCAGGTCGAACCGACGACCATAAATCTTACAGAAGGTCAGTTTGACCTGGGGCATTCTGGTTTGACCAGCACAATAGGTCGAACCGAGGTCAAACCGCACTCTGTGAAGCACCCTATTTCATTGCGGACTCGATTCGACCACGACATAATCGATTCGACCAGTACCCCTGGTCGAACCAAGGTCGAACCGGATGGTAGAAATCTTCCAGAGAGCCGATTCGACCTGGGAAGAGTTGGTTCGACTAGTACCCCTGGTCGAACCCAGGTCGAACCCAACATGCAAGGTGAGAATGGACTTCCAGGTGCTCGATTCGACCACGACGTAGCTGATTCAACCAGTACCTCAGGTCGAATCCAGGTCGAATCCAACATGCAAGGTGAGAATGGACTTCCAGGTGCTCGATTTGACCATGACGTACCTAGTTCGACCAGTACCCTTGGTCGAACCAAGGTCGAACCCTGACAAATTGCACCATTTTCCTCGCCGAATGCTTTACATGATGTTAATGCTACTCCCTTACCATCCCAAGGACGGAATACTGAGCTTACAATGGAGAAGAAGTGGGAAAGAGCAAAGAAGTTGAGAGCGGAGAAGCTTAGACTGCAGATGGATAATGAAGATGTGGTTTTCTCTCTTGATCATGCAATGAAGATGCCCATGGAGACTCAATCGTGCAAGAGCATTGATATGGTTTCTAACTTGTTTAATCTTGATTTTTCTAAGACAGGTGATTCTGAATTTAAGTGGAAGGTTGACAAGGAGGAGTCTAGACAGCCATGGGAGGAAGAAAATTTCAATGATCATATTTTATTGACCAAGAAAGGTAAGGTGTTGAGTGTAGACAAGAAGAGGGAAAGAAAGTATTTGAAGGTGAGGATGCGAGAAGACCGTCCTCTACCGTCGTGACTCTACGACGTTAAACATGAGCGCCTGTTGGGGGCTTGCCCTTCCATTTTATTGCTTTATTTCTTTCGTGTGAGTAAGAAATTTTTATATTTAAGGTGCTTATTATTCGGCAATTACATCTTTGCAAACTTAGTTTCAACTTACGTTTTTACTAAGTTTGGGGGGGTGTGATGTACTTACCTCATTGAAACACCAAGAATATAATCTTTTCTTTGTAATGTTTGCTGGGGGAGTTGATTTTTTGCGGTATATTGAAACTTTAATCGGTTTTGATGTGTCGATTTTTTTACAATTTGCCTAGTGTTCAGTGGTGTTTCTAGTGTGTGGAGTCGATTACATAGTCAATTAATTCTTTATTATAGTTCTCCTATTTTATTATTGATGAATCCTGTGATGATGAGTTTGTTTGAGCTTTGATGATAGAAAAAGGTAAAAGAGTGGCAAGACGAGTTCTACATTGAGGCTTTGACTCGAGGAGCTCGTGCGTACGTTGAAGAAAAATCAGGTGCCCTCGTTTCCTTTTTCTAATTTTTATATGTGCTTTTAATTCATGGAGTGGAAGAATTGAGTTTATGGTGGTGATCCATGTGAGCTTATATTGTTAAAGTTATCTTTGAAATTCATATGCTCTTGAAATTGATGAAGGAAGTGTACTTGAGTTATATTGTGATATGAAGTTCTATGTGTACTTGTGGGATATTGCTTACCATGAAAAGTGCTCTGTTACTTGTTAAAAACCCATGTGAGATTTTGAGCCTCGTTGATCATGATACATAATCACATGATATTTTCTTTTCTGGTGAGTATCGTTCTTGTGTGTGTATTCTAGAACTTGCCTCTTGTCTTACTTGAAACTACATGTGTGTTAGATGATGGGAGATGATTTTAGGCCATCCTTGAATTTATGAGTCACTTAGCCAAATAATTCCCTACCAAATAATTATATATCCGTAGTTAACTCGTTGAGCCTAAAAATCTTATTTCTTTGGCAACCTACGAAGATAGCCACTTTGATATCCTATTTGAGCCTTAAATTCCTATATTTAGTGGAGAATTAAATGTTGTCAAAGTGTGTGAATTGATTTTCATGGAGTTTGGAAGGAATAAAATATTTGGAGCTGTACAAGTGATTATGAGCAAAAACAAAAATATGAGCTTAAAAATAAGTTGCTTAGGGGTAGTGCCCGAAAGTGGTACCCCAAGATGTTAGAGGTAGTGCCCGAAACTGGTACCTCGGGAAAAAAAAGGATGTGCTTGAAGAAAAGAAAAAGTATGTTGAGTTTGAAGGAAAGGAGAGAAAAGAAAATTAGAAGAGCATGAAGCTGGATAGCCTTGAAGTGTAAAAATCTACAGTACATAAGATCTCCAGTTTTAATTCTCTATTAATTGAGTCACTTTATCCATATGTTTCCTACCCTTACCAAAGAGCCAACATTACATCCAAAAGAAAACTCCTTTTTGATCCCATTGTCGAATCATACTTTTAGAGGTGAAGAGCTTGAGACATTTGGCAAGCTTATGGTTACGCATGCACTTGAATTGAATCGGAGCGTAAACACCTTAACCCATAAGTGTACATCTTTTACACTTGAGTGCGAGTGATATATACTTTCCGTGAGAACATGTCAATGGAGCATTTGAATTGGTGGTGATTGTCTTAACTTGTATGCTTTGAATTGATTATTACACGTGATAAGAGTTACATGACCTAAGTTGATTACAATTGTATTTTGAATGGGGTATTGGTCATAGTCCTTGTTTCCCCGCTAATTTTCTTACTCTTTCTCTTTATCTTTATTTTGTTGCCTCGGGACAAGCAACGGGCAAGTTTGGGGGATTGATGAGAGTGAAAATAAGCGTGTTTTAATATCCAATTTAACACTTTTTTGATTGATATTGTAGTCTTATATGAGCACAAGTGTCTTATATTCGATATATGTGAGAATTATGTGCACTTGAGGTGTTTTGTTGTATTTTAGGTGGAAAAAGGACCAAAAGTGTAAAGTCGGAGAAAAGGTGCAATTTGTGCAAGAATGCTGAAAACGCACGTCCGACTTTCATAATTATTCTGTGTTTGTGTGGAGTTCAAAACTGGTATTGTGATACATAGTTGGAAAGCCACTGAATAGAGGGTCGTTTTGGCGTAAAGAACACCATCATTGAAGTCCGAACGAGGAAGTTATGAGCAAAGTGGTGACGCCGCGCGAGCTGTGCCGAACAGAATTGCAGTGCTACATTCCATGGCCTGTTACATATTCAATTCTTGGTGTTTTTGTTATTTCTTTATATGGATAGAAAGTCAAGGAAGAGAGAATCACGTGAGCACAAAAATCACTTAATTCGGAGGTCGGATATGAATGTTATACGCGAAGCGGTGAGACTGCGCAAGCTGATTCCGACCGGTTCGACCACGACAGGTGGGTTTGAACTGAGCATCAGGTCGAACCAAGGTCGAACCAGACGGCGGAAAAACTGGTTCGACCACGACATGCTGGTTCGACCTATTTTTCTGGTCGAACCAAGCACCTGGGACGTCCAGAAGGGAGGTTCGACCATGGTTCGACCTCCCCTGTTTCGTTCGACCTGTTTGGGAGGTCGAACCACGCTTTGGGAACTTACCAAATCCGTATTTTTGAGGCCTAAATGCATGTGATCACTTGAAAAGCCCATTCCAAGCCTAGGAGATGTGATTATAAGTATAAAAGGAGGTCTATACAGCCCCAAACAGAAGAGGAACACAACACAATACAAGATAGGATAAGAGAGGCCACAACATACAACACCCCACAAGGGGGGATCACCCCCCAACCATCATCCTTTTCTCCATCCATCCATCACTTTGAAGATTCGTTTGTGGAATCAAGAGGAGAACCAAGAGGAGGATTCAAGAGTGAGAAGGACAACGCCACATCTAGGGTTTATTCGTTTCCTAATTTATCTTGTATTTTTCGGACATCCGGGTAAGATCTATCCAACACCCATGATTGTTCTTCACAACATCATGGGCTAGAGCCTTTTTGGTAGAACTAGGGTTGTGAAGGTTTTATCTAATTAATTGAACTTCCATGTGTATACTCCGTACAACACTACTTTTGGTTTATTTTATATAAGATTTTGCCTTTTTAATCCATTATCATAGTCATTTTGTGCATCAATAATCATTGTGTAGAGTCTGAATACATAACATGGTTATTGGTTGAGTGCGTTCACTGTTGAGCAGGGTTTTAAGTTATAATTCTAAGTGAAGGGATTCCGAAGTCTTATTAGAACTATCTTATATGAATACTTATTAATTGAATTGAATTCGGGTTAATAAGTAGGATAAAGAGGATAATTTTATGGTACCTATAAAGGGAGATCATATCGGGTTAGAGTACCAATCCTAGGGGGAAATAATTTATACTGATAATACCTAGAAAGGGGGGTGAAATTATATCTCTTGCTCCAAGGTTATTCACACGTGTTACACGCATGTTTACTTGTGTCTATAGAGTAGATATGCATGGTTTAGTGATGCGTCCATATTCCACAAGGCAGAGTCAGACATTGACACATGGAAGGGAAGTTAATGAGTAAAATTGGATTATCCTAGAGCTACCTATTCTCCTACTTGATCCACTTTCGTATTCTTCGAGTGGTACTTTATTTTATTTGTTATTTTAATTATTTGTTTAGTAGTTGTTAATTAAATCCATCAAATCTTATTGCCTTGTCTTAATTAATTTAGATAATAATTAAATTAATAATACGCCGTCCCTTGGGTTTGATATTCACTTGGTCACCTTTCGAGACTACAATTGATATCCTTCATACTTGGGGATTAATTGTGTGTTGAGAAAACGCGCATCACCTCCTTATAACTTTCTCTAATTCGTTCCCAAAGGAAATTATTTAGCCAGATGAACTAGTCCATCTGATTACAAAAATATAAATTAATATGTATAATTTATAATTATAACCTGGTAAATGGGGCAAACTCTTTCATAGTTATGGACATGGCCAAAGAAGGTAATGTCGACTTTGTACTTTTGCCATAGCTTTTGCAAGCTCAACCTGCCCATTGGCTCTTTAAAGGAACCTTCTAGGCCATACCAGCTGTTAGAGGAGTAACCCAACACCCGATGAGCTATAAATATTTACCACGGTTGTTTTTGTCGATCCACCAATGCTAGACATTCTTCTAAGAACTTGTACTGCTCCGATCCCTCCCGCTTATCATGCTCTGAATCTGTAACGCAGAAACGGAACATAACTTAGTCTATCGAGTGCCTGAAATTAAAAATCTTGTCACTTTACAACATATCTGTATGTAGTCCTTGTTGGCAATTGGATCGTGTGGTCCAAACGTGATCGTTAGGATTTCAAGGCAAACAAATATAGCGGAAGCAATAAAATTGTTTACCGTACTTCAGGGTTGATGTAGAGTCTGAATCGTTGCAGAAGAACCACCTCTAAATCTTCTGCTGTATATCCCAAGTCGAATCCTGCTGTTGTGTGGGCAACAATCCGCAGGATTCTCTCAATCTGTTCCTGTTCTCTCCTCTCAGTCAAATGAGGCTCTGACTTAGGGTTAACAGGAACTGAGATGACTTATATAGTTGGGCTACAGCAGGGACCAGGAGGAGAAATTGGGCTGGGCCTCAATTGAATTTAATTAACCAAGCTTAGCCCAAAGCTTTTAATTAAATCCAATAATAATAATATAGTCCACTAAAATATTATTATTGCACTACCCGTCCAATCCCAAATTATGTTCTGGGCTCCTTCTTATTATAAGCCCGAAAGTCTCCGCATGTTTAAGATATACAATGCCCATTAATTAATTAAGTTACTGACAACTCAAATTAATTAATATCTCATCCTAGAGTAGTACCACTCAACCTTATTATCATGCCGGAAATTAATCCACTTGCAAGATTTACATGATAAACCTTATGAGCTCCTCAAGGGGACATCATCAACCTATGATGGACATGGATTTCTTCTACAATCAACAGCACACCATAGATGCAACACTACTTCCCAACTCACCGAGTTTGTTGATTTAATACTTATAAATCTCACCCATTGATGAATCAAAGAAATACATACTGCCCTACGTGTCGAGGTTATTGTATAGGGATTAAGAGCACGGACTTCCATAATAACAGAGATCAAGTTCTTCTATAAGTCAGTATAAGCCGAACGATCTCAGGCGGTCCTGCTCAATACACACAAGTGCACTAATGGGATTCTATAGCCAAGACAAGCTAATACCGAACCACACTACAACCATACCGATAGAGAGTCCCTGTCTATCTCGGTTGTGAGCATCTGTTTATACTTTATAAGGAAACCGATAATATGATCTTCCGCGTGTTGTCGCACAACATATTATCTACAGAATAAAGTAAATGGACTATCGCATCATTCATATAATTAAATTACAAGATGCAATCATTTGATCAATGATTCTCATTTCAAATAAATTGTTATAACATTGTTCATACTAAAGCTAGGCTTTTAGTATACAATCCAACAATCTCCCACTTATACTAAAAGACTATGCTGTCATGTCTTCTGCCATACATCTGATTCCTACTTCCACTACACGACCATTAAAAGCTCTCGCCTTAAGGTCCTTGTAAATGGTTTACTAGATCATCATCCGATGCAATCTAGGCGACAACAACCTTCGCCTCATCATACGATTTCTCGTAACAGGTGGTACTCGCGCTCCATGTGTTTAATTGCCTTATGGACTTGTGATTTCTTCAAGTTTGCAACTGCACCAATATCATCAATGTAAATTGTGATTACCTTGGGCAAACTTAGAAACACTTCAAAGTCCATCTTGAAGTTTCTAGAGTCATATAGATACTTTGGCTGCCTCATAGGCTCCAATTTATCATCATTCCATGATGGAGTCCGGAGTCTGAAATATATTTCTATATAACACTCCTCCACATTATGACTCTACTTCCTAAAATTAAACACATAACCTTTGAGGAGAATTTACTACCGTCCAATCTAATTAAAAAATCCAAATCTACGTAATCCACAAGAAGCAGTGAATCTGCTCAGTAAGTCTATATATGATTTTCAGTCCTTCTCAGGCACTTCATATATGTCTTACCACAATTCATCATTCTTGTTCCGGATCACGTTGATACCCACTGTTCATGCAACTAGCAAAACAGATATCCAACTTCGTTCATAGCATTCCTTAGATTAAGCTTCCTTATTCACCGAAGTATAAGGAACCGCTTTCATCTTCTTTATCTTCCTTTTGTGTCTTAAGACACAATCACTTAGATAAATTCACATGCTAAACGAGTATGGACTATATCATATTATGAAACTTGAGATAAGCATAACATCCTTTCTTGTGATCCGTATCACCGTGATCAAAAGGATATATTTTGCTCTTTCTTAAGTGCTTCATTTCTACCGCTTTATTAACCGTACCCATACGCCCGATAATACTCTTTCATTGTCTCCAATGAGCAAGATACTATCTACGTATAGTACAAGAAACACCACCACGTTTCCGTCACTCTTTTCAACACACAAGACTCATCTGCTCATTGATTTAAATCCATGCCACTGGATTATCTAATCAAAACAGATGCTTCACAATCTTAAAGCTTGCTTTAGTCCATCGCTGGACACTTTTAAGCTTACTATCAAAATGCTATTAGTACTTTGCAATGAATTACTCTGGTTGCTTCACATAGATGTTTTCCTCAAGACTTCCAATCAGGAAAGCTGTCTTGACATCTATTTGTTGTCCCTCATAATTTAATATGAGCAGCAATAAATAAAAGAATATGGATCAACATAAGCATAGCTACCAGCGAACATGTTTGCTCATAATCGAACCATTTCTTTCTGAGTACATCTTTTCGCAACAAGCTTTGCTTCTAAGGTTTTCACCTTTCCGTATGATCCTCTTTTATTTTCCTTGACCACTTGCAATGGCTTTTACATCATTTAGTGGTCATACAAGTTCCCAGACTTAATATAGAATCCGTAGATTCTATTTCAACATACATTGCAACTTAGTAAGATTCCGCATTTTAATCTTGTAGTGCTATGTCGTATCCGTGGGATAATACCATGTTCACTAGGGATCAAGTCTCACGACTCTCCCAAACATATATTTATGAGTTGTCACACAACTCTCCCACTACGACAAGGCACTACATGTAATTGTGTATCAGACGTGACACGCGTTGCAGTTTACCTTGTGGTATATCCTCTTGTACACTTGGTACTTATACTTAGTGTTTTCCTCTCACTCCCTTTAGAACAACTTATACATGGGCTTGTGATTTATTACATAGTCCTTTTTCCAAAAATCTGGTCATTGTGTTAACAATTACCCTTCGATCTTTTGGACTAAATAAATCACTATCCATTTTTCTAGAATATCCCATATACAGACAAACGTTTCACGAATTACTGTATCTAGGGCATATCCATAAAATGAATTTAATTATTCCAAATAATTCATCATCTATCTAATCATAATCATAAGAGCCTAATACCTTCTACCCACCACACCATTCAGCTGGGGCATACCCGGTGTAGTCAACTTGAGATTTAATCTCAACTTCTGATCAATAGCTCCTAACTATCCCAAGAGGTATTCGCCATCATGATTTAATCATAATGACTTAATATATTTTCCATGACGCTTTACTGTACCAGCCTTACAATTCTTGAATTAATCAAAGAACTTAGACATGCAGTGCATCATATAAATATATTGGTTTCCAGAATAATCTTCAAATATTCATAACCACCTCTCGCCTGGATATTGTTAGGTTCGCTTGAATCAGAATGAACTAATTCCAACATATATATCTTCGTCTCTACACCCCACAGCCTTGAAAAGGCAGTTAATCATTTTTACTTCCAAGCAAGACTCGCAAGTCCGATAGTTTCCACTTCAGATAAACCTTACAGTCTATCGGCTATCAACTTTTGAATCCTACTTAAGTAAAATGAATTAGTCATAGACGCCAAATGTATGTTTAGTTCATTTGCGAAGGTTCCTTTCTCTTACTAATATTAGAAGATGCATTATTTAATTACTATTTATTGCATCTGTGGGATGTACATGAGTCAAGAGTATACTTTTTATCCACCAACGTACTTTAACGGATTATAGCCTCATTCCTCATTTCTATGACCATGTCATTTAAATGAAATGAAGTATCCATCCGTTAATGCGTAGAAACCGAAATTAAATTCTTTCTATGAAACGTACGTAAAGACAATTTCTCATAATCAATCGTTTATTCTTATCATGAGATAAATAAACAACTCCCACTGCAATAGCCACTACCTTTGTAGTTTTACCCATGTTATTAACAATCTTATCCTTACTCAGTGATAAACATTTAGTGATTCCAGTATCTACACACTTCGTGTTAATAGATGCCATCACTAATCATGTTTAAACAACTAGTGAATAAGACATTAAACTTGTTCACTTTATGATGAAAATGGCTTTCCTTTGCCACATGTTTTGTCAGAAGTCTCCCACCATATACATCCTCTAGTATTTCAGGTAGAACTTTCTCAAAACATCAAGGCTAAACATGGAGAATAAAATTGATCTAGGTTTCCCTTTCAATTTATACTCCAAGCTTTTCCAATTCATTCATCAAATTCTATCATGATCTTGCGCCTTTTAAATTACTCAAGTATCTGAAGAGTTACATGAGTTCATCATATTTCTATGATCCTCTCATCTCTTCACTAAAGACTTTAATATGCATCATGAGCCGTCCTTTGAGAGAACACATGTATTTTCTTAAGCAGTAAATTTAAAAATTAAGATTCTTTTCTAATCAGTTAATTTGGACAAGTAAATATAATTTCTTTTAGTTAACAATTAGTGAGACTAAAACTATTCGAAATACAGAGAATCACGATTAAATTTACTGATCAAAACTTCGAATTTTATCCTTTTATATTGTTTCCCTCAAAACAATATAAAATAAAATTCACCGACATCTCAAGCACCGTGAGTCTGCAAGCCACGTTAGTGTGGACTTTTACAAACCCGAACATTTACAAAAGAAGGTTTTACCCATTAATTTCATTTGTCAACCTAACTTTATGACAAAATAATTAATAGTCGGTTACTCTTTAGCCATGCAAATAATAGCAGTGACTCTGTTGGGGAGGATACTAATTATTTACACCTAAGTGTACACCATTATTTGATCCCAAGTCCACTGCGCGAGCTTATGTGCCTTACAGTTGGAGAAGTACACACGCGCTCGGGTAGCTTCCTACAATCATCAATTATAAGTTTGTACCAGTGTACCGCACACAAACTCATCCGTTAGGGAGGAAGGCCTATGCCAACACGCAAGTTTATGTGCCACATTACAAACAATAATTATTTATGAAGTCTGTACCAGTGATCCGTGAATAAACTCATCCGTTAGGGAGGAAGGCCTATGCCAACACGCAAGTTTACTCACATCACTTACAAACCAATAATGGAGGCCGCGGGAATTTATTACCAATCCCCTCTCCCACTTAGTTATTTAACACCGAGGGTTTTAAACATGCATATAATATTTCATAAATAAAATATACATCTTAGCATGCTTCTATTAACAGCAATTTAAATAAATAAATCACATAGAACATGCCTTTCATATATAACAATTAATTGTCAAGTTAAAACAATTAAATCAGTTATATATCATTAATTAATTGCTTAAAATATTGGATCAATTAAATAGGCCCAGCTGACCCAAACTTTATTAGCATAAATGAGCAACCCATTAATAAAATAATTAAGCCCATTTACCCTGCCAATTTATTCATTAAGGTCTAGCCCAATATTTAACTCAGGCCCAACATAATACCCACAATTAATTAAAATAAAGCAGTAAATATAGCCCAGCAGCCCATTGTCCATTTAATTAAAATTGGGCCCAATAGCCCAAAACCAAATTAAAATTTGGGCAGCCTTATATTTATTACTGTATTGGCCCCATTTGAAAAATTAATAGGCCCATTAAACCTGCCAGCCCATAATATCTAAATGACATAGGCCCAGCAAACATGAAACCTATCCTGCAAGGCCCAAAATCAATACATTGGCCCAATACCCGTGCTGCCCCAATGCTCCTCTCACCCGCCGCAACGGAAAAACCGCTGCAGCCGGCGGATCCAATCACTGCCGGAAACGAGCCGCCAGGACGCCGCCGTGCAAACATCACAGTCCCGCCCGCCGGTGATACCCGCTCGCCAGGAACGAGCCGCCATCCAGCCGTCCACATCAAGCAGCAGCTGTCGGAGCATCCAGGTGTCGCTGCCACCGGCGCAGCCGCTCAGAAACTATCGAAATCGTACCGTCAGGACACCACGACTGGAACCCCACAATCGTCAGACGCCGCCGTCAAACGGGATCCACCGACACTCCACATCGTCGCCATCTGGACCCACGATCTGCCCGGCGCTGAGTCGATCTGCCGCAGCGGAATCCGCCGCTGCCATCTTGAAACCTGAGTCCTTCTTCTTCAGCCGACTAACCCAGTCGACGACCGGTCAGAACTTCGCCAGTCCGCGGCGAGAACCACCGGAATCCATGGCGAATCCATCTGCAACAAACCCTTTCGACCGAAGCATAGCTGACTCGCTGTCACAGGCCACCGCCGTGGTTGCTGATTCGCGCTGTTAATCCGATCGGGATCCTCTCTTGACATCGCGTAACGCCGATCATCTCCGACCCGACCAGAATCTGGTTGGATTGGCACAGATGCATCCCGACTCGATCGAATAAACTGACAACTCGAACCCACCACTGGTTCGACAGGCAGCCTTTACCGAGCAGTTGCCACCGGTTTGTCTTCCAGCCTTCACGCGCCGTCAGATGACTCCTGCTTCGAGTCGACACGCACCACTGGCTTCTTGACCCCAGTCATCACGCGCCATCGCCTTCTCACCCATCGACCCATGTGTGTGTGTGTGATACAGGGTGATAGGAAAGAGATAGGATTCCCAGATGTGTAACTCGATGTGTGATTTGTATGTCCAGAAATAAGGAATTAATATACAATCATACATAATTACATGATTAAATCCAGATTATACCATATAATCAAATAATCACAAAAACCCAAACCATACGTCTCACGTTTCACCATGAAACCAACGCTCTGATACCAATTGTTGGCAATTGGATCGTGTGGTCCAAACGTGATCGTTAGGATTTCAAGGCAAACAAATATAGCGGAAGCAATAAAATTGTTTACCGTACTTCAGGGTTGATGTAGAGTCTGAATCGTTGTAGAAGAACCACCTCTAGATCTTCTGCTGTATATCCCAAGTCGAATCTTGCTGTTGTGTGGGCAACAATCCGCAGGATTCTCTCAATCTGTTCCTGTTCTCTCCTCTCAGTCAAATGAGGCTCTGACTTAGGGTTAACAGGAACTGAGATGACTTATATAGTTGGGCTACAGCAGGGACCAGGAGGAGAAATTGGGCTGGGCCTCAATTGAATTTAATTAACCAAGCTTAGCCCAAAGCTTTTAATTAAATCCAATAATAATAATATAGTCCACTAAAATATTATTATTGCACTACCCGTCCAATCCCAAATTATGTTCTGGGCTCCTTCTTATTATGAGCCCGAAAGTCTCCCCATGTTTAAGATATACAATGCCCATTAATTAATTAAGTTACTGACAACTCAAATTAATTAATATCTCATCCTAGAGTAGTACCACTCAACCTTATTATCATGCCGGAAATTAATCCACTTGCAAGATTTACATGATAAACCTTATGAGCTCCTCAAGGGGACATCATCAACCTATGATGGACATGGATTCCTTCTACAATCAACAGCACACCATAGATGCAGCACTACTTCCCAACTCACCGAGTTTGTTGATTTAATACTTATAAATCTCACCCATTGATGAATCAAAGAAATACATACTGCCCTACGTGTCGAGGTTATTGTATAGGGATTAAGAGCACGGACTTCCATAATAACAGAGATCAAGTTCTTCTATAAGTCAGTATAAGCCGAACGATCTCAGGCGGTCCTGCTCAATACACACAAGTGCACTAATGTGATTCTATAGCCAAGACAAGCTAATACCGAACCACACTACAACCATACCGATAGAGAGTCCCTGTCTATCTCAGTTGTGAGCATCTGTTTATACTTTATAAGGAAACCGATAATATGATCTTCCGCGTGTTGTCGCACAACATATTATCTACAGAATAAAGTAAATGGACTATCGCATCATTCATATAATTAAATTACAAGATGCAATCATTTGATCAATGATTCTCATTTCAAATAAATTGTTATAACATTGTTCATACTAAAGCTAGGCTTTTAGTATACAATCCAACAGTCCTCCCTCCATCCCATTTCAATGGTTACATATTACCATTTTGGACGTCTCACTTCAATGATTACATTTTTTTTTGGTAAATAAAATCCACACAAAATAATTAATATATCTATGTGCTCACACAGAATATTAACAAAAATTAAATACTATATCTCTCGACTCATCACAAATTAAAATACTATATTCGTGTAGGTACACACAAGTTGCTGCGATATATGTGTGAGGCAGGAAGTAAATGAGTAAATACCAGAATTTGGCTCTATTTTTGGCAGGTACATAATACATAGTCTCTGTGACAACACCACATTCTCCACCCGAGTCAGGTGTGTTATAAAATGACCCTGAATTTGGCCAATCTCGCTCATGATTCCTACTGCAGCATGTCATCTTATAATTTAATTATTTAAATAAATATTAAAGAATAAAAACTTACGAAATTTCATATATAAATTAACCTTGAGACCATGTAAGGCACGACAGACGCAATGGGTTGGGTTTGAGTTGTAAATTGATCACACTGGGAGATGTAGCCATCTGCATATGGCATATCTCTAATGTGAAATAAGATGTCGTAGTTTCCAAGATCCTCTATCAGCCGATCTGTCGTGTTCAATGATCCTGGTTGATAATCTGCATACTCATTCGATCCATCGTGCTCTGCCTATACGTCATGAAATGGAACAGTTTCACAGTAAGATTTTCTAATCAATGTCACTTTTCTGCATGTCAATTAAGCTATTATTCATCTTAAAAATTATATTGTGAGTTTCCAAGGATAATAATTTATAATTGCAATGAGTGACGTTACGCTCATTCTTAGTAGCCCTATATATGGATTTTCTGCACTACTTTTATATATTTTACATTACTAAATTGTATTGTAGGAGTGACGTGACACAAAAAATGATACAATAAAAATTTGGATTGAAATTAAGTTATATACAAGGAAGATTATGAAGAAATTAACCTTGCCCATGTCACCAAATACTATGACACGCTACAATGAATCTTCTTTAGGGTATGGTGGTGATCAAAATGAGTATTGTTTGCTCCATACATATGAACCGTTAGATAATAGGTGACCCATTTTATAGGTGTACTTGAATTTTTTTATTAATTATATATATATATATATGTGTGTGTGTGTGTATTAAAAAGAACCAAAAAGAATCGATATATTAAGGAGAAATTATAATAGAGAAATTACAGTGTGTTGGGCCACAAATCCTTCAAGAAACTTGTGTGGAAGAAGCCAGGTTCTCGCCATCCATATCTTCGAGCAGGTTCGCCTACAATTTCAACATATTTTCACAATCTCATTACTATATATATATATATATATATATATATATATTAATGAGTCACTGATCTACTATATAAATAATTCTTTCTTGTATTCGTTTTGCTATTTTGGGCGTCTTACACAAAAGGTATGCGGCTTATGGTTACGCATGCTCTTGAATTGAACTTGAGAGCACATATAACCCTAAAGGTGTACACTTTATACACATTGAGCTAGAGGACTGAGCACTTGAAATGGTGAAGTAATGGTCTTAACTCGTATGTTCTGAATAAATTGACTTTTAAATTTGAAGTTAATTATGTGAACCAAGTTGAGATTAATTACATCTTTTGAAGGCTTAATTGGTATTTTGATCTTTCCTTGGGACATGACTTTCCATCTTATTATTCTCTTGGTTTGTCGTTTTGTTGTTCGAGGATGAACAATACCTTAAGTTTGGAGGGTTTTTTACTGGATGGCATGCATGTACGGATTACAGGAAACTGAATGAAAATACATGCAAATACCATTTTCCCATTCCTTTCATGGATCAAATGCTTGATCATCTTGCAGGGTATGAGTTTTATTATTTCTTGGATGGATACTCGGGTTATAATCAGATTATAATTGCACTCGAGGATCAAGAAAAGACTACTTTTACTTGCCCTTATGGAACTTTTGCCTTTAGAAAGATGCCTTTTGGATTATGTAATGCGCCTGCTACATTTCAGCATTGCATGATTGCCATATTTGATGGGTTGATAGAGAAGATCATGGAGGTGTTCATGGATGATTTTTCTATGTTTGGTTCCTCCTTTGATATTTGTTTATCTAACCTTGCTACTGTTTTGAAGAGATGCCAAGAAACTAATCTTGTCTTGAATTGGGAGAAGTGACACTTCATGGTGAGAGATGAGATTGTTCTTGGCCATCATATTTCGGCTAAGGAATTGCAGGTGGATAGAGCAAAGGTGGTGACGAAGAAGAAGCTTCCACCACCTATTAATGAAATGGGAGTGCGGTCCTTACTTAGACAAGCTGGTTTTTATAGAAGATTCATAAAAGACTTCTCGAAATACTCCAAGCCCTTATCTCATTTACTTGAATAAGATGTTCCTTTCATGTTTGATGAAGAGTGTCTAACAACTTTTCAGGTTTTGAAGAGGTGCTTATTACTGCACCTATCTTAATCACATTGGATTGGACTCAGTCGTTTGTACTTATGTGTGATGCGAGTGACTTAGCACTTGGAGTGGTGCTTGGGCAGTTGAGGGATAAGTAGTTTTGCGCCATTTACTATATGAGTAAGGCTTTAAATGCTGCACAAAAGAACTACACAGTGACTAAAAAGGAGTTTATGGATGTGGTGCATGCGTTCAATAAGTTTTGATAGTACTTGATTGGCATGAAGACTATAGTGTACACGGATCATTATGCGATCTGGTGCTTGACGGAGAAGAAGAAAACAAAGCCAAGGATCATAAGATGGATTCTTCTTCTGCAGGAGTTCGATATGGAGATCCAAGATAAGAAGGGTACGGAAAACATTTTGGCGGATCACCTATCGAGGTTGGAGATAAGGGAGCACTGTCATGATTCTTTTGATTACATAGAAGAGATGTTCCCTGATGAGAAGATCATGGCGGTGTTCATTGAAGGAGCGGAAAGAGCATATTTAGTGGCTGCCCAAGGGATGGATCCATGGTATGCAGATTATGTGAATTACATTGCCGTAAGAGAAATTCCAAGAGAGCTCAACCGATATCAACTTTCAAAATTCAAGAGGGATGTTAAGACTGTTATATGGTACGATTCGTTTATCTACAAGATATATACGGTTTCCATAGTCCGTAGGTGTGTGCTCGAGATAGAGATGGAGAGCGTTCTTGATTTTTGCCATGCACAACTTAACAAGGGCACTTCGGAGTTCAAAAGACGGCAGCTCAGGTACTTCAGTATGCTCTTTATTGGGCGACGATCTACGAGACCTCCTCAATCTGCTCTCAACCCTCATCACACGTGAATAATGAATTAGATTAGGGTTCCAGATAAGCTGAGGTGACTTATATACATGGGCTACAGCAGGGAACAGGAGGAGAAATTGGGTTGGGCCTCCATTGGGCTTAAGTATTCAAGCTTAGCCCAAAGCTTATACTTAAGTCCAATAATAATAATATATTCCACTAAAATATTATTACTGCACTGCCTTTCCAATCCCAAAATTACGTTTTGGGCTCCTTCTTATTATGAGCCCGTTATTCTCCCCATGTTTAAGATATACAATGTCCATTAATTAATTTAAGTTACTGACAACTTAATTAATTAATATCTCATCCAAAAGTAGTACCACTCAACCTCATTATCATGCCGAAACAAATTTCACCTGCAGGGTTTATATGATAATCCTTATGAGCTCCTCAAGGGGACATCATCAACCTATGACGGACACAGATTCCTTCTACAATCAACAGCATACCATAGAGACAACACTACTTCCCAACTCATCGAGTTTGTTGATTTAATTACATGTAAATCTCACCCATTGATGAATCAAAGAAATACATATTGTCCTACGTGTCGAGGTTATTGTATAGGGATTAAGAGCACGAACTTCCATAATAACTGAGATCAAGTTCTCCTATAAGTCAGTATAAGTCGAACGATCTCAAGCGGTCCTGCTCAATACACACAAGTGCACTAATATGATTCTATAGCCAAGACAAGCTAATACCAAACCATACTACAACCATCCCGATAGAGAGTCCCCGTCTATCTCGGTTGTGAGCATCTATTTATACTTTATAAGGAAATCGATAATATGATCTTCCGCGTGTTGTCGCACAACATATTATCTACAGTATAAAGTAAGTGGACTATTGCGTCGAACATATAAATAAATTATAAGATGCAATCATTTGATCATATGATTCTCATTTCAAATTAATTGTTATAACATTGTTCATACAAAAAGCTAGACTTTTAGTATACAATCCAACAATCTCCCACTTATACTAAAAGGCTATGCTGTCATGTCTTCTGCCATACATCTGATGTCCACTCCCACTACATGACCATCAAAAGCTCTCGCCTTAAGGTCCTTGTAAATGGATTTACTAGGTTATCATCCGATGTAATCTAGGTGACAACAACCTTCCCCTCATCATACGATTTCTCGTAATAGGTGGTACTCACGCTCCATGTGTTTAATTTCCTAATTGACTTGTGATTCCTTCAAGTTTGCAACTGCATCAATATCATCAATATATATTGTGATAACCTTAGGCAAACTTAGAATCACACCAAAGTCCATCATGAAGTTTCTAGAGTCATACAGATACTTTGGTTGCCTCATGGGTCCAATTTATCATCTTTCCATGATGGAATCCGGAGTCTGAAATATATTTCTATATAACACTCCTCCATATTATGACTCTACTTCCTAAAATTAAACGCATAACCTTTGAGGTGGATTTACTTCCGTCCCTATCTGATTTGAAAAATCTGAATCTATGTAACCCATAAGAATCAGTGAATCTGTTCGGTAATCTCACATATAGTTTCTAGTCCTTTTCAGGTACATAAGTATATATCTTACCACAGTTCAACATTCTTATTTTGGGGTACCTTGATACCCACTGTTCATGCCTTCAGCAAAACAGATATCCAATCTCGTGCATAGCATTCCTTAGATTAAGCTTCCTTATTCGCCGAAGCATAAGGAACCGCTTTCATCTTCTTTATCTACTTTTGTGTCACAAGACACATTCACTTAGATAAATTCACATGCTAAACGAGTAAGGATCGTATCATTATATGAAACTTGAGATAAGCATAACATCCTTTCTTGTGATCCGTATTACCATGATCAAAAGGATATTTTTGCTCTTCTTAAGTCCTTCATCTCATACCGCTTTATCAACCATACCCATACGCCCGACAATACTCTTTCATTTTCTCCAATAAGCAAGATACTATCTACGTATAGTACAAGAAATACCGCCACATTTCCATCACTTTTTTCAATACACAAGACCCATCCGATCATTGATTAGATCCATGTCACTGGATTACCTCATCAAAACGGATGTTTCATGATCTTGAAGCTTGATTTAGTCCATGAATGGACACTTTTAAGCTTACTATCACAATGCTCTTAGCCCTTTGCAATGAATCACTCTGGTTGCACCACATAGATGTTTCCCTTAAGACTTCCAATCAGGAAAGCTGTCTCGACATCTATTTGCTATCCCTCATATTTCATATGAGTAGCAACAAATAAAAGAGTCCGGATCAACTTAGGTATAGCTACTGGCGAACAGGTTTTCTCATAATCGAACCCTTTCTTTCTGAGTATACCTTTTCGTAACAAGCTTTCTTCCAAGGTTTTCACCTTATTCTATGATCCTCTTTTATTCTTGCATGCCCGCTTCCAATGGCTTTTACGCCATTTAGCGGTTCAACAAGCATCCAGACCTAATTTAAAATCCATCGATTCTATTTTAATATTCATTGCACTTTGCTAGAATTTGGTATTTCTAACTTGTAGTGCTTTGTCGTATCTGTGGGTCCATTTCATGTTTGCTAGGGACCAAGTCTCACGACTCTCCCAAAACATGTATCAAACAAGTTGTCGAACATCCCTCTCACTACGACAAGGCATTACATGCAATTGTGTATCAGACGTGACATGCGTTGCAGTTTACCTTGTGGTATATCCTCTTGCACAATTGGTACTAATATTTTGTGTTTTTCCCTCTCACTTCCTTTAGAACAATTTATACATGGGTTTATGATTTAATACATAGTCTTTTTCAAAAAATCTAGTGTTTGTGTTAACAATCACCCTTCGATCTTTTGGACTAAATAAATCACCCTTCATTTTTTTAGGATATCCCACAAACAGACAAACATTCATACGAATTACTGTTTCTAGGGCATACCCATAAAATGAATTTAGTAATTCCAAATAATTCATCATCCATCTAATCATTTCCATAAGAGTGCTACACCTTCTATCTGCCACACCATTCAGCTGGGGTATGCCCGGTGTAAACAATTTGAAATTTAATCTCAACTTCTGATTAATAGCTCCTAATTATCCTAAGAGGTACTCACCATCACGATTAAATCGTAATGACTAGATATATTTTCCATGACGCTTCACTGTACCAGCCTTGCAATTCTTGAATTAATCAAGGAACTTAGACATGCAGTGCATCAAACAAATATATCCATTTCAAGAATAATTCATCGATTGACGAATATTCATATCCACCTCTCATCCGGACAATCTTAGGACCACATAAATCATAATGAACTAATTCCAACATATATATCTTTGGTTCTGCACCCCTTTGCCTTGAAAAAGCAATTAGTCATTTTTACTCCCAAGCAAGACTCGAAAGTCAGATAGTTTTCACTTCAGATAAACCTAAGGGTCTATCGGCTATCAACTTTTGAATCCTACTCAAGTAAAATGATCTAGTCTTAGATGCCAATGTTTAGTTCATATCCGAAGGTATCTTTCTCTTACTAAGATTAGAAGATTTATTATTAATTACTATTTGTTGCATCTGTGGAATATACATGATTTAAGAGTATACAAATTGTTCACCAACGTACAATAACAGATTACAACTCTATCCTTCATTATAATGACCATGTCATTTAAATGAAATGGAGTATCCATCTATTAATGCATAGAAATCGAAATCAAATTCTTTCTATGAAAACGTACGTAAAACAATTTCTCATAATCAAACGTCTACTCATATCATTAGATAAATAGACAACTCCCACTGCAATAGCCACTACTCTTGTAGTTTTACCCATGTCATAACAATCTTATCCTCACTTAGTAATAAACATTTAGTGATTCCAGTATCTACACACTTCGTGTCAGTAAATGCCATCACTAATCATGTTTTAAACAACTAGTGAATAAGATATAAAACTTGTTCACATTATGATGAAAATGGCTTTCCTTTGCCACATGTTTTGCCAGAAGTTTTTCACCATATACATCCTATTGTAATTTAGGTGGAACTTACTCAAAACATCTAGGCAATCCACGGAGAATTAAATTGATCTAGGTTTCCTTTCAATTTATACTCCATGCTTTCCCAATTCATTCATCAAATTAAATATTGATCTTCTGCCTTTTAACTTACTCAAGTATCCGAAGAGTTGCAAGAGACCATCATATTTCTATGAACCTCTCATCTCTTCATTAGAGACTTTAATAGGCATCATGAGACGTCATTTGTGAGAACACACATGTTAAGCAGTAAAATTCGAAACCAAGATTCTTTTCTAATCATCTAATTTGGACAAGTAAATATGTTTCTTTTAGTAAGCAATAAGCAAGATAAAACCATTTGAAAGTTCAGAGAATCATAAATAAATATACCAATCAAATATTCAAATTTTATCCTTTTATATTGATTCCCTCAAAACAATATAAAATAAAATTCACTGACATCTCAAGCACCGTGAGTCTGCAAGCCACGTTAGTGTGGACGTTTACAAATCCGAACAATTACAAGAGAAGGTTTTACCCATTAATTTCATTTGTCAACCTAACTTTATGACAAAATAATTAATAGTCGGTTCCTCTTTAGCTATGCAAATAATAGCAGTGACTCTGCTGGGGAGGATACTAATTATTTACACCTAAGTGTACACCATTATTTGATCCCAAGTCCGCTGCCCAAGCTTATATGCCTTACTGTTGGAGAAGTACACACGCGCTCAGATAACTTCCTATAACCATCAATTATATGAGTTTGTACCAGTGAACCGCATATAAACTCATCCGTTAGGGAGGAAGGCACTATAGCCAACGCGCAAGTCCATATGCATCACATTACAAACAATAATTATTTAAAGAAGTCTGTACTAGTGATCCGTGAATAAACTCATCCGTTATGGAGGAAGGCTCTATTGCCAACGCGCAAGTTTACCCACATCACTTACAAACCAATAATGGAGGCCGCGGGAATTAATTACCAATCTCCTCTCCCACTTAGTTATTTAAGACCGAGGATTTTTACATGCATAAAATATTCAGAATAATATACGCAACCTAGCATGCTCATACTTCCAAATATATAACAATAATTGACCAATAAAACAATTATAGCAGTTATATATAAGGAAATAAATTGCCAAAAATAAGTTGACTTGATCAACACTCCAACATACATGCATATAATATAGCAAATATAATATGCAATCTAGCATGTTTCTATTTAAGGCAATAAATCATAGATAATCATGCATACATATATAACAATAATCAATTAATAAATCAATTATAACAGTTATATAATAGCGAATTCGATTGTTCGCCACCAATCACGAATGCGGACAACTGCGACGGGGATCGACCTCCCCGCAGCCTGCTCCACCACTCCGACACCCCACCCTGCCCGATCATATTGTGAAGACTCACGCGGAACCTGATGCAGACCTGTCGAACTTGATGCAAACCCGCTCGAACCTGGTGCAGCATTGATCGAACCTGATGCAGACCAATCGAACCTGATGCAAATTCGCTTGAACCTGGTGCAGACCAATCGAACCTGATGCAAATTCGCTCAAACCTAGTGCAGCATCGATCGAACCTGATGCAGACCAATCGAACCTGATGCAAATCCGCTCGAACCTGGTGCAGCATCGATCGAACCTGATGTAGACCAATCGAACCTGATGCAAATCCGCTCGAACCTGGTGCAGACTAATCGAACCTGGTGCAGCATCGATCGAACCTGATGCAAATTCGCTCGAACCTAGTGCAGCATCGATCGAACCTGATGCAAATCCGCTCGAACCTGGTACAGCATCGATCGAACCTGATGGAGACCAATCAAACCTGATGCAAATTCGCTCGAACCTGGTGCAGCATCGATCAAACCTGATGCAAATCCGCTCAAATTGTCGCTCGTCCAAGGGCCTACTTGCACGGAACCAAGTTCAGCCCAACGTGCAACATCAAACTACACCAACTGTCGTACAGGGTTCGCAACTATACGAATCCGGGAATCCAATCTCTACCGTCCAGAATCTACTCCTGTAAGTCCTGAACATGCTGTCAAAATTACAGGTCGATCCAACGGTTAGTTTCTGAGAAACGGCTCTATTCCCTTGACTGCGTAGAAAAGAATCGCCCAAAAACTGCTTCTGTTTTCGGCGTATTCCCGACAATACAAAGCTCCAAATACAATCTTCACCATTCAGAATGTACATCCCAAAATTCGAACGTTCTGACCAAAATTCAGCCTGATCCGACGGTTGAAACTCCGGTTATTACCTCTGCAATATCACTGCACTGGATTTTCTCTCAATTTCTTCATTCCATGTGAAATTGACGAACAATTTTCGTCGAATCCTCTTACACACAACCATCGACGAACAGATATGATATAGGGTATATTTCACACAGGGATATTCTTGGTTTGCGCAGTAAAACAAAATCCTAAACATGCGATCCTAATTTCAAAAAATTAATCACATAAACCCTAGCCTAACGTGTCACGCTTCACCACGAAACCAAGCTCTGATACCAATTGTTGGTGCTTGGATCATTTGGTTAACGTAACCCGTTAGGGATTCATACGTTTTTAATATCAGCGGAAGCAATAAATCGTAGAAACGATTACCGTTCATCAGGGTATGTTGACGAAAGATTATTCTCGCTGGCAGACTATGCAGTCCCACGAGAATAGCCATAACTTCCTCATCTGATGTCGGAATTGAATGATCTTTGTACTCAGACGATCCTCCATTCAACGGCTTTCCGTCAGTATATTGATCATCAAATTCTGAGCATTTTAAGAATTTATACAAATTTTGCAAGGTCACGGACAGCAGCAGCAAACTACCTTCTGATCCTCTGCTGTATGTCCCAAGTCCGATCTCGACGTCGTGTGGGCGACGATCTACGAGACCTCCTCAATCTGCTCTCAACCCTCATCACACATGAATAATGAATTAGATTAGGGTTCGAGATAAGCTGAGGTGACTTATATACATGGGCTACAGCAGGGACCAGGAGGAGAAATTGGGTTGGGCCTCCATTGGGCTTAAGTATTCAAGCTTAGCCCAAAGCTTATACTTAAGTCCAATAATAATAATATATTCCACTAAAATATTATTACTGCACTGCCTTTCCAATCCCAAAATTACATTTTGGGCTCCTTCTTATTATGAGCCCGTTATTCTCCCCATGTTTAAGATATACAATATCCATTAATTAATTTAAGTTACTGACAACTTAATTAATTAATATCTCATCCAAAAGTAGTACCACTCAACCTCATTATCATGCCGGAATAAATTCCACCTGAAGGGTTTACATGATAATCCTTATGAGCTCCTCAAGCGGACATCATCAACCTATGACGGACACGGATTCCTTCTACAATCAACAGCACACCATAGAGACAGCACTACTTCCCAACTCATCGAGTTTGTTGATTTAATTACATGTAAATCTCACCCATTGATGAATCAAAGAAATACATACTGTCCTACGTGTCGAGGTTATTGTATAGGGATTAAGAGCACGAACTTCCTAATAACTGAGATCAAGTTCTCCTATAAGTCAGTATAAGTCGAACGATCTCAAGCGGTCCTGCTCAATACACACAAGTGCACTAATATGATTCTATAGCCAAGACAAGCTAATACCAAACCACACTACAACCATCCCGATAGAGAGTCCCCGTTTATCTCATTTGTGAGCATCTGTTTATACTTTATAAGAAAACCGATAATATGATCTTCCGCATGTTGTCGCACAACATATTATCTATAGTATAAAGTAAGTGGACTATTGCATCGAACATATAAGTAAATTATAAGATGCAATCATTTGATCATATGATTCTCATTTCAAATTAATTGTTATAACATTGTTCATACAAAAAGCTAGACTTTTAGTATACAATCCAACAATTCTCACTCGCTTGAATGATTCAAGGACTGTTTTATCTTTCTTGAAGAAACATATCTTTGTCCGCTATGGAGTTCCTAGAGCACAAGTAAGTGATGGAGGTACTCACTTCGTCAATAAACTTCTTGAAAAGGTGCTTAAAGATTATGGTATCAAGCATATGGTTACTACACCCTATCACCCTCAAGAGAATGGGCAAGCCAAAGTCTCCAACCGACAAGTGAAGCAAATTTTGGAGAAAGTATTCGGAACCAATAAGAAGGATTAGGCTATGAAGCTCGATGATGTTGCGTGGGTTGCTTATAAGACGGTGTTAGATATGTCACCGTATCAAATTGTCTATGGAAAGCAGTGCCACTTACTCGTAGAGATTCAACACCGAGCTTTTTGGGCATTGAGGAGTTTGAACTTAAGCTTAAAGGATCAAAAGGAGTTGAGGATTACTCATATCAATCGATTAGATGAGTTCAGAAATCGAGCTTACAAGAATTCAAAGATCTTTAAGGAAAGAATGAAGAAATGGCATGATTCAAAGATCTCATACAAGGAGTTCAAGCAAAGTGATGAGGTATTACTTTTTAACTCTCATATCAAGCTCTTCACAGGGAAATTAAAATCGAAGTGGATGGGGCCGTTCATTATCCATGAGCCTGTAGAGAGGGGAGTTTTGAGCTTATGGACAAAGATGGGGACATTATCATGGCGAATGTGAATCGATTGAAGCATTACAAGTCATCGGATGATGCTTACAACGTCTTTGAAGATACCTTGCACTAGATTGGTATTGTCGTGACTCTTCGACGTTAAACAAGAGCGCCTGTTGGGGGCTTTTCCTCCTGTTTTATTGCTTTATTTATTTTCGTGTGAGTTTGACGTGCTTATTATTCAAAACTTTTTTTTTTTTGAAATCTTAGTTTTCACTATAGTTTCTACTATGTTTGGGGGGTGTGATGTACTTACCTCACATAGCACGGAGAGTATAATCTTTTATTTGTGACATTTGCTATGAGAATTGATTTTTGCGGTATATTAAAACTTTAACCAGTTTTGATGTATCTATATTTTGCAATTTGCCTAGTGTTTAGTGGTGTTTTATTTTTTAGTGTCATTGCGGAGTTACACATGATTCTATATAATTTAAAGAGGTTCTCTTGCTTGATGTATGGATATCTTGATACTTAGTGTTGTCCTAGAGTTGAATGTTGTAGGGAGAGACGAGAAGAGTACAAATTCTCAAGAAGTCGGGTTGTTGTTCGATCATTGAATGGTTGCTCGATCAAGGAGAAGAAGTCGAGAAGAGGTCGAGCAAAATGCACAAAACTTATAATAGCTCTGCTTGAATTTGAGGAGGTTGTTCAACCAGAAGTGCCAACTCGAGCAGAGGTTACAAAATGCGTAAAACTTATAGAGAGTTTGCTCGACAAGGCAGTGGTTGCTCGACCAGAACTCCAAGTCAAATGGAGGTTGAGCAAAACAGAGGGGAACAGGAAGCGCGACTGGGCATGTTGCTCGACTTCTAACACCGTTCGACCAGTGTGTGCAAGTCGATCGGAGGTCAAGTGGTATGATTTTAAGGGTAAAGCAAGGGTTGCTTGACTTGAACCCATTGCTCGACTTCACCAGTTAAGTCGAGCGGAGTCCAAAATTAGATTTTAAAGAAAAAGAGATTGCATCTTCATCCAAGAGGAAGGGACCTAAGTCGCCTTCGCTTGGTGAGATAGTCATGAAAATGAGGATGGATAAGAAGGGGCCATCCGATTATGGGCTAAAAATTCCAAATTGGGAGGAGAAGAAGGATTTTTGAACTGTAATTGCGCAGAAGATTCGGAGGACACGGTATCAGGATGACCATGCTATAGGGGAAATGAATATTCTCACCGACATTGATTGGATGTTTGATCAAGTAGGCATTACGCAGTTCATGGAGATGAAGAGAGAGACGTATTTTCACATCACTGCGGAGGTTTTATGTACGTTGAGGATAGAGCATGGAGACCGATACTTACCCTATGGTATTCACATGCAGATTGGCGGACAGGAGCGGACTATGTGGGCCTGAGAGTTTAATGAATTGATTGGCTATGAGAACACGGTTGATGTTGAGCATGATGATTTTAAGCCAGATGAGTTATGGAGAGAGATCACAGGGAGGAGAGAGATATAACTCGAATTCTGCCAAGGTTGCTTCCATTCGCAAACCCATGTTAGCATACATGGATAGGATTCTGGGTAACACGTTGTTTGCAAGATCCGAGGGGAGTTGTATTCCAAGGGGGGAGCTGTACGTGTTATGGTGCATGCTACATGGAGTCCATTTTAATGTAGCAGTGTACTTCTTTCATTAGCTTCACAAGTTCACGACTCACGAACTGAGTACTATAGAGTCGATTTGAGCAGGCACATGCCTATCCAAGGAGATCCGGACTTGATCTTGACATCATGTGTGAGGATGGGATTGATTGAGCAGCTAGATGATACTTGGATGTTCATCCGAGGAAAGAATCCTAGCTCATTCAGGTTTCCACTGGTGATGATTGATCTCACTACCATTAAAGTTAACAGCAATTTATTGATGAATACCACAGAGCACAAGGTGATCTCAGAGACGTTCTTGGGAAGAGGAGACTGGAGACTCCTTGTAGAAATGCGGGCTCATGGGATCGTCTTAGATGAGGACATGGTCCTTATAGGAGATCTGGATGACTTTGAGGAAGAGTTGCAGCCACCACCCACTTTTGATTATCTGGAGATGGGTATTCCTCCGGTGCAGCCTCAGCAGCCATAGGAGAAGGAGCTTTTCGAGCCACCGCCACAGCCACAGCTGTAGCAGGATTATTGGGTAGCCCAGGATCTGTTTTATCGGGAGCAATTCCGATTGATACACGAGCATTTCGCCACGCTCAATGCGAACCAGCAAGAAACAAATAGACAGCTGGCATTGGTGAATGATAATTATGCTATGCTTAACCTTAGATTGGGGGATTTGAATGAGAATTATGAAGCTCTTGATAGGAAGATCGATACTCTTTAGAGAGATTTCGATGATTGGCGCAGAGGTGAGAGTGATGATGATGCTCTGGAGGAGTAAAGAGCGTCAGGTTTCTTTTCTGATTCTTCTTATCCCCATTCTCTTTTACACTTTACAAGTGGAGACTTGATTGATGTGGGTGTAGTGTATGATTCATGTGTGGGTGGCATGTATTTGATAATATTGATGATGATTGAGTGATTGATTGGTGGAAGTTGTTGCTTAGATTGTTTAGTGATGAGGATTTCTCATGATATGCATGTGCCTTATTTTGATGCATGTTGATTTGTTGATGACAAGCATGTTCTATTTTACTTGTAGTTCATAGAAAATTGATGTTGATTACATGCTTTGAAGAGTGCTTAGGATTCTATTATCATGTGAGGATTTGAGCCTTTTGATCGTGCTATAAGCATGATAGTTCATTCTTGAGAGTCGTTTGTATACTCGTATTTTAGAACTTGACTTGGTGTCTTGTTTGAAGTTTATAATTGATAGATACTAGGAAATGATCTTAGGCCATTGTTGTTGATTAATTCACTTAGCCAAATTTATCCTACCTTATTATATGATTATCGTTTGAAGCCCCTTTTGAGCCTTTAAGCTTTTTCTTTGGCAAGCCTTTGAGAAACAACATTTGCCTTTTGAGCTTTGAACACCTATTACCAGTAAAGAGTGGAGGTAAATGAATGTTATATGAAGTTTTGAAGAGAAATAGGAAGGAGAGATTTGGTGTAATAAGAATCAAAAGATAAGTGGTTAAATCTTGCAAGGAATAGTGCCTGAAATCGGTATCCCTAACGCTAGAAAGGGTAGTGCCCAAAACTGGTACCCTTATACTTGAAGAACACCGGAATTGGGATTATACTGCGAAGAAAAGATGTTGATCCAAGTAAAGATGGAGGAAGTGCAAATTGATCATGAGAAAGATGAAGGAGAAAAGAAGGAAGATGTGGAAAAGCAATTCTCCAAGGTACTTCTTTACTAGTAATTTAGTTACTTATCTAAATTCTCCTACCTTTACCAAAGATCAAACATTACCACCTATATGCAAGTCCTTTGTGATCCTAGTATTGACGTAGTTATAGATGGATTTTTGAGACCCTTGTCAAGCTTATGGTCACACAAGTATATGAATTGAAATTGAGTGTTGATACTAACCCATAAAGTGTACATCTTTTACACTTGAGAGAGAGAGTGGACACCTACCCGTGAGCTATATGACTTAGCACTCGTTGAATTATTGTGATTGATTGATATTTTTGCATGAATGAAAGGTATGATGGATTGCATATTTTGAGTCAATATAATTACATGTGTTAGGATAGGATGTGTTTGATCTCGTGATTACACTCTCTGGTTTTGTTTTGATTTTCGTTGCCTCGGGACGAGCAATATGTAAGTTTAGAGATTTGATGAGAGTATAAATTCATATATTTTGGGCTTTGATTTATGTGGAAATTGAGTACAATTGAGTCTTTTATTGAGATAAATCGGAATGTTTACGGAAAAGCCACGAATCAGAGAATACAAGGGATTCTTGAGTGTATTTGTACAGAAAAATGAATCAAAAGAGCTCGGAATTGGAAGACACAATTTTTGAGGTAATTTTCAAAGACTGCTCGACTACCAGCGTTGCTCAACCAGAATCAATTTGGTCGAGCGGAGGTGTCAAGTCGAGCAGAATATGCAATTCTTACAGAGAGCTTGCTCGACTTAGAGATGTTGCTCGACCAGCATCACTCTGGTCGAGCAGATGAGAGTGACTCGAGCAAAATGTACAAACTTGTACAGAGAGTTTGCTCGATTTGGATGCCTTGCTCGACTTTTCCAGGTGTGGTCGAGTGGATTCTTGCTGCTTCTATTTATTGTAATTCCAGATTTTTCTTACCAAATTTGATGTATGCCTCAAGTAAAAGCCCATCCTAAGCCCATAAGGAGGTTCCACAAGTATAAAAGAAGAGCCTTCGCAGGAGAAAAAGAGATGACACATCAATCACCATCCATCCACCACCGAAACCCTATCATCGTTCGAAGGAGTCGTGAAGTTCGTCTGGCGCGTCAAGTAAGATCATACCAATTAACCATGATTGTTCCTAGATCAGTCATGGGCTAGAGCCGCTCTGGTAGTTCTAGGGATATGAAAGTTTTATAAGTTAATTGAATTTTCATGTGTAAACTCCGTACAACATTACTTGTGATTTATTTTTTATAAGATTGTTCTTTTTTAATTCATACTCACAGTTGTTTTGTGCATCATTAACTGTTGTGTAGAGTCTGAATGCATATCTTAGTTATTGATTGAGTGCGTTCACCGCTGAGCATGATTACAAGTTATAATTCTAAGTGAAGGGATTCCAAAGTCTTATTAGAACTATCTTATACAGATACTTGTTAATTGAATATTATTCTGGTTAATAAGTAGGATAAAGAGTATAACTTCACAGTACCAATAAAGGGAGATCATATCGGGTTAGAGTACTAATTGCATAGAAAATAATTGATACTGATAATACTTAAAAAGGGGGTGAATTATATCTCTTGATCCGAGAATATTCACACGTGTCATACGCATGTTTGCTTGTGTCTATAGAGTGAACTTGCATGGTTTAGTGATGCCTCCATAGACCACAAGGCAGAGTTGGACATCAACACATCGAAAGGAAATTAATAAGTGAAACTGGATGACCCGAAGAACTACCTAATTTCTTACTTGATCACAACTGTATTTTCCCTATTGCTTGCTTATTTAATTCATTATTTAAATTATATGCTGTTTAGATTCGTAACTATTCCAAACCAATTTGCCAACATAGTCTTAGTTAATTAGAATATAATTAAATTGATAATAATCCATCCCTCGGGTTCGATAATCACTTGGTCACCTATCGAGACTACAATTGATATCCTTATACTTGAGGATTATTTTGTGTGTTGAGAAAATGCTCATCATAATATAAAGTGATACCCAATTAAAATAAAGTGATAATAAAATAGTTGAACTATCTAAAGAATAATTATTATTAATATTATTTTTACTGATTAACTAATAATAATAATAATAATAAATATTAGGATAATTTTTATAAAAAGTGAAACTTATAATTGACGTAAATTAGCAGATGTGTGGATGGCATCGTTGGCAGCCGCCGGTTTTGGTCATGTGTATTAACATTAATTAATGATGAAGCCAAACAGAGCCCTTATTTATATTTAATTTAATTTTTTTATATTGTATATTTTTTATTTTAGGTTGATGGGTAGGATTGGATCCGTCTCACATAAGAAGATCCATGAGATGATCTCATCCAAGACCTATCCTTAAAATTTAGGGTGATTAGTGCACCCTAAATTTATAGAATTAAATGGATAAGGGTAGGTTTTGGGTGAGACCGTCTCACGAATCCCATTATTTGAGATGGATCTTCCACGGTTCCACCAATCCATTTACAATTTTTTTAAATTTTTAAATTACACAATGCACAGCCGCCTTGCGCCAGCCGTAAAAGTTCAATCCATTCAATTTTATTACAACAGAAACCGTATAATCCATGCTTTATTATTTTCTCTCTCTTTCATTATATTCTAAGATTAGTATTTTTTTACGTAAATTAATTCTTATATTTTAAATTCTTATTAAAAATATACGATAAATATTTGAATAAAATTTAAAGTTAATCAAAATTTTATATTATTATATAGTAAAATATTATATGTAACTATTTTTTTACAATAATATATTACATTTTATTTTCCCTAAAAAGTTGTGCGAACACAAAATAGTTTAATCTATAATTATCACTTTTCTATAATTATATATTATTTTTTGTTAAAATTGTTATAACTCTTTATTTATCTTATAAATTGTTCATGTATGAAATAGTTTAAGTAATGGTTATCACTTTTCCTTGATATATGCACCATTTTTAATAAAATTTTTATCACTTATTATCTTTTATACAAATTATTCATGAAATAATTTATTAAAATTGATTCACTTTTTCTTGATCAAGTATCACTTTTTATAAAAAAAAATATTTTCACTTTTCATTCACACTTTCAAACTATAAACCACTTATAAAATAGTTTAATTGGATGGTTATCACTTCCATTTTCATGTATCACTTTTGATTAAAATGTTATCATGTTTTATTTTTTCTATTAATTGTTTATGAATAATTTAATTAAAATTGATTATCACTTTTTATTAATTAGATATTAGTTTTCATTTGTCTTACAAATTTTTTTGTTGAAACAAGTTATCACTTTTTCTTGATCAAATGTCACTTTTTATTAAAATTATTATCACATTTTATCTAACATATTAATTATAAAAATAAGAAATTATTATTCATAGTATTATTAAATATAAATATATAAGAGAGAGGGGACAAATGTATGAAAATTTTACTTATAAAAATTATTAAATTTGAAACTTAAAAAATAAATAATTATTATAATCAATTTTAATAATTTTAGGTTGAGTATAAAAATATTTAAAATAAATTATTATTAAAAAAAGCGCGCAATTGCTAATTGTCGGGTATTTGCCCTACCCGTCTCACATAACGAGATACGTGAGACGGTCTCACCCAAGTCTTTGCCAATTGATAATAGGAAGATTTTTTTAAAATAATTATTTTATTTTATTTATAGTGGAGAATGAATTGTAAATTAATCTAACGATTAAAATTGTCTAGGTACACCCGGTGCACTTTAGTTTGACTCTAAAATTTACTCTGTATTATATACTTTGCTAAAAACATAATTTGATTTTTATTTTATTTTTTGTCAAAATCTCAAAGATTTGGAATAAATCACTATTAACTAAAAGTGATGTTTTTTCGCACTTAACCTAAGATGACGTGAAAACTAACATGGCATAGGTCAGTCATGTCAACGAATAGGCATAACCTAACTACTCGATTGGTGCAATTTTTAATAAATTTTAAATGTGCCGATCTTTTTTTACAATCTCAAAGGTTGAGACAAAATTGCAATTGAAATAAAGACAATATTTTTTTTCTTTTTGTAATTAATTCAAAATATAGTTTAATTTCAATTTTATCATTTCCGCCTAGTATACTTTTCAAATTATTTATTATAAAAAAAGTCTCAAAATAATTTAAAAGGTCAACAAGAGGCGATAAAGAAAAAAGATAGTTTATTTTAAACAATATTAAACACTAAACTTAAAGAGATTTATGAGACGGAGAGAATAACTAAGAAAATTGAATGATTTGATATGGTGAAGAACGAAGTTGGTTAATAAGTAAAAAACGTACCACACATGCTTCCTCTTGTGAATGTTAGAGTTCCGGCAGGAGAATGCATTTGAGAGTGTCCCTTCCAACCCCTTTCAACAAAGGGGACTCCTTCATCGATATTGTACCCACTCGTCCATGTCACCGTCATCTACATTCACTCATTTTTTAATTATTTTTAAAATTAAATTAGCATAAAAATTTATTTATCACATATGGATATTAACTTAAAAATTTTAAGAAGATGAATAATTTGATATATATATATATATATAATAAATTTATAACAAAATAATTATAAATGTTTAAATTTTTTTGTTGAAAAGTAAATTTATGAAGAAATACAAAATGAAAAAGTAATAAATGATTGGTTGAAGATAAGAGAAAAATATAATCTCTCTCCACTTCCTATGCACATCAAGTAACCAAATATTTCGTCCCAAATTTATCTTCACATTTATTGTAAATACATAATTTAAGAAAAATTACTTTTTAGCTTACTATTAGGGTTAGTATGATATTTTTAGGTAATAAATAAATAATAAAATATGTAATTTATTAAAAATGTTATGACGATTTTGAAATTTAAGTAGTTTAAAGGGATATTAATTAGTTGCTTTTTCTTTTTAGGGAAGTATGAAGTTGAATTTGAAACAGACCAAAATAGAAAGTGTGAAGTTGAAGTTGGGATGGAGGGAGTAATTATTTATAAGATATTAAAGAGATTTTGAGTAAATGAATAAAAATGATTTGGGTCACCCATTATATGGTTAGCCAACTAAACCGTGTATTTAAAAAAACTTTTAAAATATGGGAAAATCTTGTGTGAGACTGTAAACGGATAAAAAGTGATAATATTATCAATAAAAACATGATATTTAATTGATGAAAAGTGATATTGATCAAGTGAACTATTTAACAAATAATTTATAGTATAAATAAAAAGTGATAACATTTTATAACAAAAGTGATAATGATGTGATCACTCTTTTACGTGCGATGGTCTCATACAAGTCTTTATCTTAATATATTAAATTACCCAAAATAAAATATAATATCAAGATTAACATGAGAACGACGTGTATATAAATTTTTTCTTAAGAAAATATGGCAACGTCATATACACAATATTTTTAAGGAGACACGTGACGTTGCAACCTACACAACTCTAAAATTTTATTTTTGACAATTAATTCCATTATAAATGGGAAATTAGTTGTAATGGGTCAATCTAGTTAAAACTTTATCTAAATGACCTTTAACCAAAATGGCATTACATTATTAATTGGAAAAAAGAAAAAAATATAAATTATTATTTACAATTGAGAGTTAAACTTTTCTTTAATTAATATTTGCCCCAAATCTTCCAAAATCAAGAAGAAACAAGTCTGGAAACTCTATGCCGAAAATTTTCTTCTCAACATCGCACTTTTCTCCTCTCAAGTTTTGGAGCGTGAAAATTCTATCATCTCCTATCTCGCTCATGATCTGCATTTTCTGTGGGTAGTTGGGCCCTTTTTTTCATTCATTTCAGCCGGATTTCGCAATATAACGCGAATTATATATTCTTCATAGTGTAGGATTCAAGTGGAATTGTATTTTACATAAAGAGTACATATTCTAAAAACAAGATTTAAGCATTCGTTGGAAACAAGCAAGATATGTGTTTCAAAATCTTACTTCAGTTCAGTTTTAGTTAGATGAAATGAGGTTTGAATATGTTCTTTCTTGGGCACCTATGCAAGTTGCTATAGTTTCATTTGTGCATGGTGTGGAATTTTCTTGCCTTGTTTTACTTAGGTTCTTAAATGTGGAATTAGTGTTTGAAGTGTTCAAGTGGGAGTTGTACGATTGGTTAGGTTTGCTTTAAAATTTGGTGAAAATTTCATTGCAAATATGAATGACGTTCTTATGCCTTGAGAATGCATGCAAGGTGTTTGATGAAATAGCTAAGAGAAAAAATTTTGCTTTAAAATGCTTCATGGTAATTTTAATTGAGCAATAATTGTTTATGAGAGAAGAGTGTGGTACAATAATGCATGATTTTGAGCTTATTGTTGAAAGAATGGGGTTGAATGAAAGCAAGAATCATGAATCTTTCTTAATATCGAAAAAATTGTGCACACCAATTTTTTTGCGAAAAGTCTAAGTGAAATTTTTTATGTTTTATGTGTTTCATTGTGTTATAAGTTGAGAACTTGTTGTTTATGGGAGAAGATGTGATGCATTGATGCATGGAAATTATGCTAAAAAATGGTGGAAGTGATGAGATGCATAAATCCTTGCTAAGAAAATAAGTACTTTAATCTTTGAATAAACTGCTTTTATTATTTTATTTTTGTGTATTTTTCTTATTCTTGTTCTTGTAATTTTTGTTTTTGTGTTTGTTTGGAATTTGGATTAATTAGATTGATGCTTGTAAATTAGGGACTTGAAGGAGTTCGAAGCTTGAATTATTTCCTAGCTGCTGCTACCTATTAATTTAAAACTATTTGCAACACTCACACACTATTAATTTAAAACTATTTGCAACACTCACATAATTTTAAAATCATAACCATATGTAATTTTAGTTTTACATTAATATATAAAAATGCATTATTCTGAGTTAATATTTTGTTGAAATATTATAATTGAATCTATTTCTTTTGGATATTTAGGGAAAAAGATCTTGGAGAAAAAAACTACGTGGTAGCTGTTTTTTTTTGCAAGGAAAAGAAAAGGAAAAAAACTTAAATTGTTCTTTTGGTTCATATGCAAAGTTGTTGTGTTATCTACATATGAAGATCTGAGCAAGTCCAAGGCCCCTAAAATCACTCGAATTTCGAATAACGAAGTGCAAGCCGTTATAACAGAATGGTTTCATTATATGGCCAAATAATGCTAAATCAGCTATCCACTAGAGAAACAACCCAAATGTTGTATATTGAAGTTAAAAGTAAGAAATTTTGACTGAGACGACTCTGGGATAACTCGAATTTTGAATAGAGGCGTGCAAGTCGTTATAACAGAAATAATTCTGTTATTGACATAAATATACATATTATTGCACATAGCAATCAAGTAGTGATTTTGGACCTCAATTTAAACATCAACCTTGATTTCATCATATTATTACAAGCTCATTCGAAAATTCAAGTGAGATACTACATATTTGTAATTTTTGTATCCAAACATTTATACTTTATACACTTGTTTATATGACACTTAGGAAATAATTCATATATGACTCAATATCAATATTTGTTTGTTAGTTTATCTAAATATTATGTTTTGACATTGTATGTGGAGATCCAAGCGAAATGAAAGGCCCTTAAAATCGATCGAATTTTGAATAACAGCGTGCATGTTGTTATAACGGAATGATTCTATTATGGGGTCAAAGCAATGCTAAATTTACTATTCAATATAAAAATCAATCAAATAACACACAATGATGGTAAAAGTGAGAAATTTTTACTGAGACGACCCTCGGCTAACTCAAATTTTGAATAACGACATACAATTAGACATAACATAATGATTCCATTATGGGCATAAACACGTATATTTTCGTACATGACAATTAAGTTGTGTGTTTGGACCTCATATTAAACACTTTACCTTGATTTTAAAATATTTCTACAATCCCATTCAAAAATTCAAGTGGGATACTTCATATTTGTAATGTTTCGCATCCAAGGATACTTCATATTTGTAATGCTTCGCATCCAAACTGTATATTTTGTATACTTGTTTTATTTAACATGTATGAGATACTTCATATATGACTGAATATCAACATCTATTTGTTAGTGTATTAGAATATTATGTTTTGACATTGTATGTGGAGATCCAAGATAATTAAAGGCCCCTAAAATCGATCGAATTTTGAATAACGGCGTGCAAGTCGTTATAATGGAATGATTCCATTATGGGGTCAAACAATGCTTAATTTACTATTCACTATAGAAATCAATCAAATAGCATACAATAATGGTAAAAATGAGAAATTTTGATTGAGACGACCCTGAGATAACTCGAATTTTGAATAACGACATACAAGTGGGCATAAGAGAATGATTCCTTTATGGGCATAAACATGCATATTTTTGTACATGACAATTAAGTTATGTGTTTGGACGATCATATTAAATACTTGCCTTAATTTCATAATATTTTTACAAGCTCATTAAAAAAGTCAAGTGGGATACTTCATATTTGTAATCCTTCGCATCCAAACTTTATATTCTATATACTTGTGTTTATTAGATACTTCATATGTGACTGAATATCAACATTCATTTGTTAATTTATTATAATATTATATTTTGACATTGTATGTGGAGATCCAAGAGAATGAAAGGCCTCTAAAATTGATTGAATTTCGAATAACGACGTGCAAGTCGTTATAACAGAATGATTCTGTTATTGGGTTAAACAATGCTTAATTTACTATTCACTATAGAATTAATCAAATAACATACAATGATGGTAAAGTGAGAAATTTTGACTGAGACGACCCCGAGATATCTCGAATTTTGAATAACGACATACAAGTGGGTATAACAGAATGATTCTGTTATAGGCATAAACACGCATATTTTTGTACATGAAATTAATTTGTGTGTTTGGACCTCATATTTAACACATGCCTTGATTTCATAATATTTCTACAAGCCCATTCAAAAATTTAAGTGGGGTACTTCATATTTATAATACTTCGCATTAAAGATGTATACTTTATATACTTGTGTTTATTTAACATGTATGAGATACTTCATATGTGACTAAATATCAACATACATTTGTTAGTTTAATAGAATATTAAGTTTTGATATTGTATGTGGAGATCCAAGCGAATGAAAGGCCCCTAAAATCTATCGAATTTTGAATAACGGCGAGCAAATCATTATAACGGAATGATTCCGTTATGGAGTCAGATAATGCTAAATTGACTATTCACTAAAAAATAAATCAAATGGTGTATAATGAGGTAAATGTGAGAAATTTTGACTGAAACGACCTTTCGATAACTCGAATTTTGAATAACGACATACAAGTCGATATAACGAAATGGTTACCGTTATGAGCATAAATGCTAATTTTCAAAAATCCATAAAACATTAATAATTTAGTAAAATCCCCCATTTTTTTATTTTACAAAAAAGTCCCAAACTTTTATTATTTTCTTAAAAGTCCCTAAAGTATTAATAATTAAGGTAAAAAACTTATTTTTTAAAAGGGGGGCCATTTGCACAAAATTTTATGATATTGGGCCTTTTAAATAAGATTTATTGTTGACTAGACCTTTTAAATGAAGATCCCATTATATTCATTTTGGTTTAATTCAAGTTGCTATTAAACCTCTTGTTCATATTGGTGTTGATGCTCCTGTTTATCTCGCTTTAAGGGATAACAGATTAAAAAGATACAAATCTTCTTTACTTGCTATGATTCAAACAAATATTTGCAATGGTCCGATTTATTTCAATTGTGCTCCTGATTTCTCTGTTGATATTACAGATCCTTTATTAATAGATTCATTAATTCTTGATATTCATTTACAGAGCAATGAATTCAAAAATCTTTGCAAAAATTTTGCTGTTATATATCGTGTTTATTTTCGCGTTATGTCTTCACAGCTCAATCCAAAATTCATTATGCATCCTACATCCAAAGAAGAAACTGTTATGCTTCAAATAGAAGCAGACAGCTCCAATTACTTTGTCCCCAAAAGACTCAAGTGGAATGAAATAACCATTCCCAATGAATTCATAATCAATAATCCTCAAATACCAAGAGGAATTGAAAGACACGAAGTCTCCGAAATAGAAGAAGACTCTGAAGGAAGAATACTTCTCAGATTCAACTCTATGAGATAGAATGATGTTGTTCCCAACATCAGGATTCAAGAAATCAATTCCAGAGCCTCTTTTTCTGATAACTCTGGTTATCAAAACTACAAAGTCAATTTCAAAACTCCAATTCCTTCTTATCAAGAATCTGTTAACCCAGGTTCCCCTACTGCAAGTTCTCCTACTGATTTTCAAATGGAAAATTGTATTTCAATGATTTTCTCTGAAAACTTTACTCCAAATTTCAAATATCTTTATAAGAGTTTCAGTGATGAAACAATTAGAAAAGATTGGTTTTTAAAATTTGACAAAGAATTTCGAATAAAATTAAATGATATTTGGAAAAAAGAACTTCAAAACAAATACAGGTCAAACATTTCTCTTTTAAATTGGTTTGACACTTATTGCAAAATAAACAATATTTGTAACATTTCTGATGATGTTTATTCTTTAAATCAGATTAATGTTCAAAAAAGTATTTACAAAAAATGGGAACTTGACAATGGTGTTATTGTTTCCTCTGTTCATCCTCCTTCACAAAATATAAAGATTTCTTTAGAAAAAGGTAAAATCCCAGCTACCCCTTTTCGAACAGGAGAGGGAGATGTTGCTAAGGATGTCAAAAAAGTTATTGAACAAAATAATTTTTCAAATCAAATTCTTCATACTATTGCAGAACAGGTGGATAGCCTATCGGTGAAATTAGATTCAAAACCCTTTGATTCCAAATTTCCAAATAGTATTTCTACTCCTCATTTTATTCCGAGGAGCCTTCCTACTAATATTGAAAAGAATTTGCAACTCCCTGCAAGTTCTAGCCTTATTGATAGAATTTCAAAAAAGCTCGTTGAAACTTCAACCTCCCAAAACAATGAAGCTTCAACCTCTTATACTTCAAAAGCCACTACTCCTCATGTTTCAAACATTAATTGTTTGGACAAAGACAAAAAGATTTCATCAAAAATCTCTTATGAATCAGAATCTGATAATAATGAGATTAATAAAATCCGCTTTCAATCTGGTACAAAAGCTTTTTATAATAATAGATATTCCCCTCCGGATATTCTATTTGAAGAAAGAGCTCATTTCAAAAACAATGCCAAATATGATGGTCATTCAATACACGAATGGAACATTGATGGCAAATCAGAATATGAAATCCTTAATACTCTTCAAGAAATGGGCATGGCTAGAGTTGCTTATAAAGCCCAGAATCAAAAGGAAGAGAGCGCCGCCGCTCTCATTGTTACTGGCTTCACTGGTCAGTTAAAAAACTGGTGGGATAACTCCCTTACTCTCACCGACAAACAAAATATTCTTCAACATACCATTGAGGTTGAAGAACCTGATGGTACTATTATTTCAAAGAATGATGCTTGTGACATGTTGATACTCACTATTGGCATGTATTTCATTGGTAATCCTAAAGAAGAACTTGATTCAACACAAGTTGTATTATCTAATATCAGATGTCCTACATTATCTGATTATAGATGGTACAAAGATGTTTTCCTCACTCATATTTTAAAAAGAAATGATTGCAATGCTTCATTTTGGAAAGAAAGATTCATAGCTGGACTTCCTAAACTTTTTGGTGAAAGAATTCATCAAAAGCTTAAGGAAGCTACTGGTCAAAGTGACATTCCTTTTGAAACAATTACATATGGTCAATTATTTGCTTTCGTCAAAAAAGAAGGACTAGCTTTGTGTTCAGAATTAAAAATACAATCTAAGTACGGATCTGAAAAGAATAGATACCGTAAGGAGATTGGTTCATTCTGCGAAGCTTTTGGATTACAAAAGATTCAAGCTCCTTCTTCAAGATTAAAAACAAAGCATTTTCCTAAAAACGTTATAAAAATGATTTCAAAGAAAAATTTTACAAAAGGCCTAAATTTTCAAAAAGAAAAACTTTTAAAAAGAATTTTGATAATTTTCAATTTACTTGTTTCAAATGTCACAAAAAAGGTCATAAAGCTAATGAATGCTCTTTACAAAAGAAGATTAATGAAATATTTCATGATGATGAAATCCTGAGAGACAAGATTTCTTCATTATTAATTTCTGATGGTAATTCTCAAAATGAATATTCAAATGATTCTAATTCAAGTTCTGATTTAGAAGAAGTTTTCACAAGCTCAGAATCTGAAATAGACAAGTCCTCTTGTCAAGGATTCTGTCCATTAAACATTAATGTCATTTCAAAAGACAATACTGAACAAGAACTCTTGTTCGATCTTATTGATAAAGTTCCTGATCTAGAAGAAAAGCAGAAATATCTTCTTAGATTAAGGAATATTGTTCTTAACAATCATCATCCTAATAAAGAAAAACCTCCTGTTATCATTGAACCATTCAGTATTTCAAAGCTCTTCAACAAAGCTCCTACCTCTTCTTTAATCACAACAGATATTACTATTAATGATCTTCAGCGAGAGATTAATACTCTGAAAGCTGAAATTCAAAACCTCTATTCTGAGATTAATAATCTTCATTCCAAAGATTTGGATTTAGAAACCAAATTATCTATTTTCAAAAGTACTTTTGATATTCCTACTTTTGATATTCCTGAAAGCTCTTCAAAAAACCAAGTGATAGATACTACATTGAGTACTTCAGACAATGAAGCTATTCAAAGTATCGAACACATAGCTTTTCAAAAATGGTATTCAATTATAAATTTAATTATTGATGACTTTCAGATCAGTGCTTCTTGTCTTATAGATAGTGGAGCTGATCAGAATTGCATAAGAGAAGGTCTTATTCCTTCAATTTATTATGAAAAAACTAATGAAAGGCTTGTGGCAGCTAATGCTACTCCTCTTCATATTAAATACAAACTTTCAAAAGCTTTCATTTGCAATAATGGTTATTGTTTCAAAACCAATTTCATTCTTGTAAAAAATCTAAGTCAAGATATTATTTTGGGTAACCCATTCTTGACTATTATTTATCCTTTCAAAGTCGATGGTACTGGTATTACTACCAATATCATGGGAAAAGATATTCATTTCAAATTTGTTAATCCTATCAAGGAAAGAGAAGTATCTCTTCTTCAAAATTACTATATTTCTCATATTAATGCTATTGAATTCAAAAAATCTCATATAGATTTTCTCAAAGAAGAAGTTTCTTACTTTCGTATTGAAAATGAACTTCTTAAAAAGGATATTCAAAACAGAATTTTAATTTCGAAAATGTTTTGAAAAATGAAGTATGCTCTGATCTTCCCAATGCTTTCTGGGAAAGAAAGAAGCATATTGTTTCTGGTTTCAATGAAAAATCTATAATAGCAAAAGCAAGACCTATTCAAATGAATCATGATCTTCTCAACATCTGCAAAGATGAAATCAAATCCCTTCTTTCCATTGTTATAGAATGGATTAGATATCCTATTCCTAATAAAAGAGATCTGATCAAAAGATTGCATAAAGCAAGCATTTTTTCAAAATTCGATCTTAAGTCTGGCTTTTGGCAGATACAGATCAGAGAAGAAGACAAATACAAAACTGTTTTCACATTCCTTTATTCTGATCTCTATATTATTTACATTGAGTCTGATATTCATATTAATCTCATTAAAAAGATAAAAGTTCAGGATAATTCAATTTTTTGTTTAAAAATACCTATACCTAAGGCATCAAGGTCTTATGACTTTAATAGCAAGTATAGTAGTATTCTTATACAAAGAATTCATACTAATCATGCATCTCATACATTCATAAAGCAAATTATTCATTGCATAAAAGAAAATTTTCAAAAATATTTTTATATAAAATTATTATTTCATGCCTATATAAAGGGCATCAAAGGAGATGATGATTCATTACCCTTACCTATCATCCTAACCCAAGAATTTATCCTGCAGAAAACCATGAGTAAACTCAGAACTCAAACTTCTCAAAACTATTCAAAATCCTTGGTTAATGTTAACCAATTTCAAGCCCTTTCTGATTTTCCAAGTTTACCTTCTCCTTCTTATTCTCAAGCTGTTAAAGCACCCACAACTCCTACTCAAATACCCAGTTCAAGTACCTCCAGAAACTCACCATCAAAAACCTATATTACCAAACCCAATATTCAAAACATAACCCTCACTAGATATCATAATGCTCCAGATCTAGTTACCTTAAAGGGTATTATTTCAAAGTATTTTCCTAAAGGATGTCAATGGTATCCTGACAATCCTTTAAAAACTCAAAATTTTTATGAATTCATTCTTGTCGACTCTGGATCTATTGAATTGGTTCATACTTCTGACTCTACAAATCCAGATCGTATCTCGTATTCAAAATGCATTATCAAAAGAGTTTTCAAATCAGACGAATGGACCTTTCCATTCAATGAAAAACATTTTTCTATTCCTTATAATCCCAGAGGATATAATTATCCTGATTACAAAATGGCTTGGTTTAGAACCTTTCTTTTTAGACCATTCGATCATTCATGGTTCTTTACCTTTCATCCAGATTTCATAAAAACTACTTTTCCTATCTGGTTCTTAGAATGGTGGATGGATTTTGGACCTATACCTTACATTCTCCCTCCAGATGTCATGGAAGCCTACTCATATTATACTACAAAAAACTCAAAAACCCCTGTTGAAAGATCTCTTACAGAAATCCAATTTTTCTCTGAATTCAAAGTCCCTTGGATAATTTGTTGGAGCTTTGCCTTCAAACAATTTTTCCCTCTTCCAAATCCTCTCTTTATTGTTAGAGAATTCAAAGTCAAATGGTGGACAAATTACTCTACAAAATATTGCAACCTTCAAGTTGTCAAAACTTTTATTACCACTGGTGAAAAACCTCAATGGGAGAAACCAGCCAGCAATGATTCATCAACCAGCAAGAATAAAAAGAAGAAAGAAGCTAATGTATGTTCCCTCTCTAAAGAACAGATTGAAGTATTTCAAATGATGGAGAAAGACCCAGAAACCTTCAAAGAATATCTTCAATTCTGTAAATTCAAGAAGATGAATTCTGAAGCTGAAGACATTTCATCAGAAAGCTCAAAATCAGAATTTGATCCTTTTGGTGGTCCTTGTGGGCAAGACCCATTTGATTTGTGACTATCTCCAGAAAATTCAAAAGAAAAGAAAAAGAAAAAGAAAGAAAAGAAAAAGAAAAATTCAAAAGAAAAGAAAAAGAAAGAAAAGAAAAAAGAAAAGAAAAAGAGAGAAAAAGAAAAAGAAAAAAGAGAAATACAAAAAGAAAAGAAGAAAAATTCAAAATTCCTCTCATCCGATAGGATTATTAAAATGTTGAGTCAGAAGTTTCTCGGTGAAACGAGTACTCAATAATTTTGATAAAACAGACCAACTACTCTGGTCATTTTATTCAAAAGCAGGTACCGAATTCAAAAGCTGTCTTCCACTTTGTCAAAAGATGGACGAATCAATCAAAAGCAGCCATTCACTATTCAAAAAAGCAAGCAGCCAAGCACTGTAGCAAAGGTCACTATTCATATCACTGTAGCAGTCGAAGTCACTGTTCACATCACTGTAGCAGCCGACACATCACTGTAGTAGTCACTGTTCCAACAACTAATGAAGACATTTCAACAACCGCACTCAGCCTGTGATCAAATGCAGATCAAATTCAAATTCAAATGCAGATTCAAGGAAAGACTCTGACTATAAATAAGTCAGTTTATTTCATTGTAAATCATCTAACAATTTCATCTGAAAAATCCCAAGCATAAATTCCAATCCTTGTATTCCAAAATTCCTATAAACCTTTCATATCCCTTTCAAATCTCTGTATTCAATCCTTGTAATTCATATCTCCATTAATTCAAAGTAAGTTTTATTCAAAGTTTTATTGTTTTCAATTTGTTATTTACATTCATAAAAACTACTTTTCCTATCTGGTTCTTAGAATGGTGGATGGATTTTGGACCTATACCTTCCATTCTCCCTCCAGATGTCATGGAAGCCTACTCATATTATACTACAAAAAACTCAAAAACCCCTGTTGAAAGATCTCTTACAGAAATCCACTTTTTCTCTGAATTCAAAGTCCCTTGGATAATTTGTTGGAGCTTTGCCTTCAAACAATTTTTCCCTCTTCCAAATCCTCTCTCTATTGTTAGAGAATTCAAAGTCAAATGGTGGACAAATTACTCTACAAAATATTGCAACCTTCAAGTTGTCAAAACTTTTATTAACACTGGTGAAAAACCTCAATGGGAGAAACCAGCCAGCAATGATTCATCAACTAGCAAGAATAAAAAGAAGAAAGAAGCTAATGTCTGTTCCCTCTCTAAAGAACAGATTGAAGTATTTCAAATGATGGAGAAAGACCCAGAAACCTTCAAAGAATATCTTCAATTCTGTAAATTCAAGAAGATGAATTCTGAAGCTGAAGACATTTCATCAGAAAGCTCAAAATCAGAATTTGATCCTTTTAGTGGTCCTTGTGGGCAAGACCCATTTGATTTGTGACTATCTCCAGAAAATTCAAAAGAAAAGAAAAAGAAAAAGAAAGAAAAGAAAAAGAAAAATTCAAAAGAAAAGAAAAAGAAAGAAAAGAAAAAAGAAAATAAAAAGAGAGAAAAAGAAAAAGAAAAAAGAGAAATACAAAAAGAAAAGAAGAAAAATTCAAAATTCCTATCATCCGATAGGATTATTAAAATGTTGAGTCAGAAGTTTCTCGGTGAAATGAGTACTCAATAATTTTGATAAAACAGACCAACTACACTGGTCATTTTATTCAAAAGCAGGTACCGAATTCAAAAAGATGTCTTCCACTTTGTCAAAAGATGGACGAATCAATCAAAAGCAGCCATTCACTATTCAAAAAAGCAAGCAGCCAAGCACTGTAGCAAAGGTCACTATTCATATCACTGTAGCAGTCGAAGTCACTGTTCACATCACTGTAGCAGCCGACACATCACTGTAGTAGTCACTGTTCCAACAACTAATGAAGACATTTCAACAACCGCACTCAGCCTGTGATCAAATGCAGATCAAATTCAAATTCAAATGCAGATTCAAGGAAAGACTCTGACTATAAATAAGTCAGTTTATTTCATTGTAAATCATCTAACAATTTCATCTGAAAAATCCCAAGCATAAATTCCAATCCTTGTATTCCAAAATTCCTATAAACCTTTCATATCCCTTTCAAATCTCTGTATTCAATCCTTGTAATTCATATCTCCATTAATTCAAAGTAAGTTTTATTCAAAGTTTTATTGTTTTCAATTTGTTATTTACATTCATAAAAACTACTTTTCCTATCTGGTTCTTAGAATGGTGGATGGATTTTGGACCTATACCTTCCATTCTCCCTCCAGATGTCATGGAAGCCTACTCATATTATACTACAAAAAACTCAAAAACCCCTGTTGAAAGATCTCTTACAGAAATCCACTTTTTCTCTGAATTCAAAGTCCCTTGGATAATTTGTTGGAGCTTTGCCTTCAAACAATTTTTCCCTCTTCCAAATCCTCTCTCTATTGTTAGAGAATTCAAAGTCAAATGGTGGACAAATTACTCTACAAAATATTGCAACCTTCAAGTTGTCAAAACTTTTATTAACACTGGTGAAAAACCTCAATGGGAGAAACCAGCCAGCAATGATTCATCAACTAGCAAGAATAAAAAGAAGAAAGAAGCTAATGTCTGTTCCCTCTCTAAAGAACAGATTGAAGTATTTCAAATGATGGAGAAAGACCCAGAAACCTTCAAAGAATATCTTCAATTCTGTAAATTCAAGAAGATGAATTCTGAAGCTGAAGACATTTCATCAGAAAGCTCAAAATCAGAATTTGATCCTTTTAGTGGTCCTTGTGGGCAAGACCCATTTGATTTGTGACTATCTCCAGAAAATTCAAAAGAAAAGAAAAAGAAAAAGAAAGAAAAGAAAAAGAAAAATTCAAAAGAAAAGAAAAAGAAAGAAAAGAAAAAAGAAAATAAAAAGAGAGAAAAAGAAAAAGAAAAAAGAGAAATACAAAAAGAAAAGAAGAAAAATTCAAAATTCCTATCATCCGATAGGATTATTAAAATGTTGAGTCAGAAGTTTCTCGGTGAAATGAGTACTCAATAATTTTGATAAAACAGACCAACTACACTGGTCATTTTATTCAAAAGCAGGTACCGAATTCAAAAAGCTGTCTTCCACTTTGTCAAAAGATGGACGAATCAATCAAAAGCAGCCATTCACTATTCAAAAAAGCAAGCAGCCAAGCACTGTAGCAAAGGTCACTATTCATATCACTGTAGCAGTCGAAGTCACTGTTCACATCACTGTAGCAGCCGACACATCACTGTAGTAGTCACTGTTCCAACAACTAATGAAGACATTTCAACAACCGCACTCAGCCTGTGATCAAATGCAGATCAAATTCAAATTCAAATGCAGATTCAAGGAAAGACTCTGACTATAAATAAGTCAGTTTATTTCATTGTAAATCATCTAACAATTTCATCTGAAAAATCCCAAGCATAAATTCCAATCCTTGTATTCCAAAATTCCTATAAACCTTTCATATCCCTTTCAAATCTCTGTATTCAATCCTTGTAATTCATATCTCCATTAATTCAAAGTAAGTTTTATTCAAAGTTTTATTGTTTTCAATTTGTTATTTACATTCATAAAAACTACTTTTCCTATCTGGTTCTTAGAATGGTGGATGGATTTTGGACCTATACCTTCCATTCTCCCTCCAGATGTCATGGAAGCCTACTCATATTATACTACAAAAAACTCAAAAACCCCTGTTGAAAGATCTCTTACAGAAATCCACTTTTTCTCTGAATTCAAAGTCCCTTGGATAATTTGTTGGAGCTTTGCCTTCAAACAATTTTTCCCTCTTCCAAATCCTCTCTCTATTGTTAGAGAATTCAAAGTCAAATGGTGGACAAATTACTCTACAAAATATTGCAACCTTCAAGTTGTCAAAACTTTTATTAACACTGGTGAAAAACCTCAATGGGAGAAACCAGCCAGCAATGATTCATCAACTAGCAAGAATAAAAAGAAGAAAGAAGCTAATGTCTGTTCCCTCTCTAAAGAACAGATTGAAGTATTTCAAATGATGGAGAAAGACCCAGAAACCTTCAAAGAATATCTTCAATTCTGTAAATTCAAGAAGATGAATTCTGAAGCTGAAGACATTTCATCAGAAAGCTCAAAATCAGAATTTGATCCTTTTAGTGGTCCTTGTGGGCAAGACCCATTTGATTTGTGACTATCTCCAGAAAATTCAAAAGAAAAGAAAAAGAAAAAGAAAGAAAAGAAAAAGAAAAATTCAAAAGAAAAGAAAAAGAAAGAAAAGAAAAAAGAAAATAAAAAGAGAGAAAAAGAAAAAGAAAAAAGAGAAATACAAAAAGAAAAGAAGAAAAATTCAAAATTCCTATCATCCGATAGGATTATTAAAATGTTGAGTCAGAAGTTTCTCGGTGAAATGAGTACTCAATAATTTTGATAAAACAGACCAACTACTCTGGTCATTTTATTCAAAAGCAGGTACCGAATTCAAAAAGCTGTCTTCCACTTTGTCAAAAGATGGACGAATCAATCAAAAGCAGCCATTCACTATTCAAAAAAGCAAGCAGCCAAGCACTGTAGCAAAGGTCACTATTCATATCACTGTAGCAGTCGAAGTCACTGTTCACATCACTGTAGCAGCCGACACATCACTGTAGCAGTCACTATTCCAACAACTAATGAAGACATTTCAACAACCGCACTCAGCCTGTGATCAAATGCAGATCAAATTCAAATTCAAATGCAGATACAAGAGAAGACTCTGACTATAAATAAGTCAGTTTATTTCATTGTAAATCATCTCAAGATTTACCTCAGAAAAGATCTGAAAAATCCTAAGCATAAATTACAATCCTTGTATTCCAATATTCCTATAAACCTTTCATATCCCTTTCAAATCTCTGTATTCAATCCTTGTAATTCATATCTCCATTAATTCAAAGTAAGTTTTATTCAAGTCTTATTGTTTTCAATTTGTTATTTACATTCATACTCTGATAATTCATACCATGTCCATACCTTTGATTCCAAATTCCCAAATAGCACTTCTACTCCTCATTTCATTCCGAGGAGCCTTCCCACTAATATCGAGAAGAATTTGATTTGAAAAATTATTTTGTTCAATAACTTTTTTGACATCCTTAGCAACATATTCAAAGTTTTATTGTTTTCAATTTGTTATTTACATTCATACTCTGATAATTCATACCATGTCCATATTCATGCATACAATTATCCTGTTCGTGCCGATCCTGTCCCCAATGGTATCAGAGCCTGTTTGGTTGTGATACGAAAAAACAATTTCAAAAATTTTGATTACTGAATACTTGTGATAATTTCATAAGTATTAATTGTTGAACTAAGGTTCTGAATATTTACTGGATTCATAAGTATTATTTGCTGCACTAGAAGGTGTGTTGGTAAGCGTGAATTCGTTGGTCAGCCTGGTGAATTGGTGGTCCCGGTAGTGTTCCCGCATTTATAGCAAAGTAATATTCATATACTTTTAGCAAAACAATTAGAACTTATTGTTGTTACAACAAGTTATTCATGGCATCAAGATTTAGAAATTTATTTTCGAAACACAGTTCAAGTAGCTCTAATATTGTTCAATCGCATGAATTGCATATACAGGATAATAATTACTCAAATTGGACTATACCTGAACAACAAATTGAAACTATGTATCATATTGGTACTCTTGATTTCAAAACTGCCTTTTCAGTCAAAACTCATGAAGAGACTATTTCAATTCAAAAAGAATTTCAAAGTTTAAATCTTCTGTCAAATATTTCTATTAAAAAATATTTGGAAAAAAGTTACAGATATATTCATTTTGGTTTAATTCAAGTTGCTATTAAACCTCTTGTTCATATTGGTGTTGATGCTCCTGTTTATCTCGCTTTAAGGGATAACAGATTAAAAAGATACAAATCTTCTTTACTTGCTATGATTCAAACAAATATTTGCAATGGTCCGATTTATTTCAATTGTGCTCCTGATTTCTCTGTTGATATTACAGATCCTTTATTAATTGATTCATTAATTCTTGATATTCATTTACAGAGCAACGAGTTCAAAAATCTTTGCAAAAACTTTGCTGTTATTTATCGCGTTTATTTTCGCGTTATGTCTTCACAGCTCAATCCAAAATTCATTATGCATCCTACATCCAAAGAAGAAACTGTTATGCTTCAAATAGAAGCAGACAGCTCTAATTACTTTGTCCCCAAAAGACTCAAGTGGAATGAAATAACCATTCCCAATGAATTCATAATCAATAATCCTCAAATACCAAGAGGAATTGAAAGACACGAAGTCTCCGAAATAGAGGAAGACTCTGAAGGAAGAATACTTCTCAGATTCAACTCTATGAGACAGAATGATGTTGTTCCCAACATCAGGATTCAAGAAATCAATTCCAGAGCCTCTTTTTCTGATAACTCTGGTTATCAAAACTACAAAGTCAATTTCAAAACTCCTATTCCATCTTACCAAGAATCTGTTAACCTAGGTTCCCCTACTGCAAGAGCTGTGAAGACATAACGCGAAAATAAACACGATATATAACAGCAAAATTTTTGCAAAGATTTTTGAATTCATTGCTCTGTAAATGAATATTAAGAATTAATGAATCTATTAATAAAGGATCTGTAATATCAACAGAGAAATCAGGAGCACAATTGAAATAAATCGGACCATTGCAAATATTTGTTTGAATCATAGCAAGTAAAGAAGATTTGTATCTTTTTAATCTGTTATCCCTTAAAGCGAGATAAACAGGAGCATCAACACCAATATGAACAAGAGGTTTAATAGCAACTTGAATTAAACCAAAATGAATATATCTGTAACTTTTTTCCAAATATTTTTTAATAGAAATATTTGACAGAAGATTTAAACTTTGAAATTCTTTTTGAATTGAAATAGTCTCTTCATGAGTTTTGACTGAAAAAGCAGTTTTGAAATCAAGAGTACCAATATGATACATAGTTTCAATTTGTTGTTCAGGTATAGTCCAATTTGAGTAATTATTATCCTGTATATGCAATTCATGCGATTGAACAATATTAGAGCTACTTGAACTGTGTTTCGAAAATAAATTTCTAAATCTTGATGCCATTAATAACTTGTTGTAACAACAATAAGTTCTAATTGTTTTGCTAAAAGTATATGAATATTACTTGTCAACAATAAGTAAGTATTTGCTTTGGTATAAATGCGGGAACACTACCGGGACCACCAATTCACCAGGCTGACCAACGGATTCACGCTTACCAACACACCTTCTAGTGCAGCAAATAATACTTATGAATCCAGTAAATATTCAGAACCTTAGTTCAACAATTAATACTTATGAAATTATCACAAGTATTCAGTAATACAAGGATTGGAATTTATGCTTAGGATTTTTCAGATCTTTTCTGGAGTTTTTAAAGGATTGTCAGGATACCATTGACATCCTTTAGGAAAATACTTTGAAATAATACCCTTTAAGTTAACTAGATCTGGAGCACTATGATATCTAGTGAGGGTTATGTTTTGAATATTGGGTTTGGTAATATAGGTTTTTGATGGTGAGTTTCTGGAGGTACTTGAACTGGGTATTTGAGTAGGAGTTGTGGGTGCTTTAACAGCTTGAGAATAAGAAGGAGAAGGTAAACTTGGAAAATCAGAAAGGGCTTGAAATTGGTTAACATTAACCAAGGATTTTGAATAGTTTTGAGAAGTTTGAGGTCTGAGTTTACTCATGGTTTTCTGCAGGATAAATTCTTGGGTTAGGATGATAGGTAAGGGTAATGAATCATCATCTCCTTTGATGTCCTTTATATAGGCATGAAATAATAATTTTATATAAAAATATTTTTGAAAATTTTCTTTTATGCAATGAATAATTTGCTTTATGAATGTATGAGATGCATGATTAGTATGAATTCTTTGTATAAGAATACTACTATACTTGCTATTAAAGTCATAAGACCTTGATGCCTTAGGTATAGGTATTTTTAAACAAAAAATTGAATTATCCTGAACTTTTATCTTTTTAATGAGATTAATATGAATATCAGACTCAATGTAAATAATATAGAGATCAGAATAAAGGAATGTGAAAACAGTTTTGTATTTGTCTTCTTCTCTGATCTGTATCTGCCAAAAGCCAGACTTAAGATCGAATTTTGAAAAAATGCTTGCTTTATGCAATCTTTTGATCAGATCTCTTTTATTAGGAATAGGATATCTAATCCATTCTATAACAATGGAAAGAAGGGATTTGATTTCATCTTTGCAGATGTTGAGAAGATCATGATTCATTTGAATAGGTCTTGCTTTTGCTATTATAGATTTTTCATTGAAACCAGAAACAATATGCTTCTTTCTTTCCCAGAAAGCATTGGGAAGATCAGAGCATACTTCATTTTTCAAAACATTTTCGAAATCTAAAATTCTGTTTTGAATATCCTTTTTAAGAAGTTCATTTTCAATACGAAAGTAAGAAACTTCTTCTTTGAGAAAATCTATATGAGATTTTTTGAATTCAATAGCATTAATATGAGAAATATAGTAATTTTGAAGAAGAGAACTCTGATACCATTGGGGACAGGATCGGCACGAACAGGATAATTGTATGCATGAATATGGACATGGTATGAATTATCAGAGTATGAATGTAAATAACAAATTGAAAACAATAAAACTTTGAATAAAACTTACTTTGAATTAATGGAGATATGAATTACAAGGATTGAATACAGAGATTTGAAAGGGATATGAAAGGTTTATATGAATTTTGGAATACAAGGATTGGAATTTATGCTTGGGATTTTTCAGATGAAATTGTTAGATGATTTACAATGAAATAAACTGACTTATTTATAGTCAGAGTCTTTACTTGAATCTGCATTTGAATTTGAATTTTATCTGCATTTGATCACAGGCTGAGTGCGGTTGTTGAAATGTCTTCATTAGTTGTTGGAATAGTGACTGCTACAGTGATGTGTCGGCTGCTACAGTGATGTGAACAGTGACTTCGACTGCTACAGTGATATGAATAGTGACCTTTGCTACAGTGCTTGGCTGCTTGCTTTTTTGAATAGTGAATGGCTGCTTTTGATTGATTCGTCCATCTTTTGACAAAGTGGAAGACAACTTTTGAATTCGGTACCTGCTTTTGAATAAAATGACCAGAGTGGTTGGTCTGTTTTATCAAAATTATTGAGTACTCGTTTCACCGAGAAACTTCTGACTCAAAATTTTAATAAATCTATCGGATGAGAGGAATTTTGAATTTTTCTTCTTTTCTTTTTGTTTTTCTCTTTTTTCTTTTTCTTTTTCTCTCTTTTTCTTTTCTTTTGAATTTTCTCTTTTCTTTCTTTTTCTTTTCTTTTGAATTTTTCTTTTTCTTTTCTTTCTTTTTCTTTTCTTTTGAATTTTCAGAAGATAGTCACAAATCAGGATCACCATATTCTGATTCCTCTGATGAACTTGCTTCTGAATTGTTGTTGCTTGGAGACCACCACCATGTAAAATAGTAGGGTTTGCAAATCTCTTTTGGACTTTGATTAGATCTTCTTTTCCATTGAAGATGTCCAGGAATTCTTCCCTGGATTTCTGTAAAACTTTGAATTTCTGCTATATTCCTTGAAACATCTTTTGAGCATAAAATTGTCTCTTGGCGTAAATCTTCTAGATATTCTTCATGAGAATATTTGCTTCTGGCTAATGTTCTTTCCCATGATCTTTGATAACTATTTTGAAATCTTTCATTTGCTACATGTTCCTTTTCGGCCATTTGTCTATACAAAATATTGTAATATTGTTGTATAGAACTATTCTTTCCATCATAGTATTTTGGCCAAAAAGTGCTATTACTCCAATTTTGAATATGGTAAGAAGTACCATCATCAGCTTGAATAAGAGTTCTATTTTGATGGTTGGGTTTGGAATATATACTAGAATCAAATTCTAGTATTGCAGGTGATTTGGAAATGGTTTTATCAAAAGGTTTGGTATAACAAGGGTTTGAATGTAAACACTTAGGAGTCTTTTGGCTATCAAGCTGAGAAAATGAAGGGTTAGAAGCACTAGGGAATTCTGAAAGGATTGGAAAATTTCTAGTATTTCCTAAGGGTTTTGAATAAATTTGAGAAGCTTGAAACTTGGATTCACTCATAATTTTCTGCAGGATTTTGAAGAAACTCTCTAGTTAGGAAATCAGGTAATGAATTATTATCTCCTTTGATATATTCAATATCAAAATCAAAACATGAAAGTATAGCTTGCCATCTAGCAAAGATTTGTTTTGAAACAATATTTTTGACATCTTTTTGTAAAACTTCTTTTGCAGATTTGCAATCAATTCTAAGAAGAAATTTTTTATTGAAAATATCATCTTGGAATTTTGTAATGCACAAAACTATTGAAAGTATTTCTTTTTTGATGGTAGAATAATTCTTTTGGGAATCATTCCAAACGCCAGAATGAAAACGAACAAGTTGTTCAATGAATGTATGAGATGCATGATCATTTTGAATTCTTTGTTTAAGGATACCTCCATAACCAATATCAGAGGCGTCAGTCTCAATAATCATGAATGCCTCAGGTTTAGGTATTCCTAAACAAGGAAGTGACTTAACCTGAACTTTAATCTGTTTAACAATATTAGTATGAATATCAGACCAAGGGTCAGGATTCTTTTTTAATCTTTGAAAAAGAGGTTGACAAATAATTCTGAGTTTAGTAAAGAAGTCAGAAACATAATTTAAACAACCTAAAAATCTTTGTAACTGATTCTTTTCTTTAATCTCATTAGGAAATTTATCAGCAAATTCTATAGCTCTTGAAATAGGTTTTATGGTACCTTTTGAAATGTCATAACCCAAAAATCTAACTTTTGTTTGGAAAATCTTTATCTTTGAAGCAGAAATAACTAGTCCATTCTTTTTGCAAATATAAAGAAAAGTTTTGAGATGTTTGAAATGCTGTTCTATATTTTGAGAAAATATCAAAATATCATCTATGTAAACAATAGAGAAATTTGAATGATCATTGAAAACATCATTCATAATATTTTGAAATTCAGAAGGAGCATTTTTTAGACCAAAAGGCATTACATTCCATTCGTAATGTCCAAAAGGAACTGTGAAAGCAGTTTTGTATTTGTCTTCTTCTCTGATCTGTATCTGCCAAAAGCCAGACTTAAGATCGAATTTTGAAAAAATGCATGCTTTATGCAATCTTTTGATTAAATCTCTTTTATTAGGAATAGGATATCTAATCCATTCAAGAACCTCATTGAGTGGTTTGTAATTGATAACGAGTCTGGGGACTCCTCTTTCCTTCTCTGCTTGATTATTAACATAGAAGGCAGGGCAACTCCAAGGAGACTTAGAGGGCCTTATGAGCTTTTTAGAAAGAAGGGATTTGATTTCTTCTTTACAGATGTTAAGAAGATCATGATTCATTTGAATAGGTCTTGCTTTAGTAATAATAGACTTTTCATTGAAACCAGTAATATAAGGTAAAGAAACAATATGCTTCTTTCTTTCCCAGAAAGCATTGGGAAGATCAGAGCATACTTCTTTTTTCAAAACATTTTCGAAATTTAAAATTCTGTTTTGAATATCCTTTTTAAGAAGTTCATTTTCAATACGAAAGTAAGAAACTTCTTCTTTGAGAAAATCTATATGAGATTTTTTGAAATTAATAGCATTAATATGAGAAATATAGTAATTTTGAAGAAGAGATACTTCTCTTTCCTTGATAGGATTAACAAATTTGAAATGAATATCTTTTCCCATGATATTGGTAGTAATACCAGTACCATCGACTTTGAAAGGATAAATAATAGTCAAGAAGGGGTTACCCAAAATAATATCTTGACTTAGATTTTTTACAAGAATGAAATTGGTTTTGAAACAATAACCATTATTGCAAATGAAAGCTTTTGAAAGTTTGTATTTAATATGAAGAGGAGTAGCATTAGCTGCCACAAGCCTTTCATTAGTTTTTTCATAATAAATTGAAGGAATAAGACCTTCTCTTATGCAATTCTGATCAGCTCCACTATCTATAAGACAGGAAGCACTGATCTGAAAGTCATCAATTATTAAATTTATAATTGAATACCATTTTTGAAAAGCTATGTGTTCGATACTTTGAATAGCTTCATTGTCTGAAGTACTCAATGTAGTATCTATCACTTGGTTTTTTGAAGAGCTTTCAGGAATATCAAAAGTAGGAATATCAAAAGTACTTTTGAAAATAGATAATTTAGTTTCTAAATCCAAATCTTTGGAATGAAGATTATTAATCTCAGAATAGAGGTTTTGAATTTCAGCTTTCAGAGTATTAATCTCTCGCTGAAGATCATTAATAGTAATATCTGTTGTGATTAAAGAAGAGGTAGGAGCTTTGTTGAAGAGCTTTGAAATACTGAATGGTTCAATGATAATAGGAGGTTTTTCTTTATTAGGAGGATGATTGTTAAGAACAATATTCCTTAATCTAAGAAGATATTTCTGTTTTTCTTCTAGATCAGGAACTTTATCAATAAGATCGAACAAGAGTTCTTGTTCAGTATTGTCTTTTGAAATGACATTAATGTTTAATGGACAGAATCCTTGACAAGAGGACTTGTCTATTTCAGATTCTGAGCTTGTGAAGACTTCTTCTAAATCAGAACTTGAATTAGAATCATTTGAATATTCATTTTGAGAATTACCATCAGAAATTAATAATGAAGAAATCTTGTCTCTCAGGATTTCATCATCATGAAATATTTCATTAATCTTCTTTTGTAAAGAGCATTCATTAGCTTTATGACCTTTTTTGTGACATTTGAAACAAGTAAATTGAAAATTATCAATATTCTTTTTAAAAGTTTTTCTTTTTGAAAATTTAGGCCTTTTGTAAAATTTTTCTTTGAAATCATTTTTATAACGTTTTTTAGGAAAATGCTTTGTTTTTAATCTAGAAGAAGGAGCTTGAATCTTTTGTAATCCAAAAGCTTCGCAGAATGAACCAATCTCCTTACGGTATCTATTCTTTTCAGATCCGTACTTAGATTGTATTTTTAATTCTGAACACAAAGCTAGTCCTTCTTTTTTGACAAAAGCAAATAATTGACCATATGTAATTGTTTCAAAAGGAATGTCACTTTGACCAGTAGCTTCCTTAAGCTTTTGATGAATTCTTTCACCGAAAAGTTTAGGAAGTCCAGCTATGAATCTTTCTTTCCAAAATGAAGCATTGCAATCATTTCTTTTTAAAATATGAGTGAGGAAAACATCTTTGTACCATCTATAATCAGATAATGTAGGACATCTGATATTAGATAATACAACTTGTGTTGAATCAAGTTCTTCTTTAGGATTACCAATGAAATACATGCCAATAGTGAGTATCAACATGTCACAAGCATCATTCTTTGAAATAATAGTACCATCAGGTTCTTCAACCTCAATGGTATGTTGAAGAATATTTTGTTTGTCGGTGAGAGTAAGGGAGTTATCCCACCAGTTTTTTAACTGACCAGTGAAGCCAGTAACAATGAGAGCGGCGGCGCTCTCTTCCTTTTGATTCTGGGCTTTATAAGCAACTCTAGCCATGCCCATTTCTTAAAGAGTATTAAGGATTTCATATTCTGATTTGCCATCAATGTTCCATTCGTGTATTGAATGACCATCATATTTGGCATTGTTTTTGAAATGAGCTCTTTCTTCAAATAGAATATCCGGAGGGGAATATCTATTATTATAAAAAGCTTTTGTACCAGATTGAAAGCGGATTTTATTAATCTCATTATTATCAGATTCTGATTCATAAGAGATTTTTGATGAAATCTTTTTGTCTTTGTCCAAACAATTAATGTTTGAAACATGAGGAGTAGTGGCTTTTGAAGTATAAGAGGTTGAAGCTTCATTGTTTTGGGAGGATGAAGTTTCAACGAGCTTTTTTGAAATTCTATCAATAAGGCTAGAACTTGCAGGGAGTTGCAAATTCTTTTCAATATTAGTAGGAAGGCTCCTCGGAATAAAATGAGGAGTAGAAATACTATTTGGAAATTTGGAATCAAAGGGTTTTGAATCTAATTTCACCGATAGGCTATCCACCTGTTCTGCAATAGTATGAAGAATTTGATTTGAAAAATTATTTTGTTCAATAACTTTTTTGACATCCTTAGCAACATCTCCCTCTCCTGTTCGAAAAGGGGTAGCTGGGATTTTACCTTTTTCTAAAGAAATCTTTATATTTTGTAAAGGAGGATGAACAGAGGAAACAATAACACCATTGTCAAGTTCCCATTTTTTGTAAATACTTTTTTGAACATTAATCTGATTTAAAGAATAAACATCATCAGAAATGTTACAAATATTGTTTATTTTGCAATAAGTGTCAAACCAATTTAAAAGAGAAATGTTTGACCTGTATTTGTTTTGAAGTTCTTTTTTCCAAATATCATTTAATTTTATTCGAAATTCTTTGTCAAATTTTAAAAACCAATCTTTCCTAATTGTTTCATCACTGAAACTCTTATAAAGATATTTGAAATTTGGAGTAAAGTTTTCAGAGAAAATCATTGAAATATAATTTTCCATTTGAAAATCAGTAGGAGAACTTGCAGTAGGGGAACCTGGGTTAACAGATTCTTGGTAAGATGGAATAGGAGTTTTGAAATTGACTTTGTAGTTTTGATAACCAGAGTTATCAGAAAAAGAGGCTCTGGAATTGATTTCTTGAATCCTGATGTTGGGAACAACATCATTCTGTCTCATAGAGTTGAATCTGAGAAGTATTCTTCCTTCAGAGTCTTCCTCTATTTCGGAGACTTCGTGTCTTTCAATTCCTCTTGGTATTTGAGGATTATTGATTATGAATTCATTGGGAATGGTTATTTCATTCCACTTGAGTCTTTTGGGGACAAAGTAATTAGAGCTGTCTGCTTCTATTTGAAGCATAACAGTTTCTTCTTTGGATGTAGGATGCATAATGAATTTTGGATTGAGCTGTGAAGACATAACGCGATAAATAACAGCAAAGTTTTTGCAAAGATTTTTGAACTCGTTGCTCTGTAAATGAATATCAAGAATTAATGAATCAATTAATATAGGATCTGTAATATCAACAGAGAAATCAGGAGCACAATTGAAATAAATCGGACCATTGCAAATATTTGTTTGAATCATAGCAAGTAAAGAAGATTTGTATCTTTTTAATCTGTTATCCCTTAAAGCGAGATAAACAGGAGCATCAACACCAATATGAACAAGAGGTTTAATAGCAACTTGAATTAAACCAAAATGAATATATCTGTAACTTTTTTCCAAATATTTTTTAATAGAAATATTTGACAGAAGATTTAAACTTTGAAATTCTTTTTGAATTGAAATAGTCTCTTCATGAGTTTTGACTGAAAAAGCAGTTTTGAAATCAAGAGTACCAATTCAAATCTCTGTATTCAATCCTTGTAATTCATATCTCCATTAATTCAAAGTAAGTTTTATTCAAGTCTTATTGTTTTCAATTTGTTATTTACATTCATACTCTGATAATTCATACCATGTCCATATTCATGCATACAATTATCCTGTTCGTGCCGATCCTGTCCCCAATGGTATCAGAGCCTGTTTGGTTGTGATACGAAAAAACAATTTCAAAAATTTTGATTACTGAATACTTGTGATAATTTCATAAGTATTAATTGTTGAACTAAGGTTCTGAATATTTACTGGATTCATAAGTATTATTTGCTGCACTAGAAGGTGTGTTGGTAAGCGTGAATCCGTTGGTCAGCCTGGTAAATTGGTGGTCCCGGTAGTGTTCCCGCATTTATAGCAAAGCAAATACTTACTTATTGTTGACAAGTAATATTCATATACTTTTAGCAAAACAATTAGAACTTATTGTTATTACAACAAGTTATTCATGGCATCAAGATTTAGAAATTTATTTTCGAAACACAGTTCAAGTAGCTCTAATATTGTTCAATCGCATGAATTGCATATACAGGATAATAATTACTCAAATTGGACTATACCTGAACAACAAATTGAGACTATGTATCATATTGGTACTCTTGATTTCAAAACTGCTTTTTCAGTCAAAACTCATGAAGAGACTATTTCAATTCAAAAAGAATTTCAAAGTTTACCTCTTTTATCCAAAGTATCTATTAAAAAATATTTGGAAAAAGGTTTCAGATATATTCATTTTGATTTAATTCAAGTTGCTATTAAACCTCTTATTCATATTGGCGTAAATGCTCCTGTTTACCTTGCTTTAAGGGACAACAGGTTAAAAAGATACAAATCTTCTTTACTAGCTATGATTCAAACAAATATTTGCAATGGTCCGATTTATTTCAATTGTGCTCCTGATTTCTTTGTTGATATTACAGATCCTTTATTAATAGATTCATTAATTCTTGATATTCATTTACAGAGCAATGAATTCAAAAATCTTTGCAAAAATTTTGCTGTTATATATCGTGTTTATTTTCGCGTTATGTCTTCACAGCTCAATCCAAAATTCATTATGCATCCTACATCCAAAGAAGAAACTGTTATGCTTCAAATAGAAGCAGACAGCTCCAATTACTTTGTCCCCAAAAGACTCAAGTGGAATGAAATAACCATTCCCAATGAATTCATAATCAATAATCCTCAAATACCAAGAGGAATTGAAAGACACGAAGTCTCCGAAATAGAAGAAGACTCTGAAGGAAGAATACTTCTCAGATTCAACTCTATGAGACATAATGATGTTGTTCCCAACATCAGGATTCAAGAAATCAATTCCAGAGCCTCTTTTTCAGATAACTCTGGTTATCAAAACTACAAAGTCAATTTCAAAACTCCAATTCCTTCTTATCAAGAATCTGTTAACCCAGGTTCCCCTACTGCAAGTTCTCCTACTGATTTTCAAATGGAAAATTGTATTTCAATGATTTTCTCTGAAAACTTTACTCCAAATTTCAAATATCTTTATAAGAGTTTCAGTGATGAAACAATTAGAAAAGATTGGTTTTTAAAATTTGACAAAGAATTTCGAATAAAATTAAATGATACTTGGAAAGAAGAACTTCAAAACAAATACAGGTCAAACATTTCTCTTTTAAATTGGTTTGGCACTTATTGGAAAATAAACAATATTTGTAACATCTCTGATGATGTTTATTCTTTAAATCAGATTAATGTTCAAAAAAGTATTTACAAAAAATGGGAACTTGACAATGGTGTTATTGTTTCCTCTGTTCATCCTCCTTTACAAAATATAAAGATTTCTTTAGAAAAAGGTAAAATCCCAGCTACCCCTTTTCGAACAGGAGAGGGAGATGTTGCTAAGGATGTCAAAAAAGTTATTGAACAAAATAATTTTTCAAATCAAATTCTTCATACTATTGCAGAACAGGTGGATAGCCTATCGGTGAAATTAGATTCAAAACCCTTTGATTCCAAATTCCCAAATAGCACTTCTACTCCTCATTTCATTCCGAGGAGCCTTCCCACTAATATCGAGAAGAATTTGCAGCTCTCTGCTAGTTCCAGTCTCATAGACAAAATCTCAAAAAGACTTATTGAGACTTCATCTTCTCACATAGCCTCTACTCCTCATGTTTCAAACATTAATTGTTTGGACAAAGCCAAAAAGATTTCATCAAAAATCTCTTATGAATCAGAATCTGATAATAATGAGATTAATAAAATCCGCTTTCAATCTGGAACAAAAGCCTTTTATAATAATAGATATTCCCCTCCGGATATTCTATTTGAAGAAAGAGCTCATTTCAAAAGCAATGCCCAATACGATGGCCAATCTATCCATGAATGGAACATAGATGGCAAATCAGATTATGAAATCCTTAATACTCTTCAAGAAATGGGTATGGCTAGAGTTGCTTATAAAGCCCAGAATCAAAGAGAAGAGAGCGCCGCCGCTCTTATTATTACTGGCTTCACTGGTCAGTTAAAAAACTGGTGGGATAACTCCCTTACTCTCACCGACAAACAAAATATTCTTCAACATACCATTGAGGTTGAAGAACCTGATGGTACTATTATTTCAAAGAATGATGCTTGTGACATGTTGATACTTACTATTGGCATGTATTTCATTGGTAATCCTAAAGAAGAACTTGATTCAACACAAGTTGTATTATCTAATATCAGATGTCCTACATTATCTGATTATAGATGGTACAAAGATGTTTTCCTCACTCATATTTTAAAAAGAAATGATTGCAATGCTTCATTTTGGAAAGAAAGATTCATAGCTGGACTTCCTAAACTTTTCGGTGAAAGAATTCATCAAAAGCTTAAGGAAGCTACTGGTCAAAGTGACATTCCTTTTGAAACAATTACATATGGTCAATTATTTGCTTTCGTCAAAAAAGAAGGACTAGCTTTGTGTTCAGAATTAAAAATACAATCTAAGTACGGATCTGAAAAGAATAGATACCGTAAGGAGATTGGTTCATTCTGCGAAGCTTTTGGATTACAAAAGATTCAAGCTCCTTCTTCAAGATTAAAAACAAAGCATTTTCCTAAAAAACGTTATAAAAATGATTTCAAAGAAAAATTTTACAAAAGGCCTAAATTTTCAAAAAGAAAAACTTTTAAAAAGAATTTTGATAATTTTCAATTTACTTGTTTCAAATGTCACAAAAAATGTCATAAAGCTAATGAATGCTCTTTACAAAAGAAGATTAATGAAATATTTCATGATGATGAAATCCTGAGAGACAAGATTTCTTCATTATTAATTTCTGATGGTAATTCTCAAAATGAATATTCAAATGATTCTAATTCAAGTTCTGATTTAGAAGAAGTTTTCACAAGCTCAGAATCTGAAATAGACAAGTCCTCTTGTCAAGGATTCTGTCCATTAAACATTAATGTCATTTCAAAAGACAATACTGAACAAGAACTCTTGTTCGATCTTATTGATAAAGTTCCTGATCTAGAAGAAAAGCAGAAATATCTTCTTAGATTAAGGAATATTGTTCTTAACAATCATCATCCTAATAAAGAAAAACCTCCTGTTATCATTGAACCATTCAGTATTTCAAAGCTCTTAAACAAAGCTCCTACCTCTTCTTTAATCACAACAGATATTACTATTAATGATCTTCAGCGAGAGATTAATACTCTGAAAGCTGAAATTCAAAACCTCTATTCTGAGATTAATAATCTTCATCCAAAGATTTGGATTTAGAAACCAAATTATCTATTTTCAAAAGTACTTTTGATATTCCTACTTTTGATATTCCTGAAAGCTCTTCAAAAAACCAAGTGATAGATACTACATTGAGTACTTCAGACAATGAAGCTATTCAAAGTATCGAACACATAGCTTTTCAAAAATGGTATTCAATTATAAATTTAATTATTGATGACTTTCAGATCAGTGCTTCTTGTCTTATAGATAGTGGAGCTGATCAGAATTGCATAAGAGAAGGTCTTATTCCTTCAATTTATTATGAAAAAACTAATGAAAGGCTTGTGGCAGCTAATGCTACTCCTCTTCATATTAAATACAAACTTTCAAAAGCTTTCATTTGCAATAATGGTTATTGTTTCAAAACCAATTTCATTCTTGTAAAAAATCTAAGTCAAGATATTATTTTGGGTAACCCCTTCTTGACTATTATTTATCCTTTCAAAGTCGATGGTACTGGTATTACTACCAATATCATGGGAAAAGATATTCATTTCAAATTTGTTAATCCTATCAAGGAAAGAGAAGTATCTCTTCTTCAAAATTACTATATTTCTCATATTAATGCTATTGAATTCAAAAAATCTCATATAGATTTTCTCAAAGAAGAAGTTTCTTACTTTCGTATTGAAAATGAACTTCTTAAAAAGGATATTCAAAACAGAATTTTAGATTTCGAAAATGTTTTGAAAAATGAAGTATGCTCTGATCTTCCCAATGCTTTCTGGGAAAGAAAGAAGCATATTGTTTCTGGTTTCAATGAAAAATCTATAATAGCAAAAGCAAGACCTATTCAAATGAATCATGATCTTCTCAACATCTGCAAAGATGAAATCAAATCCCTTCTTTCCATTGTTATAGAATGGATTAGATATCCTATTCCTAATAAAAGAGATCTGATCAAAAGATTGCATAAAGCAAGCATTTTTTCAAAATTCGATCTTAAGTCTGGCTTTTGGCAGATACAGATCAGAGAAGAAGACAAATACAAAACTGTTTTCACATTCCTTTATTCTGATCTCTATATTATTTACATTGAGTCTGATATTCATATTAATCTCATTAAAAAGATAAAAGTTCAGGATAATTCAATTTTTTGTTTAAAAATACCTATACCTAAGGCATCAAGGTCTTACGACTTTAATAGCAAGTATAGTAGTATTCTTATACAAAGAATTCATACTAATCATGCATCTCATACATTCATAAAGCAAATTATTCATTGCATAAAAGAAAATTTTCAAAAATATTTTTATATAAAATTATTATTTCATGCCTATATAAAGGACATCAAAGGAGATGATGATTCATTACCCTTACCTATCATCCTAACCCAAGAATTTATCCTGCAGAAAACCATGAGTAAACTCAGACCTCAAACTTCTCAAAACTATTCAAAATCCTTGGTTAATGTTAACCAATTTCAAGCCCTTTCTGATTTTCCAAGTTTACCTTCTCCTTCTTATTCTCAAGCTGTTAAAGCACCCACAACTCCTACTCAAATACCCAGTTCAAGTACCTCCAGAAACTCACCATCAAAAACCTATATTACCAAACCCAATATTCAAAACATAACCCTCACTAGATATCATAATGCTCCAGATCTAGTTACCTTAAAGGGTATTATTTCAAAGTATTTTCCTAAAGGATGTCAATGGTATCCTGACAATCCTTTAAAAACTCAAAATTTTTATGAATTCATTCTTGTCGACTCTGGATCTATTGAATTGGTTCATACTTCTGACCCTACAAATCCAGATCGTATCTCGTATTCAAAATGCATTATCAAAAGAGTTTTCAAATCAGACGAATGGACCTTTCCATTCAATGAAAAACATTTTTCTATTCCTTATAATCCCAGAGGATATAATTATCCTGATTACAAAATGGCTTGGTTTAGAACCTTTCTTTTTAGACCATTCGATCATTCATGGTTCTTTACCTTTCATCCAGATTTCATAAAAACTACTTTTCCTATCTGGTTCTTAGAATGGTGGATGGATTTTGGACCTATACCTTCCATTCTCCCTCCAGATGTCATGGAAGCCTACTCATATTATACTACAAAAAACTCAAAAACCCCTGTTGAAAGATCTCTTACAGAAATCCACTTTTTCTCTGAATTCAAAGTCCCTTGGATAATTTGTTGGAGCTTTGCCTTCAAACAATTTTTCCCTCTTCCAAATCCTCTCTCTATTGTTAGAGAATTCAAAGTCAAATGGTGGACAAATTACTCTACAAAATATTGCAACCTTCAAGTTGTCAAAACTTTTATTACCACTGGTGAAAAACCTCAATGGGAGAAACCAGCCAGCAATGATTCATCAACCAGCAAGAATAAAAAGAAGAAAGAAGCTAATGTCTGTTCCCTCTCTAAAGAACAGATTGAAGTATTTCAAATGATGGAGAAAGACCCAGAAACCTTCAAAGAATATCTTCAATTCTGTAAATTCAAGAAGATGAATTCTGAAGCTGAAGACATTTCATCAGAAAGCTCAAAATCAGAATTTGATCCTTTTGGTGGTCCTTGTGGGCAAGACCCATTTGATTTGTGACTATCTCCAGAAAATTCAAAAGAAAAGAAAAAGAAAAAGAAAGAAAAGAAAAAGAAAAATTCAAAAGAAAAGAAAAAGAAAGAAAAGAAAAAAGAAAAGAAAAAGAGAGAAAAAGAAAAAGAAAAAAGAGAAATACAAAAAGAAAAGAAGAAAAATTCAAAATTCCTCTCATCCGATAGGATTATTAAAATGTTGAGTCAGAAGTTTCTCGGTGAAACGAGTACTCAATAATTTTGATAAAACAGACCAACTACTCTGGTCATTTTATTCAAAAGCAGGTACCGAATTCAAAAAGTTATCTTCCACTTTGTCAAAAGATGGACGAATCAATCAAAAGCAGCCATTCACTATTCAAAAAAGCAAGCAGCCAAGCACTATAGCAAAGGTCACTATTCATATCACTGTAGCAGTCGAAGTCACTGTTCACATCACTGTAGCAGCCGACACATCACTGTAGCAGTCACTATTCCAACAACTAATGAAGACATTTCAACAACCGCACTCAGCCTGTGATCAAATGCAGATCAAATTCAAATTCAAATGCAGATACAAGAGAAGACTCTGACTATAAATAAGTCAGTTTATTTCATTGTAAATCATCTCAAGATTTACCTCAGAAAAGATCTGAAAAATCCTAAGCATAAATTCCAATCCTTGTATTCCAATATTCCTATAAACCTTTCATATCCCTTTCAAATCTCTGTATTCAATCCTTGTAATTCATATCTCCATTAATTCAAAGTAAGTTTTATTCATAAATTCCAATCCTTGTATTCCAATATTCCTATAAACCTTTCATATCCCTTTCAAATCTCTGTATTCAATCCTTGTAATTCATATCTCCATTAATTCAAAGTAAGTTTTATTCAAGGTTTTATTGTTTTCAATTTGTTATTTACATTCATACTCTGATAATTCATACCATGTCCATATTCATGCATACAATTATCCTGTTCGTGCCGATCCAGTCCCCAATGGTATCGGTCAATTATTTGCTTTCGTTAAAAAAGAAGGACTAGCTTTGTGTTCAGAATTAAAAATACAATCTAAGTACGGATCTGAAAAGAATAGATACCGTAAGGAGATTGGTTCATTCTGCGAAGCTTTTGGATTACAAAAGATTCAAGCTCCTCTAATCCATTCAAGAACCTCATTGAGTGGTTTGTAATTGATAACGAGTCTGGGGACTCCTCTTTCCTTCTCTGCTTGATTATTAACATAGAAGGCAGGGCAACTCCAAGGAGACTTAGAGGGCCTTATGAATCGAACAAGAGTTCTTGTTCAGTATTGTCTTTTGAAATGACATTAATGTTTAATGGACAGAATCCTTGACAAGAGGACTTGTCTATTTCAGATTCTGAGCTTGTGAAGACTTCTTCTAAATCAGAACTTGAATTAGAATCATTTGAATATTCATTTTGAGAATTACCATCAGAAATTAATAATGAAGAAATCTTGTCTCTCAGGATTTCATCATCATGAAATATTTCGTTAATCTTCTTTTGTAAAGAGCATTCATTAGCTTTATGACCTTTTTTGTGACATTTGAAACAAGTAAATTGAAAATTATCAAAATTCTTTTTAAAAGTTTTTCTTTTTGAAAATTTAGGCCTTTTGTAAAATTTTTCTTTGAAATCATTTTTATAACGTTTTTTAGGAAAATGCTTTGTTTTTAATCTAGAAGAAGGAGCTTGAATCTTTTGTAATCCAAAAGCTTCGCAGAATGAACCAATCTCCTTACGGTATCTATTCTTTTCAGATCCGTACTTAGATTGTATTTTTAATTCTGAACACAAAGCTAGTCCTTCTTTTTTGACGAAAGCAAATAATTGACCATATGTAATTGTTTCAAAAGGAATGTCACTTTGACCAGTAGCTTCCTTAAGCTTTTGATGAATTCTTTCACCGAAAAGTTTAGGAAGTCCAGCTATGAATCTTTCTTTCCAAAATGAAGCATTGCAATCATTTCTTTTTAAAATATGAGTGAGGAAAACATCTTTGTACCATCTATAATCAGATAATGTAGGACATCTGATATTAGATAATACAACTTGTGTTGAATCAAGTTCTTCTTTAGGATTACCAATGAAATACATGCCAATAGTGAGTATCAACATGTCACAAGCATCATTCTTTGAAATAATAGTACCATCAGGTTCTTCAACCTCAATGGTATGTTGAAGAATATTTTGTTTGTCGGTGAGAGTAAGGGAGTTATCCCACCAGTTTTTTAACTGACCAGTGAAGCCAGTAACAATGAGAGCGGCGGCGCTCTCTTCCTTTTGATTCTGGGCTTTATAAGCAACTCTAGCCATGCCCATTTCTTGAAGAGTATTAAGGATTTCATATTCTGATTTGCCATCAATGTTCCATTCGTGTATTGAATGACCATCATATTTGGCATTGTTTTTGAAATGAGCTCTTTCTTCAAATAGAATATCCGGAGGGGAATATCTATTATTATAAAAAGCTTTTGTACCAGATTGAAAGCGGATTTTATTAATCTCATTATTATCAGATTCTGATTCATAAGAGATTTTTGATGAAATCTTTTTGTCTTTGTCCAAACAATTAATGTTTGAAACATGAGGAGTAGTGGCTTTTGAAGTATAAGAGGTTGAAGCTTCATTGTTTTGGGAGGATGAAGTTTCAACGAGCTTTTTTGAAATTCTATCAATAAGGCTAGAACTTGCAGGGAGTTGCAAATTCTTTTCAATATTAGTAGGAAGGCTCCTCGGAATAAAATGAGGAGTAGAAATACTATTTGGAAATTTGGAATCAAAGGGTTTTGAATCTAATTTCACCGATAGGCTATCCACCTGTTCTGCAATAGTATGAATAATTTGATTTGAAAAATTATTTTGTTCAATAACTTTTTTGACATCCTTAGCAATGGTATCAGAGCCTGTTTGGTTGTGATACGAAAAGACAATTTCAAAAATTTTGATTACTGAATACTTGTAATAATTTCATAAGTATTAATTGTTGAACTAAGGTTCTGAATATTTACTGGATTCATAAGTATTATTTGCTGCACTAGAAGGTGTGTTGGTAAGCGTGAATCCGTTGGTCAGCCTGGTGAATTGGTGGTCCCGGTAGTGTTCCCGCATTTATAGCAAAGCAAATACTTACTTATTGTTGACAAGTAATATTCATATAATTTTAGCAAAACAATTAGAACTTATTATTGTTACAACAAGTTATTCATGGCATCAAGATTTAGAAATTTATTTTCGAAACACAGTTCAAGTAGCTCTAATATTGTTCAATCGCATGAATTGCATATACAGGATAATAATTACTCAAATTGGACTATACCTGAACAACAAATTGAGACTATGTATCATATTGGTACTCTTGATTTCAAAACTGCTTTTTCAGTCAAAACTCATGAAGAGACTATTTCAATTCAAAAAGAATTTCAAAGTTTACCTCTTTTATCCAAAGTATCTATTAAAAAATATTTGGAAAAAAGTTACAGATATATTCATTTTGGTTTAATTCAAGTTGCTATTAAACCTCTTGTTCATATTGGTGTTGATGCTCCTGTTTATCTCGCTTTAAGGGATAACAGATTAAAAAGATACAAATCTTCTTTACTTGCTATGATTCAAACAAATATTTGCAATGGTCTGATTTATTTCAATTGTGCTCCTGATTTCTCTGTTGATATTACAGATCCTTTATTAATTGATTCATTAATTCTTGATATTCATTTACAGAGCAACGAGTTCAAAAATCTTTGCAAAAACTTTGCTGTTATTTATCGCGTTACGTTGAAGTAGGAGATTGACAAATGTTATCATCACGGATGTCCTAGAGTGCCACTAATGAACAACTTGAGAAGATTTGGATGGATCTGAACAATAAGACATTCCGAGAGTATATCCTTGGTAAAATTCATAACTAGTTGTTTGAGTTATAATATTTACTCTGCTGACTTGCTTTATTTTAAAAAAAAATTGTGTCTAGTTGATGATAATGACCAAATATTAATTTCCTTTTTGCGCTTGAAGCATTATAGAAGATTTTGCTTTGTCCCCAAAAGACTCAAGTGGAATGAAATAACCATTCCCAATGAATTCATAATCAATAATCCTCAAATACCAAGAGGAATTGAAAGACATGAAGTCTCCGAAATAGAGGAAGACTCTGAAGGAAGAATACATCTTAGATTCAACTCTATGAGACAGAATGATGTTGTTCCCAACATCAGGATTCAAGAAATCAATTCCAGAGCCTCTTTTTCTGATAACTCTGGTTATCAAAACTACAAAGTCAATTTCAAAACTCCTATTCCATCTTACCAAGAATCTGTTAACCCAGGTTCCCCTACTGCATGTTCTCCTACTGATTTTCAAATGGAAAATTGTATTTCAATGATTTTCTCTGAAAACTTTACTCCAAATTTCAAATATCTTTATAAGAGTTTCAGTGATGAAACAATTAGAAAAGATTGGTTTTTAAAATTTGACAAAGAATTTCGAATAAAATTAAATGATATTTGGAAAAAAGAACTTCAAAACAAATACAGGTCAAACATTTCTCTTTTAAATTGGTTTGACACTTATTGCAAAATAAATAATATTTGTAACATTTCTGATGATGTTTAGTCTTTAAATCAGATTAATGTTCAAAAAAGTATTTACAAAAAATGGGAACTTGACAATGGTGTTATTGTTTCCTCTGTTCATCCTCCTTTACAAAATATAAAGATTTCTTTAGAAAAAGGTAAAATCCCAGCTACCCCTTTTCGAACAGAAGAGGGAGATGTTGCTAAGGATGTCAAAAAAGTTATTGAACAAAATAATTTTTCAAATCAAATTCTTCATACTATTGCAGAACAGGTGGATAGCCTATCGGTGAAATTAGATTCAAAACTCTTTGATTCCAAATTCCCAAATAGCACTTCTACTCCTCATTTCATTCCGAGGAGCCTTCCCACTAATATCGAGAAGAATTTGCAGCTCTCTGCTAGTTCCAGTCTCATAGACAAAATCTCAAAAAGACTTATTGAGACTTCATCTTCTCACATAGCCTCTACTCCTCATGTTTCAAACATTAATTGTTTGGACAAAGCCAAAAAGATTTCATCAAAAATCTCTTATGAATCAGAATCTGATAATAATGAGATTAATAAAATCCGCTTTCAATCTGGAACAAAAGCCTTTTATAATAATAGATATTCCCCTTCGGATATTCTATTTGAAGAAATAGCTCATTTCAAAAGCAATGCCCAATACGATGGCCAATCTATCCATGAATGGAACATAGATGGCAAATCAGAATATGAAATCCTTAATACTCTTCAAGAAATGGGTATGGCTAGAGTTGCTTATAAAGCCCAGAATCAAAGAGAAGAGAGCGCCGCCGCTCTTATTATTACTGGCTTCACTGGTCAGTTAAAAAACTGGTGGGATAACTCCCTTACTCTCACCGACAAACAAAATATTCTTCAACATACCATTGAGGTTGAAGAACCTGATGGTACTATTATTTCAAAGAATGATGCTTGTGACATGTTGATACTTACTATTGGCATGTATTTCATTGGTAATCCTAAAGAAGAACTTGATTCAACACAAGTTGTATTATCTAATATCAGATGTCCTACATTATCGTATTATAGATGGTACAAAGATGTTTTCCTCACTCATATTTTAAAAAGAAATGATTGCAATGCTTCATTTTGGAAAGAAAGATTCATAGCTGGACTTCCTAAACTTTTCGGTGAAAGAATTCATCAAAAGCTTAAGGAAGCTACTGGTCAAAGTGACATTCCTTTTGAAAAAATTACATATGGTCAATTATTTGCTTTCGTCAAAAAAGAAGGACTAGCTTTGTGTTCAGAATTAAAAATACAATCTAAGTACGGATCTGAAAAGAATAGATACCGTAAGGAGATTGGTTCATTCTGCGAAGCTTTTGGATTACAAAAGATTCAAGCTCCTTCTTCAAGATTAAAAACAAAGCATTTTCCTAAAAAACGTTATAAAAATGATTTCAAAGAAAAATTTTACAAAAGGCCTAAATTTTCAAAAAGAAAAACTTTTAAAAAGAATTTTGATAATTTTCAATTTACTTGTTTCAAATGTCACAAAAAAGGTCATAAAGCTAATGAATGCTCTTTACAAAAGAAGATTAATGAAATATTTCATGATGATGAAATCCTGAGAGACAAGATTTCTTCATTATTAATTTCTGATGGTAATTCTCAAAATGAATATTCAAATGATTCTAATTCAAGTTCTGATTTAGAAGAAGTTCTGATTCATCAACCAGCAAGAATAAAAAGAAGAAAGAAGCTAATGTCTGTTCCCTCTCTAAAGAACAGATTGAAGTATTTCAAATGATGGAGAAAGACCCAGAAACCTTCAAAGAATATCTTCAATTCTGTAAATTCAAGAAGATGAATTCTGAAGCTGAAGACATTTCATCAGAAAGCTCAAAATCAGAATTTGATCCTTTTGGTGGTCCTTGTGGGCAAGACCCATTTGATTTGTGACTATCTCCAGAAAATTCAAAAGAAAAGAAAAAGAAAAAGAAAGAAAAGAAAAAGAAAAATTCAAAAGAAAAGAAAAAGAAAGAAAAGAAAAAAGAAAAGAAAAAGAGAGAAAAAGAAAAAGAAAAAAGAGAAATACAAAAAGAAAAGAAGAAAAATTCAAAATTCCTCTCATCCGATAGGATTATTAAAATGTTGAGTCAGAAGTTTCTCGGTGAAACGAGTACTCAATAATTTTGATAAAACAGACCAACTACTCTGGTCATTTTATTCAAAAGCAGGTACCGAATTCAAAAAGTTGTCTTCCACTTTGTCAAAAGATGGACGAATCAATCAAAAGCAGCCATTCACTATTCAAAAAAGCAAGCAGCCAAGCACTGTAGCAAAGGTAACTATTCATATCACTGTAGCAGTCGAAGTCACTGTTCACACCACTGTAGCAGCCGACACATCACTGTAGCAGTCACTATTCCAACAACTAATGAAGACATTTCAACAACCGCACTCAGCCTGTGATCAAATGCAGATCAAATTCAAATTCAAATGCAGATACAAGAGAAGACTCTGACTATAAATAAGTCAGTTTATTTCATTGTAAATCATCTCAAGATTTACCTCAGAAAAGATCTGAAAAATCCTAAGCATAAATTCCAATCCTTGTATTCCAATATTCCTATAAACCTTTCATATCCCTTTCAAATCTCTGTATTCAATCCTTGTAATTCATATCTCCATTAATTCAAAGTAAGTTTTATTCAAAGTTTTATTGTTTTCAATTTGTTATTTACATTCATACTCTGATAATTCATACCATGTCCATATTCATGCATACAATTATCCTGTTCGTGCCGATCCTGTCCCCAATGGTATCAGAGCAGGGAGATGTTGCTAAGGATGTCAAAAAAGTTATTGAACAAAATAATTTTTCAAATCAAATTCTTCATACTATTGCAGAACAGGTGGATAGCCTATTGGTGAAATTAGATTCAAAACCCTTTGATTCCAAATTCCCAAATAGCACTTCTACTCCCCATTTCATTCCGAGGAGCCTTCCCACTAATATCGAGAAGAATTTGCAGCTCTCTGCTAGTTCCAGTCTCATAGACAAAATCTCAAAAAGACTTATTGAGACTTCATCTTCTCACATAGCCTCTACTCCTCATGTTTCAAACATTAATTGTTTGGACAAAGCCAAAAAGATTTCATCAAAAATCTCTTATGAATCAGAATCTGATAATAATGAGATTAATAAAATCCGCTTTCAATCTGGAACAAAAGCCTTTTATAATAATAGATATTCCCCTCCGGATATTCCATTTGAAGAAAGAGCTCATTTCAAAAGCAATGCCCAATACGATGGCCAATCTATCCATGAATGGAACATAGATGGCAAATCAGAATATGAAATCCTTAATACTCTTCAAGAAATGGGTATGGCTAGAGTTGCTTATAAAGCCCAGAATCAAAGAGAAGAGAGCGCCGCCGCTCTTATTATTACTGGCTTCACTGGTCAGTTAAAAAACTGGTGGGATAACTCCCTTACTCTCACCGAAAAACAAAATATTCTTCAACATACCATTGAGGTTGAAGAACCTGATGGTACTATTATTTCAAAGAATGATGCTTGTGACATGTTGATACTTACTATTGGCATGTATTTCATTGGTAATCCTAAAGAAGAACTTGATTCAACACAAGTTGTATTATCTAATATCAGATGTCCTACATTATCTGATTATAGATGGTACAAAGATGTTTTCCTCACTCATATTTTAAAAAGAAATGATTGCAATGCTTCATTTTGGAAAGAAAGATTCATAGCTGGACTTCCTAAACTTTTCGGTGAAAGAATTCATCAAAAGCTTAAGGAAGCTACTGGTCAAAGTGACATTCCTTTTGAAACAATTACATATGGTCAATTATTTGCTTTCGTCAAAAAAGAAGGACTAGCTTTGTGTTCAGAATTAAAAATACAATCTAAGTACGGATCTGAAAAGAATAGATACCGTAAGGAGATTGGTTCATTCTGCGAAGCTTTTGGATTACAAAAGATTCAAGCTCCTTCTTCAAGATTAAAAACAAAGCATTTTCCTAAAAAACGTTATAAAAATGATTTCAAAGAAAAATTTTACAAAAGGCCTAAATTTTCAAAAAGAAAAACTTTTAAAAAGAATTTTGATAATTTTCAATTTACTTGTTTCAAATGTCACAAAAAAGGTCATAAAGCTAATGAATGCTCTTTACAAAAGAAGATTAATGAAATATTTCATGATGATGAAATCCTGAGAGACAAGATTTCTTCATTATTAATTTCTGATGGTAATTCTCAAAATGAATATTCAAATGATTCTAATTCAAGTTCTGATTTAGAAGAAGTTTTCACAAGCTCAGAATCTGAAATAGACAAGTCCTCTTGTCAAGGATTCTGTCCATTAAACATTAATGTCATTTCAAAAGACAATACTGAACAAGAACTCTTGTTCGATCTTATTGATAAAGTTCCTGATCTAGAAGAAAAGCAGAAATATCTTCTTAGATTAAGGAATATTGTTCTTAACAATCATCATCCTAATAAAGAAAAACCTCCTGTTATCATTGAACCATTCAGTATTTCAAAGCTCTTCAACAAAGCTCCTACCTCTTCTTTAATCACAACAGATATTACTATTAATGATCTTCAGCGAGAGATTAATACTCTGAAAGCTGAAATTCAAAACCTCTATTCTGAGATTAATAATCTTCATTCCAAAGATTTGGATTTAGAAACCAAATTATCTATTTTCAAAAGTACTTTTGATATTCCTACTTTTGATATTCCTGAAAGCTCTTCAAAAAACCAAGTGATAGATACTATATTGAGTACTTCAGACAATGAAGCTATTCAAAGTATCGAACACATAGCTTTTCAAAAATGGTATTCAATTATAAATTTAATTATTGATGACTTTCAGATCAGTGCTTCTTGTCTTATAGATAGTGGAGCTGATCAGAATTGCATAAGAGAAGGTCTTATTCCTTCAATTTATTATGAAAAAACTAATGAAAGGCTTGTGGCAGCTAATGCTACTCCTCTTCATATTAAATACAAACTTTCAAAAGCTTTCATTTGCAATAATGGTTATTGTTTCAAAACCAATTTCATTCTTGTAAAAAATCTAAGTCAAGATATTATTTTGGGTAACCCCTTCTTGACTATTATTTATCCTTTCAAAGTCGATGGTACTGGTATTACTACCAATATCATGGGAAAAGATATTCATTTCAAATTTGTTAATCCTATCAAGGAAAGAGAAGTATCTCTTCTTCAAAATTACTATATTTCTCATATTAATGCTATTGAATTCAAAAAATCTCATATAGATTTTCTCAAAGAAGAAGTTTCTTACTTTCGTATTGAAAATGAACTTCTTAAAAAGGATATTCAAAACAGAATTTTAGATTTCGAAAATGTTTTGAAAAATGAAGTATGCTCTGATCTTCCCAATGCTTTCTGGGAAAGAAAGAAGCATATTGTTTCTGGTTTCAATGAAAAATCTATAATAGCAAAAGCAAGACCTATTCAAATGAATCATGATCTTCTCAACATCTGCAAAGATGAAATCAAATCCCTTCTTTCCATTGTTATAGAATGGATTAGATATCCTATTCCTAATAAAAGAGATCTGATCAAAAGATTGCATAAAGCAAGCATTTTTTCAAAATTCGATCTTAAGTCTGGCTTTTGGCAGATACAGATTAGAGAAGAAGACAAATACAAAACTGTTTTCACATTCCTTTATTCTGATCTCTATATTATTTACATTGAGTCTGATATTCATATTAATCTCATTAAAAAGATAAAAGTTCAGGATAATTCAATTTTTTGTTTAAAAATACCTATACCTAAGGCATCAAGGTCTTATGACTTTAATAGCAAGTATAGTAGTATTCTTATACAAAGAATTCATACTAATCATGCAACTCATACATTCATAAAGCAAATTATTCATTGCATAAAAGAAAATTTTCAAAAATATTTTTATATAAAATTATTATTTCATGCCTATATAAAGGACATCAAAGGAGATGATGATTCATTACCCTTACCTATCATCCTAACCCAAGAATTTATCCTGCAGAAAACCATGAGTAAACTCAGACCTCAAACTTCTCAAAACTATTCAAAATCCTTGGTTAATGTTAACCAATTTCAAGCCCTTTCTGATTTTCCAAGTTTACCTTCTCCTTCTTATTCTCAAGCTGTTAAAGCACCCACAACTCCTACTCAAATACCCAGTTCAAGTACCTCCAGAAACTCACCATCAAAAACCTATATTACCAAACCCAATATTCAAAACATAACCCTCACTAGATATCATAATGCTCCAGATCTAGTTACCTTAAAGGGTATTATTTCAAAGTATTTTCCTAAAGGATGTCAATGGTATCCTGAAAATCCTTTAAAAACTCAAAATTTTTATGAATTCATTCTTGTCGACTCTGGATCTATTGAATTGGTTCATACTTCTGACCCTACAAATCCAGATCGTATCTCGTATTCAAAATGCATTATCAAAAGAGTTTTCAAATCAGACGAATGGACCTTTCCATTCAATGAAAAACATTTTTCTATTTCTTATAATCCCAGAGGATATAATTATCCTGATTACAAAATGGCTTGGTTTAGAACCTTTCTTTTTAGACCATTCGATCATTCATGGTTCTTTACCTTTCATCCAGATTTCATAAAAACTACTTTTCCTATCTGGTTCTTAGAATGGTGGATGGATTTTGGACCTATACCTTCCATTCTCCCTCCAGATGTCATGGAAGCCTACTCATATTATACTACAAAAAACTCAAAAACCCCTGTTGAAAGATCTCTTACAGAAATCCACTTTTTCTCTGAATTCAAAGTCCCTTGGATAATTTGTTGGAGCTTTGCCTTCAAACAATTTTTCCCTCTTCCAAATCCTCTCTCTATTGTTAGAGAATTCAAAGTCAAATGGTGGACAAATTACTCTACAAAATATTGCAACCTTCAAGTTGTCAAAACTTTTATTACCACTGGTGAAAAACCTCAATGGGAGAAACCAGCCAGCAATGATTCATCAACCAGCAAGAATAAAAAGAAGAAAGAAGCTAATGTCTGTTCCCTCTCTAAAGAACAGATTGAAGTATTTCAAATGATGGAGAAAGACCCAGAAACCTTCAAAGAATATCTTCAATTCTGTAAATTCAAGAAGATGAATTCTGAAGCTGAAGACATTTCATCAGAAAGCTCAAAATCAGAATTTGATCCTTTTGGTGGTCCTTGTGGGCAAGACCCATTTGATTTGTGACTATCTCCAGAAAATTCAAAAGAAAAGAAAAAGAAAAAGAAAGAAAAGAAAAAGAAAAATTCAAAAGAAAAGAAAAAGAAAGAAAAGAAAAAAGAAAAGAAAAAGAGAGAAAAAGAAAAAGAAAAAAGAGAAATACAAAAAGAAAAGAAGAAAAATTCAAAATTCCTCTCATCCGATAGGATTATTAAAATGTTGAGTCAGAAGTTTCTCGGTGAAACGAGTACTCAATAATTTTGATAAAACAGACCAACTACTCTGGTCATTTTATTCAAAAGCAGGTACCGAATTCAAAAAGCTGTCTTCCACTTTGTCAAAAGATGGACGAATCAATCAAAAGCAGCCATTCACTATTCAAAAAAGAAAGCAGCCAAGCACTGTAGCAAAGGTCACTATTCATACCACTGTAGCAGGCGAAGTCACTGTTCACATCACTGTAGCAGCCGACACATCACTGTAGCAGTCACTATTCCAACAACTAATGAAGACATTTCAACAACCGCACTCAGCCTGTGATCAAATGCAGATCAAATTCAAATTCAAATGCAGATACAAGAGAAGACTCTGACTATAAATAAGTCAGTTTATTTCATTGTAAATCATCTCAAGATTTACCTCAGAAAAGATCTGAAAAATCCTAAGCATAAATTCCAATCCTTGTATTCCAATATTCCTATAAACCTTTCATATCCCTTTCAAATCTCTGTATTCAATCCTTGTAATTCATACCTCCATTAATTCAAAGTAAGTTTTATTCAAGTCTTATTGTTTTCAATTTGTTATTTACATTCATACTCTGATAATTCATACCATGTCCATATTCATGCATACAATTATCCTGTTCGTGCCGATCCATCCCCCAATGGGATCAGAGCCTGTTTGGTTGTGATACGAAAAAACAATTTCAAAAATTTTGATTACTGAATACTTGTGATAATTTCATAAGTATTAATTGTTGAACTAAGGTTCTGAATATTTACTGGATTCATAAGTATTATTTGCTGCACTAGAAGGTGTGTTGGTAAGCGTGAATCCGTTGGTCAGCCTGGTGAATTGGTGGTCCCGGTAGTGTTCCCGCATTTATAGCAAAGCAAATACGTACTTATTGTTGACAAGTAATATTCATATACTTTTAGCAAAACAATTAGAACTTATTGTTGTTACAACAAGTTATTCATGGCATCAAGATTTAGAAATTTATTTTCGAAACACAGTTCAAGTAGCTCTAATATTGTTCAATCGCATGAATTGCATATACAGGATAATAATTACTCAAATTGGACTATACCTGAACAACAAATTGAGACTATGTATCATATTGGTACTCTTGATTTCAAAACTGCTTTTTCAGTCAAAACTCATGAAGAGACTATTTCAATTCAAAAAGAATTTCAAAGTTTACCTCTTTTATCCAAAGTATCTATTAAAAAATATTTGGAAAAAAGTTACAGATATATTCATTTTGGTTTAATTCAAGTTGCTATTAAACCTCTTGTTCATATTGGTGTTGATGCTCCTGTTTATCTCGCTTTAAGGGATAACAGATTAAAAAGATACAAATCTTCTTTACTTGCTATGATTCAAACAAATATTTGCAATGGTCCGATTTATTTCAATTGTGCTCCTGATTTCTCTGTTGATATTACAGATCCTTTATTAATTGATTCATTAATTCTTGATATTCATTTACAGAGCAACGAGTTCAAAAATCTTTGCAAAAACTTTGCTGTTATTTATCGCGTTTATTTTCGCGTTATGTCTTCACAGCTCAATCCAAAATTCATTATGCATCCTACATCCAAAGAAGAAACTGTTATGCTTCAAATAGAAGCAGACAACTCCAATTACTTTGTCCCCAAAAGACTCAAGTGGAATGAAATAACCATTCCCAATGAATTCATAATCAATAATCCTCAAATACCAAGAGGAATTGAAAGACACGAAGTCTCCAAAATAGAAGAAGACTCTGAAGGAAGAATACTTCTCAGATTCAACTCTATGAGACAGAATGATGTTGTTCCCAACATCAGGATTCAAGAAATCAATTCCAGAGCCTCTTTTTCTGATAACTCTGGTTATCAAAACTACAAAGTCAATTTCAAAACTCCAATTCCTTCTTATCAAGAATCTGTTAACCCAGGTTCCCCTACTGCAAGTTCTCCTACTGATTTTCAAATGGAAAATTGTATTTCTTGAATCCTGATGTTGGGAACAACATCATTCTGTCTCATAGAGTTGAATCTGAGAAGTATTTTTCCTTCAGAGTCTTCCTCTATTTCGGAGACTTCGTGTCTTTCAATTCCTCTTGGTATTTGAGGATTATTGATTATGAATTCATTGGGAATGGTTATTTCATTCCACTTGAGTCTTTTGGGGACAAAGTAATTAGAGCTGTCTGCTTCTATTTGAAGCATAACAGTTTCTTCTTTGGATGTAGGATGCATAATGAATTTTGGATTGAGCTGTGAAGACATAACGCGAAAATAAACGCGATAAATAACAGCAAAGTTTTTGCAAAGATTTTTGAACTCGTTGCTCTGTAAATGAATATCAAGAAATAATGAATCTATTAATAAAGGATCTGTAATATCAACAGAGAAATCAGGAGCACAATTGAAATAAATCGGACCATTGCAAATATTTGTTTGAATCATAGCTAGTATAGAAGATTTGTATCTTTTTAACCTGTTGTCCCTTAAAGCAAGGTAAACAGGAGCATTAACGCCAATATGAACAAGAGGTTTAATAGCAACTTGAATTAAACCAAAATGAATATATCTGAAACCTTTTTCCAAATATTTTTTAATAGATACTTTGGATAAAAGAGGTAAACTTTGAAATTCTTTTTGAATTGAAATAGTCTCTTCATGAGTTTTGACTGAAAAAGCAGTTTTGAAATCAAGAGTACCAATATGATACATAGTCTCAATTTGTTGTTCAGGTATAGTCCAATTTGAGTAATTATTATCCTGTATATGCAATTCATGCGATTGAACAATATTAGAGCTACTTGAACTGTGTTTCGAAAATAAATTTCTAAATCTTGATGCCATGAATAACTTGTTGTAGCAACAATAAGTTCTAATTGTATTGCTAAAAGTATATGAATATTACTTGTCAACAATAAGTACGTATTTGCTTTGCTATAAATGCGGGAACACTACCGGGACAACCAATTCACCAGGCTGACCAACGGATTCACGCTTACCAACACACCTTCTAGTGCAGCAAATAATACTTATGAATCCAGTAAATATTCAGAACCTTAGTTCAACAATTAATACTTATGAAATTATCACAAGTATTCAGTAATCAAAATTTTTGAAATTGTCTTTTCGTATCACAACCAAACAGGCTCTGATACCATTGGGGACAGGATCGGCACGAACAGGATAATTGTATGCATGAATATGGACATGGTATGAATTATCAGAGTATGAATGTAAATAACAAATTGAAAACAATAAGACTTGAATAAAACTTACTTTGAATTAATGGAGATATGAATTACAAGGATTGAATACAGAGATTTGAAAGGGATATGAAAGGTTTATAGGAATATTGGAATACAAGGATTGGAATTTATGCTTAGGATTTTTCAGATATTTTCTGAGGTAAATCTTGAGATCATTTACAATGAAATAAACTGACTTATTTATAGTCAGAGTCTTCTCTTGTATCTGCATTTGAATTTGAATTTGATCTGCATTTGATCACAGGCTGAGTGCGGTTGTTGAAATGTCTTCATTAGTTGTTGGAATAGTGACTGCTACAGTGATGTGTCGGCTGCTACAGTGATGTGAACAGTGACTTCGACTGCTACATTGATATGAATAGTGACCTTTGCTACAGTGCTTGGCTGCTTGCTTTTTTGAATAGTGAATGGCTGCTTTTGATTGATTCGTCCATCTTTTGACAAAGTGGAAGACAGCTTTTTGAATTCGGTACCTGCTTTTGAATAAAATGACCAGAGTAGTTGGTCTGTTTTATCAAAATTATTGAGTACTCGTTTCACCGAGAAACTTCTGACTCAACATTTTAATAATCCTATCGGATGAGAGGAATTTTGAATTTTTCTTCTTTTCTTTTTGTATTTCTCTTTTTTCTTTTTCTTTTTCTCTCTTTTTCTTTTCTTTTTTCTTTTCTTTCTTTTTCTTTTCTTTTGAATTTTTCTTTTTCTTTTCTTTCTTTTTCTTTTTCTTTTCTTTTGAATTTTCTGGAGATAGTCACAAATCAAATGGGTCTTGCCCACAAGGACCACCAAAAGGATCAAATTCTGATTTTGAGCTTTCTGATGAAATGTCTTCAGCTTCAGAATTCATCTTCTTGAATTTACAGAATTGAAGATATTCTTTGAAGGTTTCTGGGTCTTTCTCCATCATTTGAAATACTTCAATCTGTTCTTTAGAGAGGGAACAGACATTAGCTTCTTTCTTCTTTTTATTCTTGCTGGTTGATGAATCATTGCTGGCTGGTTTCTCCCATTGAGGTTTTTCACCAGTGGTAATAAAAGTTTTGACAACTTGAAGGTTGCAATATTTTGTAGAGTAATTTGTCCACCATTTGACTTTGAATTCTCTAACAATAGAGAGAGGATTTGGAAGAGGGAAAAATTGTTTGAAGGCAAAGCTCCAACAAATTATCCAAGGGACTTTGAATTCAGAGAAAAAGTGGATTTCTGTAAGAGATCTTTCAACAGGGGTTTTTGAGTTTTTTGTAGTATAATATGAGTAGGCTTCCATGACATCTGGAGGGAGAATGGAAGGTATAGGTCCAAAATCCATCAACCATTCTAAGAACCAGATAGGAAAAGTAGTTTTTATGAAATCTGAATGAAAGGTAAAGAACCATGAATGATCGAATGGTCTAAAAAGAAAGGTTCTAAACCAAGCCATTTTGTAATCAGGATAATTATATCCTCTGGGATTATAAGGAATAGAAAAATGTTTTTCATTGAATGGAAAGGTCCATTCGTCTGATTTGAAAACTCTTTTGATAATGCATTTTGAATACGAGATACGATCTGGATTTGTAGGGTCAGAAGTATGAACCAATTCAATAGATCCAGAGTCGACAAGAATGAATTCATAAAAATTTTGAGTTTTTAAAGGATTGTCAGGATACCATTGACATCCTTTAGGAAAATACTTTGAAATAATACCCTTTAAGGTAACTAGATCTGGAGCATTATGATATCTAGTGAGGGTTATGTTTTAAATATTGGGTTTGGTAATATAGGTTTTTGATGGTGAGTTTCTGGAGGTACTTGAACTGGGTATTTGAGTAGGAGTTGTGGGTGCTTTAACAGCTTGAGAATAAGAAGGAGAAGGTAAACTTGGAAAATCAGAAAGGGCTTGAAATTGGTTAACATTAACCAAGGATTTTGAATAGTTTTGAGAAGTTTGAGGTCTGAGTTTACTCATGGTTTTCTGCAGGATAAATTCTTGGGTTAGGATGATAGGTAAGGGTAATGAATCATCATCTCCTTTGATGTCCTTTATATAGGCATGAAATAATAATTTTATATAAAAATATTTTTGAAAATTTTCTTTTATGCAATGAATAATTTGCTTTATGAATGTATGAGATGCATGATTAGTATGAATTCTTTGTATAAGAATACTACTATACTTGCTATTAAAGTCATAAGACCTTGATGCCTTAGGTATAGGTATTTTTAAACAAAAAATTGAATTATCCTGAACTTTTATCTTTTTAATGAGATTAATATGAATATCAGACTCAATGTAAATAATATAGAGATCAGAATAAAGGAATGTGAAAACAGTTTTGTATTTGTCTTCTTCTCTGATCTGTATCTGCCAAAAGCCAGACTTAAGATCGAATTTTGAAAAAATGCTTGCTTTATGCAATCTTTTGATCAGATCTCTTTTATTAGGAATAGGATATCTAATCCATTCTATAACAATGGAAAGAAGGGATTTGATTTCATCTTTGCAGATGTTGAGAAGATCATGATTCATTTGAATAGGTCTTGCTTTTGCTATTATAGATTTTTCATTGAAACCAGAAACAATATGCTTCTTTCTTTCCCAGAAAGCATTGGGAAGATCAGAGCATACTTCATTTTTCAAAACATTTTCGAAATCTAAAATTCTGTTTTGAATATCCTTTTTAAGAAGTTCATTTTCAATACGAAAGTAAGAAACTTCTTCTTTGAGAAAATCTATATGAGATTTTTTGAATTCAATAGCATTAATATGAGAAATATAGTAATTTTGAAGAAGAGATACTTCTCTTTCCTTGATAGGATTAACAAATTTGAAATGAATATCTTTTCCCATGATATTGGTAGTAATACCAGTACCATCGACTTTGAAAGGATAAATAATAGTCAAGAAGGGGTTACCCAAAATAATATCTTGACTTAGATTTTTTACAAGAATGAAATTGGTTTTGAAACAATGACCATTATTGCAAATGAAAGCTTTTGAAAGTTTGTATTTAATATGAAGAGGAGTAGCATTAGCTGTCACAAGCCTTTCATTAGTTTTTTCATAATAAATTGAATGAATAAGACCTTCTCTTATGCAATTCTGATCAGCTCCACTATCTATAAGACAAGAAGCACTGATCTGAAAGTCATCAATAATTAAATTTATAATTGAATACCATTTTTGAAAAGCTATGTGTTCGATACTTTGAATAGCTTCATTGTCTGAAGTACTCAATGTAGTATCTATCACTTGGTTTTTTGAAGAGCTTTCAGGAATATCAAAAGTAGGAATATCAAAAGTACTTTTGAAAATAGATAATTTGGTTTCTAAATCCAAATCTTTGGAATGAAGATTATTAATCTCAGAATAGAGGTTTTGAATTTCAGCTTTCAGAGTATTAATCTCTCGCTGAAGATCATTAATAGTAATATCTGTTGTGATTAAAGAATAGGTAGGAGCTTTGTTGAAGAGCTTTGAAATACTGAATGGTTCAATGATAATAGGAGGTTTTTCTTTATTAGGAGGATGATTGTTAAGAACAATATTCCTTAATCTAAGAAGATATTTCTGTTTTTCTTCTAGATCAGGAACTTTATCAATAAGATCGAACAAGAGTTCTTGTTCAGTATTGTCTTTTGAAATGACATTAATGTTTAATGGACAGAATCCTTGACAAGAGGACTTGTCTATTTCAGATTCTGAGCTTGTGAAGACTTCTTCTAAATCAGAACTTGAATTAGAATCATTTGAATATTCATTTTGAGAATTACCATCAGAAATTAATAATGAAGAAATCTTGTCTCTCAGGATTTCATCATCATGAAATATTTCATTAATCTTCTTTTGTAAAGAGCATTCATTAGCTTTATGACCTTTTTTGTGACATTTGAAACAAGTAAATTGAAAATTATCAAAATTCTTTTTAAAAGTTTTTCTTTTTGAAAATTAGGCCTTTTGTAAAATTTTTCTTTGAAATTATTTTTATAACGTTTTTTAGGAAAATGCTTTGTTTTTAATCTAGAAGAAGGAGCTTGAATCTTTTGTAATCCAAAAGCTTTGCAGAATGAACCAATCTCCTTATGGTATCTATTCTTTTCAGATCCGTACTTAGATTGTATTTTTAATTCTGAACACAAAGCTAGTCCTTCTTTTTTGACGAAAGCAAATAATTGACCATATGTAATTGTTTCAAAAGGAATGTCACTTTGACCAGTAGCTTCCTTAAGCTTTTGATGAATTCTTTCACCGAAAAGTTTAGAAAGTCCAGCTATGAATCTTTCTTTCCAAAATGAAGCATTGCAATCATTTCTTTTTACGAACAGGATAATTGTATGCATGAATATGGACATGGTATGAATTATCAGAGTATGAATGTAAATAACAAATTGAAAACAATAAAACTTTGAATAAAACTTACTTTGAATTAATGGAGATATGAATTACAAGGATTGAATACAGAGATTTGAAAGGGATATGAAAGGTTTATAGGAATTTTGGAATACAAGGATTGGAATTTATGCTTGGGATTTTTTAGATGAAATTGTTAGATGATTTACAATGAAATAAACTGACTTATTTATAGTCAGAGTCTTTCCTTGAATCTGCATTTGAATTTGAATTTGATCTGCATTTGATCATAGGCTGAGTGCGGTTGTTGAAATGTCTTCATTAGTTGTTGGTGTTGGCAATTGGATCTTATGGTGAACATGATTCAATAAGAAAACCAGGTAAACAAAATCAGCGGAAGCGATAATGTGTTTACCGTACTTCAGGGTTGATGTAGAGTCTGAATCACTGCAGAAGAACACCTCTTGATCTTCTGCTGTATGTCCCAAGTCAACTCTGGTGTTGGGTGGTCAACAATCCCCAGAGTTCTCTCAATCTGCTTCTCTCTAACTCACGTCAAAAGAGGCGCAGGATGTTAGGTTTCCAGAAGCTGAGATGACTATATATATTGGGCTACAGCAGGGACCAGGAGGAGAAATTGGGCTGGGCCTCAATTGAACTTAATTAACCAAGCTTAGCCCAAAGCTTTTAATTAAATCCAATAATAATAATATAGTTCACTAAAATATTATTATTGCACTACCCGTCCAATCCCAAAATTATGTTCTGGGCTCCTTCTTATTATAAGCCCGATAGTCTCCCCATGTTTAAGATATTCAATGTCCATTAATTAATTAAGTTACTGACAACTCAAATTAATTAATATCTCATCCGAGAGTAGTACCACTCAACCTTTTTATCATGCCGGAAATTAATCCACTTGCAAGATTTACATGATAAACCTTATGAGCTCCTCAAGGGGACATCATCAACCTATGACGGACATGGATTCCTTCTACAATCAACAGCACACCATAGATACAGCACTACTTCCCAACTCACCGAGTTTGTTGATTTAATACTTATAAATCTCACCCATTGATGAATCAAAGAAATACATACTGCCCTACGTGTCGAGGTTATTGTATAGGGATTAAGAGCACGAACTTCCATAATAACAGAGATCAAGTTCTACTATATAGTCAGTATAAGAAGAACGATCTCAAGCGGTCCTACTCAATACACACAAGTGCACTAATGTGATTCTATAGTCAAGACAAGCTAATACCGAACCACACTACAACCATACCGATAGAGAGTCCCCGTCTATCTCAGTTGTGAGCATCTGTTTATACTTTATAAGGAAACCGATAATATGATCTTCCGCGTGTTGTCGCACAACATATTATCTACAGTATAAAGTAAATGGACTATTGCATCATGCATATAAAATAAATTATAAGATGCAATAATTTGATCAATGATTCTCATTTCAAATATTGTTATGACATTGTTCATACTAAAGCTAGACTTTTAGTATACAATCCAACAATCTCCCACTTATACTAAAAGACTATGCTGTCATGTCTTCTGCCATACATCTGATTCCTACTTCCACTACACGACCATTAAAAGCTCTCGCCTTAAGGTCCTTGTAAATGGTTTACTAGGTCATCATCCGATGCAATCTAGGCGACAACAACCTTCGCCTCATGATACGATTTCTCGTAGCAGGTGGTACTCGCACTCCATGTGTTTTAATTGCCTTATGGACTTGTGATTTCTTCAAGTTTGCAACTGCACCAATATCATCAATGTAAATTGTGATTACCTTGGGCAAACTTAGAAACACTTCAAAGTCCATCATGAAGTCTCTAGAGTCATATAGATACTTTGGCTGCCTCATAGGCTCCAATTTATCATCTTTCCATGATGGAGTCCGGAGTTTGAAATATATTTCTATATAACACTCCTCCACATTATGACTCTACTTCCTAAAATTAAACACATAACCTTTGAGGAGAATTTACTACAGTCCAATCTGACTAAAAAATCCGAATCTACGTAATCCACAAGAAGCAGTGAATCTGTCCAGTAAGTTCATATATAATTTCCAGTCCTTCTCAGGCACTTTATATATGTCTTACTACAGTTCATCATTCTTGATCCGGGTTACGTTGATACCCACTGTTCATGCGTTAACCAAAACAGATATCCAACTTCGTTCATAGCATTCCATGAATAAACTCATCCGATGGGGAGGAAGGCTCTAATGCCGACGCGCAAGTCTATTCACATGCTAAATGAGTATGGACTGTATCATTTTATGAAACTTGAGATAAGCATAATATCCTTTCTTGTGATCCGTATTACCGTGATCAAAAGGATATATTTTGCCTTTCTTAAGTCCTTCATTTCTACCGCTTTATTAACCGTACCCATACGCCCGATAATACTCTTTCATTGTCTCCAATGAGCAAGATACTATCTACGTATAGTACAAGAAACACCACCACGTTTCCGTCACTCTTTAGAACACACAAGACTCATCCGCTCCTTGATTTAAATCCATGCCACTGGATTATCTAATCAAAACAGATGCTTCACGATCTTAAAGCTTGCTTTAGTCCATCGCTGGACACTTTTAAGCTTACTATCAAAATGCTATTAGTACTTTGCAATGAATTACTCTGGTTGCTTCACATAGATGTTATCCTCAAGACTTCCAATCAGGAAAGCTGTCTTGACATCTATTTGCTGTCCCTCATAATTTAATATGAGCAGCAATAAATAAAAGAATCCGAATCAATTTAAGCATAGCTACCAGCGAATATGTTTCCTCATAATCGAACCATTTCTTTCTGAGTACACTTTTTCGCAACAAGCTTTGCTTTCAAGGTCTTCACCTTTCCATATGATCCTCTTTTATTTTCCTTGACCACTTGCAATGGCTTTTACACCATTTAGTGGTCTTACAAGCTCCCAGACTAAATTTAGAATCCGTAGATTCTATTTCAACATACATTGCAACTTACTAAGATTCCGCATTTTAATCTTGTAGTGCTACGTCGTATCCGTGGGACAATACCATGTTCACTAGGGATCAAGTCTCACGACTCTCCCAAACATATATTTATGAGTTGTCACACAACCCTCCCACTACGACAAGGCACTACATGTATTTGTGTATCAGACGTGACACGCGTTGCAGTTTACCTTGTGGTATATCCTCTTGTACACTTGGTACTTATACTTAGTGTTTTCCTCTCACTTCCTTTAGAACAACTTACACATGGGTTTGTGATTTATTACATAGTCCTTTTCCAAAAATCTAGTTATTGAGTTAACAATTATCCTTTGATCTTTTGGACTAAATAAATCACCCTTCATTTTTCTGGGATATCCCATATACAGACAAACGTTTCACGAATTACTGTATCTAGGGCATATCCATAAATTGAATTTAATTATTTCAAATAATTCATCATCTATCTAATCATAACCATAAGAGCCTTATTCCTTCTATCCTCCACACCATTCAGCTGGGGCATGCCCGGTGTAGACAACTTGAGATTTAATCTCAACTTCTGATTAATAGCTCCTAACTATCCTAAGAGGTATTTACCACCACGGTTAAATCGTAATGACTACCTCTTGCCTGGATAATATTAGGTCCGCTTGAATCAGAATGAACTAATTCCAACATATATATCTTTGGCTCTACACCCCACAGCCTTGAAAAGGCAGTTAATCATTTTTACTTCCAAGCAAGACTCGCAAGTCTGATATTTTCCACTTCAGATAAACCTTACGGTCTATCGGCTATCAACTTTTGAATCCTACTCAAGTAAAATGAATTAGTCTTAGACGCCAAATGTATGTTTAGTTCATCTCCGAAGGTTCCTTTCTCTTACTAATTTTAGAAGATGCATTATTAATTATTATTTATTGCATCTGTGGGATGAACATGATTTAAGAGTATACTTATTATCCACCAACGTACTTTAACGGATTAAAGCCTCATTCCTCATTACTATGACCATGTCATTTAAATGAAATGAAGTGTCAATCCGTTAATGCATAGAAACCGAAATCAAATTCTTTCTATGAAACGTACGTAAAGGCAATTTCTCATAATCAATCGTTTATTCTTATCATGAGATAAATAAACAACTCCCACTGCAATAGCCACTACCTTTGTAGTTTTACCCATGTTTTAACAATCTTATCCTTACTAAGTGATAAAAATTTAGTGATTCTAGTATCTACTGAGTTCGAGTCAGTAGATGCCATCACCAATCATGTTTAAATCATTAGTAAATAAGATATTAAACTTGTTCATATCATGATGAAAATTGGCTTTCTTTTGCCACATGTTTTGTTAGAAGTTTCCCACCATATACAATCTCTCGTATTTCAGGTAGAACTTGCTCAAAACATCCAGGCAAATTGTGAAGAATAAATTGATTTAGGTTTCCCTTTCAATTTCTATTCCAAGCTTTTCCAATTCACTCATCAATTGAACCATGATCTTCTGCCTTTTAATTTACTCAAGTATCTGAAGAGTTACATGAGACCATCATATTTCTATGAACCTCTCATCTCTTCACTAGAGACTTTAATAGGCATCATGAGACGTCCTTTGTGAGAATACACATGTATTTTCTTAAGCAGTAATTTTCAAAACCAAGATTCTTTTCTAATCATCTAATTTGGACAAGTAAAATTAATGTCTTTTAGTTAACAATTAGTGAAATAAAACCATTCAAAATTCAGAGAATCACAAATTAAATTTACTGATCAAATCTTCGAATTTTATTCTTTTATATCGATTCCCTCAAAACAATATAAAATAAAATTCACCGACATCTCAAGCACCGTGAGTCTGCAAGCCACGATAGTGTGGACGTTTACAAACCCGAACATTTACAAGAGAAGGTTTTACCCATTAATTTCATTTGTCAACCTAACTTTATGACAAAATAATTAATAGTCGGTTCCTCTTTAGCCATGCAAATAAAAGCAGTGACTCCGATGGGGAGGATACTTTATTATTTACATCTAAGTGTACACCATTATTTGATCCCAAGTCCGCGGCCCAAGCTTGTGTGCCTTACAGATGGAGAAGTACACACGCGCTCGGATAACTTCCTACAGTCATCAATTACAAGTTTGTACCAGTGAACCGCATATAAACTCATCCGATAGGGAGGAAGGTCTAAGCCAACGCGCAAGTTCATATGCATCACATTACAAACGTAATTATTTAATGAAGTCTGTTCCAGCAATCCATGAATAAACTCATCCGATGGGGAGGAAGGCTCTAATGCCGACGCGCAAGTCTATTCACATTGCTAACAAACCAATAATGGAGGCCGCGGGAATTTATTACCAATCCCCTCTCCCACTTAGTTATTTAATACCGAGGGTTTTAACATGCATATAATATTCCAGAATAAAATATACAACTAAGACATGCTTCTATTAACAGTAATTTAAATAAATAAATCACATAGAACATGCCTTTCACATATACAACAATAATTGACAATTAAATCAATTAATCAGTTATATAACATTAATTAATTGCATAATTAGTGGATCAATCAATTTGGGCCCAAGAGCAACAAATAAGCACCAAATGAGCAGCAGATTAAATAATTAATCAAGCTCATTATCCATGGCCCATAATCTTAACCCAAAATTAAATTAAATCCATCAAGCCCACTAGCACAAAGAGTCCATTAATAAAATTAATTAATCATGCTTGGCCCATTACCCACAATTAATTAAAACCAGCAGTAAAATAGGCCCAGCAACCCACAAGCTTTTAATTAAAATTGGGCCTTTATTTCCAGCCCAAAACCAAATTAAATCCAAGCCCAAGGGGACAGCCCATTAGCATATTTAATTAAATCAGACCCAAAAGCCCAATAACCAAATTAAATAAAATGGAGCCTGTTGCCAGCCCATATCCATTTAATTAAAAAAATAGGCCCAACATATAATAGCAAATAAGGCCATAAGCATAAAAATTGGGCTCATCAAACACAAGCCCAACACAACAGCAAAATAAAGCCCAAAAGCAGCCCAATCCAAATTGAAGCCCTAGGAAACGTCGCCGCCCGCCTCCTCTTCAACCTCCAGGGATTACCGGCCCATCCAGGCGCCACAGCCGCCCCCGGTGCCGCCCACAGCCGACCGGAAATGCGTCATCAGCCCAAGTCGACTCGCTCCCAGCCGCCGTGAACCCGCCCAGGAACGTCGCTGCTGCCACCCGCCACTGATGGTCGACGGTGGAATTCCGACGACGCTACTCATTCAGCCCTCCGCCTTGCTGCTCCACAGGCAGAAGGACCAGCGCCGCCGTGCACCACCGCGTACCGCCGCAGACAGACGAGCTGCGCTCTTCCCTCGCCAATCCCATCGTCCGACGATTTCCGCCACCCCCATCCGCGTCCAGACCGCCTTTGCAGTCCACGCTTCAGAGGCCGCTCCGATTCCATCGCCAGCCACGAACGTACCTGGGAGGACGCTGCGATGATCGACACGCGCTGCCGGATACACGGACTCGTCGAGAGTCAGCGTGAATGCGCCGCCGTCGTTCGTAATTCATCACTCACCGCCGTCGTTCGCGATTCATCACTCGCCGCCGTCGGTCATTTCCAGCGCCGCCGTGACATCTCTGGTCCGGCCAAAGCCACCACCCGTCAGTTGTCGGCGCCGGTCAGACACCGCCGTCACCTCCATCGATGTCCGCATCACTATGTTGTCGTATTCAGTGTGGGTGGACACAGTGATGAGATGATAGTGTGTGTGTGTGATACAGGAATAGGATAATAGAATAATCAACCAAATTCATACCCAATTACATGAATAAGTTACTCATATCATATCCCAAACACACAACCACAGACTGTATGAGGAACACTCGAATGGTACAACATGATTAAAACCAGATTAAATTAATTAATCAAATAATCACAAAAACCCATCCATTCAAATCACGTTTCACCACGAAACCAACGCTCTGATACCAATTGTTGGCAATTGGATCTTATGGTGAACATGATTCAATAAGAAAACCAGGTAAACAAAATCAGCGGAAGCGATAATGTGTTTACCGTACTTCAGGGTTGATGTAGAGTCTGAATCACTGCAGAAGAACACCTCTTGATCTTCTGCTGTATGTCCCAAGTCAACTCTGGTGTTGGGTGGTCAACAATCCCCAGAGTTCTCTCAATCTGCTTCTCTCTAACTCACGTCAAAAGAGGCGCAGGATGTTAGGTTTCCAGAAGCTGAGATGACTAAATATATTGGGCTACAGCAGGGACCAGGAGGAGAAATTGGGCTGGGCCTCAATTGAACTTAATTAACCAAGCTTAGCCCAAAGCTTTTAATTAAATCCAATAATAATAATATAGTCCACTAAAATATTATTATTGCACTACCCGTCCAATCCCAAAATTATGTTCTGGGCTCCTTCTTATTATAAGCCCGATAGTCTCCCCATGTTTAAGATATTCAATGTGTTGGGCAATTGGATCGTGCGGTTCAACGTGCTCCGTTAGGATTAACAGGCAAACAAAATCAGCGGAAGCAATAATGTGTTTACCGTACTTCAGGGTTGATGTAGAGTCTGAATCACTGCAGAAGAACACCTCTTGATCTTCTGCTGTATGTCCCAAGTCAACTCTGGTGTTGGGTGGTCAACAATCCCCAGAGTTCTCTCAATCTGCTTCTCTCTAACTCACGTCAAAAGAGGCGCAGGAAGTTAGGTTTCCAGAAGCTGAGATGACTATATATATTGGGCTACAGCAGGGACCAGGAGGAGAAATTGGGCTGGGCCTCAATTGAACTTAATTAACCAAGCTTAGCCCAAAGCTTTTAATTAAATCCAATAATAATAATATAGTCCACTAAAATATTATTATTGCAATACCCGTCCAATCCCAAAATTATGTTCTGGGCTCCTTCTTATTATGAGCCCGATAGTCTCCCCATGTTTAAGATATTCAATGTCCATTAATTAATTAAGTTACTGAAAACTCTAATTAATTAATATCTCGTCCGAGAGTAGTACCACTCAACCTTTTTATCATGCCGGAAATTAATCCACTTGCAAGATTTACATGATAAACCTTATGAGCTCCTCAAGGGGACATCATCAACCTATGACGGACATGGATTCCTTCTACAATCAACAGCACACTATAGATACAGCACTACTTCCCAACTCACCGAGTTTGTTGATTTAATACTTATAAATCTCACCCATTGATGAATCAAAGAAATACATACTGTCCTACGTGTCGAGGTTATTGTATAGGGATTAAGAGCACGAACTTCAATAATAACAGAGATCAAGTTCTACTATATAGTCAGTATAAGAAGAACGATCTCAGGCGGTCCTGCTCAATACACACAAGTGCACTAATGTGATTCTATAGCCAAGACAAGCTAATACCAAACCACACTACAACCATACCGATAGAGAGTCCCCGTCTATCTCAGTTGTGAGCATCTGTTTATACTTTATAAGGAAACCGATAATATGATTTTCCGCGTGTTGTCGTACAACATATTATCTACAGTATAAAGTAAATGGACTATTGCATCATGCATATAAAATAAATTATAAGATGCAATCATTTGATCAATGATTCTCATTTCAAATATATTGTTATAACATTTTTCATACTAAAGCTAGACTTTTTGTATACAATCCAACAATCTCCCACTTATACTAAAAGACTATGCTGTCATGTCTTCTGCCATACATCTGATTCCTATTTCCACTACACGACCATTAAAAGCTCTCGCCTTAAGGTCCTTGTAAATGGTTTACTAGATCATCATCCGATGCAATCTAGGCGACAACAACCTTCGCCTCATCATACGATTTCTCGTAACAGGTGGTACTCGCGCTCCATGTGTTTAATTGCCTTATGGACTCGTGATTCCTTTAAGTTTGCAACTGCACCATTATCAGCAATATAAATTGTGATAATCTTGGGCAAACTTAGAAACACTTCAAAGTCCATCATGAAGTCTCTAGAGTCATATAGATACTTTGGTTGCCTCATAGGCTCCAATTTATCATCTTTCCATGATGGAGTCCGGAGTCTGAAATATATTTCTATATAACACTCCTCCACATTATGACTCTACTTCCTAAAATTAAACACATAACCTTTGAGGAGAGTTTACTGCCGTCCAATCTGACTAAAAATCCGAATCTACGTAATCCACAAGAAGTAGTGAATCTGTTTAGTAAATCCACATATAATTTCCAGTCCTTCTCAGGCACTTTATATATGTCTTACTACAGTTCATCATTCTTGTTCCGGGTTACGTTGATACCTTCTGTTCATGCGTTCAGCAACACAGATATCCAACTTCGTTCATAGCATTCTTTAGATTAAGCTTCCTTATTCGCCGAAGCATAAGGAACCGCTTTCATCTACTATATCTTCTTCTTGTGTCTCAAAGACACATTTACTAAGATAATTACACATGCTAAACGAGTATGGACTGTATCATTTTATGAAACTTGAGATAAGCATAACATCCTTTCTTGTGATCCGTATTACCGTGATCAAAAGGATATATTTTGCCTTTCTTAAGTCCTTCATCTTTACCGCTTTATTAACCATACCCATACGCCCAATAATACTCTTTCATTGTCTCCAATGAGCAAGATACTATCTACGTATAGTACAAGAAACACCACCACGTTTCCGTCACTCTTTACAACACACAAGACACATCCGCTCATTGATTTAAATCCATGCCACTGGATTACCTAATCAAAACAGATGCTTCACGATCTCAAAACTTGCTTTAGTCCATCGCTGGACAGTTTTAAGCTTACTATCAAAATACTATTAGTACTTTGCAATGAATCACTCTAGTTACTTCACATAGATGTTTTCCTCAAGACTTTCATTCAGGAAAGCTGTCTTGACATCTATATTTGCTGTTCCTCATAATTCAATATGAGCAGCAATAAATAAAAGAATCCGGGTCAACTTAAGCATAGCTACCAGCGAATATGTTCCCTCATAATCGAACCATTTCTTTCTGAGTACACTTATTCGCAACAAGCTTTGCTTCCAAGGTTTTCACCTTTCCGTATGATCCTCTTTTATTTCCTATGACCACTTGCATTGGCTTTTACACCATTTTAGTGATCCTTCAAGCTCCAGACTTTATTTAGAATCCGTAGATTCTATTTCAATATTCATTGCAACTTACTAAGATTCCGCATTTTCAAGTTGTAGTGCTACGTCGTATCCGTGGGACAATACCATGTTCACTAGGGATCAAGTCTTACGACTCTCCCAAAACATATATCATTTGGGTTGTCAAACAACCCTCCCACTACGACAAGGCACTACACGTAATTGTGTATCAGACGTGACACGCGATGCAGTTTACCTTGTGGTATATCCTCTTGTACACTTGGTACTTTTACTTAGTGTTTTCCTCTCACTTCCTTTAGAACAACTTATACATGGGCTTGTGATTTATTACATAGTCCTTTTCCAAAAATCTAGTTATTGAGTTAACAATTACCCTTCGATCTTTTGGACTAAATAAATCACCCTCCATTTTTCTAGGATATCCCATATACAGACAAACGTTTCACGAATTACTGTATCTAGGGCATATCCATAAAACGAATTTAATTATTCCAAATAATTCATCATCTATCTAATCATAATCATAAGAGCCTTATACCTTCTACCCACCACACCATTCAGCTGGGGCAAGCCCGGTGTAGTCTACTTGAGATTTAATCTCTACTTCTGATTAATAGCTCCTAACTATCCCTTGAGGTATTCGCCATCATGATTAAATCGTAATGACGTAATATATTTTCCATGACGCTTCACTGTACCAGCCTTTCAATTCTTGAATTAATCCAAGAACTTAGACATGCAGTGCATCAAATAAATATATTGGTATCCAGAATAATCTTCGAATATTCTTAACCACCTCTTGCCTGGATAATATTAGGTCCGCTTGAATCAGAATGAACTAATTCCAACATATATATCTTTGGCTCTATACCCCAAAGCCTTGAAAAGGCAGTTAATCATTTTTACTTCCAAGTAAGACTCACAAGTCCGATAGTTTCCACTTCAGATAAACCTTACGGTCTATCGGCTATCAACTTTTGAATCCTACTCAAGTAAAATGAATTAATCTTAGACGCCAAATATATGTTTAGTTCATTTCCGAAGGTTCCTTTCTCTTACTTATATTAGAAGATGCATTATTTAATTACAATTTATTGCATCTGTGAGATGTGCATGATTCAAGAGTTTACTTATTATCTATCAACGTACTTTAACGGATTATAGCCTCATTCCTCATCACTATGACCATGTCATTTAAATGAAATGAAGTATTCATCCGTTAATGCATAGAAACTGAAATCAAATTCTTTCTATGAAATGTACGTAAAGACAATTTCTCATAATCAATCGTTTATTCTTATCATGAGATAAATAAACAACTCCCACTGCAATAGTCACTACCTTTGTAGTTTTACCCATGTTATTAACAATCTTATCCTTACTTAGTAATAAACATTTAGTGATTCCAGTATCTACACACTTCGTGTTAATAGATGCCATCACTAATCATGTTTAAACAACTAGTGAATAAGATATTAAACTCGTTCACTTTATGATGAAAATGGCTTTCCTTTGCCACATGTTTTGTCAGAAGTCTCCCACCATATACATCCTCTAGTATTTCAGGAAGAACTTTCTCAAAACATCAAGGCTAAACATGGAGAATAAAATTGATCTAGGTTTCCCTTTCAATTTATACTCCAAGCTTTTCCAATTCATTCATAAAATTCTATCATGATCTTGCGCCTTTTAAATTACTCAAGTATCTGAAGAGTTACATGAGTTCATCATATTTCTATGATCCTCTCATCTCTTCACTAAAGACTTTAATAGGCATCATGAGCTGTCCTTTGAGAGAACACATATTTTCTTAAGCAGTAAATTTCAAAATCACGATTCTTTTCTAATCAACTAATTTGGACAAGTAAATATAATGTCTTTTAGTTAACAATTAGTGAGATAATACCATTCGAAATTCAGAGAATCAGAAATAAATATACTGATCAAAACTTCGAATTTTATCCTTTTATATTGTTTCCCTCAAAACAATATAAAATAAAATTCACCGACATCTCAAGCACCGTGAGTCTGCAAGCCACGTTAGTGTGGACGTTTACAAACCCGAACATTTACAAGAGAAGGTTTTACCCATTAATTTCATTTGTCAACCTAACTTTATGACAAAATAATTAATAGTCGGTTACTCTTTAGCCATGCAAATAATAGCAGTGACTCCGTTGGGGAGGATACTAATTATTTACACCTAAGTGTACACCATTATTTGATCCCAAGTCCACTGCGCGAGCTTATGTGCCTTACAGTTGGAGAAGTACACACGCGCTCGGGTAGCTTCCTACAATCATCAATTATAAGTTTGTACCAGTGTACCGCACACAAACTCATCCGTTAGGGAGGAAGGCCTATGCCAACACGCAAGTTTATGTGCCACATTACAAACAATAATTATTTATGAAGTCTGTACCAGTGATCCGTGAATAAACTCATCCGTTAGGGAGGAAGGCCTATGCCAACACGCAAGTTTACTCACATCACTTACAAACCAATAATGGAGGCCGCGGGAATTTATTACCAATCCCCTCTCCCACTTAGTTATTTAATTACCGAGGGTATTTAACATGCATATAATATTCCAGAATAAAATATACAACTTAGACATGCTTCTATTAACAGCAATTTAAATAAATAAATTACATAGAACATGTCTTACATATATACAACAATAATTGACAATTAAATCAATTAATCAGTTATATAACATTAATTAATTGTATAAATAGTGGATCAATCAATTTTGGCCCAAGAGCAACAAATAAGCACAAAATGGGCAGAAGATTAAATAATTAATCAAGCCCATTATCCATGGCCCATATACTCAACCCAAAATTAAATAAAATCCACCAACCCCACTAGCACAATTAGTCCATTAATATAATTAATTAATTATGCTTGGTCCAATTATCCACAATTAATTAAAAACAGCAATTAATATTGGCCCAGCAGCCCAAAACACATTTTAATTAAATTGGACCCATAAGCCCAACAACCAAATTAAAATAAATTGAGCCAGCCTTTTATTTATTACTGAATTGGGCCCTTATAATTAAACCATCGGCCCATGAACTACAGAATCAAGCCCAAATCCACCTTAATTAAAATAGAGCCCAGCAGCCCAATATCTTTTTGATTAAAGTTTGGGCCCAAATCCCAGCCCAAAACCAAATAAAAAAAAAGAAGCCCAACAAGGCAGCCCAAATACTGCTGCCCTAATCCGCTCAGCCGCAACCTTCATCTTCTTCATACCATACGGAAGTCGCTGCTCGGAGGAAAACTCGGCACCGCTGCTCTCGGCGGTGGTGCCGTCAGCCCACTGCCGTGTACACTCCGCAGCCAAGACCTTCCAGCAGCGTCCGCCAGCCACAGCAAGGGAGGCCCAGCCACGACCTTCCTTTCCAGCGCCTGCAATCGCCCCTGCTGCCACCACAGGCCAGTGTCACCGGCGCAACTTGGCCCCACCGCTGCCGGCTGACGCACTCCCAGCACGCCAGAGACGCTCCGCAGCCGCGCCCGCCTTACACCCCACCACCGATCAACAGTCGCCCGAAGCAGACTGACCAGATCGAGAGCCGTGTCTAGTCGGCAAGGTGCGACGCAGTCCAGCACCGCCGCGCATCCGCGCGATTTCCACATGCCAGCCACCGTTCCCGACGATCGCCGACCATAGCCCACCAGATCCGGCCGAAACCTCCAGCATATCCTTCTCAACATCGCGCCTCGAATCGCCCAGATCCGATCGTAGGGAGAAAAACAAAATCCTTGAAGGATTTGATCAGATCACCTCCTTACCCGATCTAAACTACCGACGACTTTTCGGAAGCAGCTCCGTCAGACGCTGTTGTTCTGATGTTCCGCCGCCGTCGCTTTGTGAGCCTCCAGGTCGCGACGACGCAGCACCCAGACACTCCTCGTCGTGAAGTCGTCGCCGCCGCCAGTTGGACACCCTTCGGCTTTCACCGGGTGGCGACAGGCACAGCCACCATCACCGTTCTGTCCTTCAGCATCACTGTTCGCTTTTGATTTTGATCCAGTCGATGCCGATCATTCCAGGCTTCGACAATCACCAGCCATCGATCACCGGCCATAACACTAACGATCTTTCAGAAGCCGGCCAGAAGCAACGCTGGTCAGCGCCTTCAGCCGGCCGTCGGGCTTCCGTCGTTTTCCAGAGACCACGCGCCGCCGTCTGATTCTTGAAACCCACTCGTGTCGTGTTCACCGAGCGTGTGTGTGAAACATGTCCAAACAGAAAGCATACAGGAACATAACATCCAACAAAAACATAGGATTTCATGGATAATTAAAAAAAATAATCCAAAACCCTTCTGATTATTTACAGATTAATCCATGTAATCATATAACCTTTTTAATACATGCTTTCAATGAACCACAATAAGCAATTACAACTAGATTATATCCAATAATCACATAATCACTTAAAACCCAACCTTACGATTCACGTATCACCACGAAACCAACGCTCTGATACCAATTGTTGGGCAATTGGATCGTGCAGTTCAACGTGCTCCGTTAGGATTAACAGGCAAACAAAATCAGCGGAAGCAATAATGTGTTTACCGTACTTCAGGGTTGATGTAGAGTCTGAATCACTGCAGAAGAACACCTCTTGATCTTCTGCTGTATGTCCCAAGTCAACTCTGGTGTTGGGTGGTCAACAATCCCCAGAGTTCTCTCAATCTACTTCTCTCTAACTCACGTCGAAAGAGGCGCAGGAAGTTAGGTTTCCAGAAGCTGAGATGACTATATATATTGGGCTACAGCAGGGACCAGGAGGAGAAATTGGGCTGGGCCTCAATTGAACTTAATTAACCAAGCTTAGCCCAAAGCTTTTAATTAAATCCAATAATAATAATATAGTCCACTAAAATATTATTATTGCACTACCCGTCCAATCCCAAAATTATGTTCTGGGCTCCTTCTTATTATGAGCCCGATAGTCTCCCCATGTTTAAGATATTCAATGTCCATTAATTAATTAAGTTACTGAAAACTCTAATTAATTAATATCTCGTCCGAGAGTAGTACCACTCAACCTTTTTATCATGCCGGAAATTAATCCACTTGCAAGATTTACATGATAAACCTTATGAGCTCCTCAAGGGGACATCATCAACCTATGACGGATATGGATTCCTTCTACAATCAACAGCACACCATAGATACAGCACTACTTCCCAACTCACCGAGTTTGTTGATTTAATACTTATAAATCTCACCCATTGATGAATCAAAGAAATACATACTGTCCTACGTGTCGAGGTTATTGTATAGGGATTAAGAGCACGAACTTCCATAATAACAGAGATCAAGTTCTACTATATAGTCAGTATAAGAAGAACGATCTCAGGCGGTCCTGCTCAATACACACAAGTGCACTAATGTGATTCTATAGCCAAGACAAGCTAATACCAAACCACACTACAACCATACCGATAGAGAGTCCCCGTCTATCTCAGTTGTGAGCATCTGTTTATACTTTATAAGGAAACCGATAATATGATCTTCCGCGTGTTGTCGTACAACATATTATCTACAGTATAAAGTAAATGGACTATTGCATCATGCATATAAAATAAATTATAAGATGCAATCATTTGATCAATGATTCTCATTTCAAATATATTGTTATAACATTGTTCATACTAAAGCTAGACTTTTTGTATACAATCCAACACAATGTCCATTAATTAATTAAGTTACTGACAACTCAAATTAATTAATATCTCATCCGAGAGTAGTACCACTCAACCTTTTTATCATGCCGGAAATTAATCCACTTTCAAGATTTACATGATAAACCTTATGAGCTCCTCAAGGGGACATCATCAACCTATGACGGACATGGATTCCTTCTACAATCAACAGCACACCATAGATACAGCACTACTTCCCAACTCACCGAGTTTGTTGATTTAATACTTATAAATCTCACCCATTGATGAATCAAAGAAATACATACTGCCCTACGTGTCGAGGTTATTGTATAGGGATTAAGAGCACGAACTTCCATAATAACAGAGATCAAGTTCTACTATATAGTCAGTATAAGAAGAACGATCTCAAGCGGTCCTACTCAATACACACAAGTGCACTAATGTGATTCTATAGTCAAGACAAGCTAATACCGAACCACACTACAACCATACCGATAGAGAGTCCCCGTCTATCTCAGTTGTGAGCATCTGTTTATACTTTATAAGGAAACCGATAATATGATCTTCCGCGTGTTATCGCACAACATATTATCTACAGTATAAAGTAAATGGACTATTGCATCATGCATATAAAATAAATTATAAGATGCAATAATTTGATCAATGATTCTCATTTCAAATATTGTTATGACATTGTTCATACTAAAGCTAGACTTTTAGTATACAATCCAACAGTTGGAATAGTGACTGCTACAGTGATGTGTCGGCTGCTACAGTGATGTGAACAGTGACTTCGACTGCTACAGTGATATGAATAGTGACTTTGCTACAGTGCTTGGCTGCTTGCTTTTTAGAATAGTGAATGGCTGCTTTTGATTGATTCGTCCATCTTTTGACAAAGTGGAAGACAGCTTTTGAATTCGGTACCTGCTTTTGAATAAAATGACCAGAGTGGTTGGTCTGTTTTATCAAAATTATTGAGTACTCGTTTCACCGAGAAACTTCTGACTCAAAATTTTAATAAATCTATCGGATGAGAGGAATTTTGAATTTTTCTTCTTTTCTTTTTGTTTTTCTCTTTTTTCTTTTTCTTTTTCTCTCTTTTTCTTTTCTTTTGAATTTTTCTTTTCTTTCTTTTTCTTTTCTTTTGAATTTTTCTTTTTCTTTTCTTTCTTTTTCTTTTCTTTTGAATTTTCAGAAGATAGTCACAAATCAGGATCACCATATTCTGATTCCTCTGATGAACTTGCTTCTGAATTGTTGTTGCTTGGAGACCACCACCATGTAAAATAGTAGGGTTTGCAAATCTCTTTTGGACTTTGATTAGATCTTCTTTTCCATTGAAGATGTCCAGGAATTCTTCCCTGGATTTCTGTAAAACTTTGAATTTCTGCTATATTCCTTGAAACATCTTTTGAGCATAAAATTGTCTCTTGACGTAAATCTTCTAGATATTCTTCATGAGAATATTTGCTTCTAGCTAATGTTCTTTCCCATGATCTTTGATAACTATTTTGAAATCTTTCATTTGCTACATGTTCCTTTTCGGCCATTTGTCTATACAAAATATTGTAATATTGTTGTATAGAACTATTCTTTCCATCATAGTATTTTGGCCAAAAAGTGCTATTACTCCAATTTTGAATATGGTAAGAAGTACCATCATCAGCTTGAATAAGAGTTCTATTTTGATGGTTGGGTTTGGAATATATACTAGAATCAAATTCTAGTATTGCAGGTGATTTGGAAATGGTTTTATCAAAAGGTTTGGTATAACAAGGGTTTGAATGTAAACACTTAGGAGTCTTTTGGCTATCAAGCTGAGAAAATGAAGGGTTAGAAGCACTAGGGAATTCTGAAAGGATTGGAAAATTTCTAGTATTTCCTAAGGGTTTTGAATAAATTTGAGAAGCTTGAAACTTGGATTCACTCATAATTTTCTGCAGGATTTTGAAGAAACTCTCTAGTTAGGAAATCAGGTAATGAATTATTATCTCCTTTGATATATTCAATATCAAAATCAAAACATGAAAGTATAGCTTGCCATCAAGCAAAGATTTGTTTTGAAACAATATTTTTGACATCTTTTTGTAAAACTTCTTTTGCAGATTTGCAATCAATTCTAAGAAGAAATTTTTTATTGAAAATATCATCTTGGAATTTTGTAATGCACAAAACTATTGAAAGTATTTCTTTTTTGATGGTAGAATAATTCTTTTGGGAATCATTCCAAACGCCAGAATGAAAACGAACAAGTTGTTCAATGAATGTATGAGATGCATGATCATTTTGAATTCTTTGTTTAAGGATACCTCCATAACCAATATCAGAGGCGTCAGTCTCAATAATCATGAATGCCTCAGGTTTAGGTATTCCTAAACAAGGAAGTGACTTAACCTGAACTTTAATCTGTTTAACAATATTAGTATGAATATCAGACCAAGGGTCAGGATTCTTTTTTAATCTTTGAAAAAGAGGTTGACAAATAATTCTGAGTTTAGTAAAGAAGTCAGAAACATAATTTAAACAACCTAAAAATCTTTGTAACTGATTCTTTTCTTTAATCTCATTAGGAAATTTATCAGCAAATTCTATAGCTCTTGAAATAGGTTTTATGGTACCTTTTGAAATGTCATAACCCAAAAATCTAACTTTTGTTTGGAAAATCTTTATCTTTGAAGCAGAAATAACTAGTCCATTCTTTTTGCAAATATAAAGAAAAGTTTTGAGATGTTTGAAATGCTGTTCTATATTTTGAGAAAATATCAAAATATCATCTATGTAAACAATAGAGAAATTTGAATGATCATTGAAAACATCATTCATAATATTTTGAAATTCAGAAGGAGCATTTTTTAGACCAAAAGGCATTACATTCCATTCGTAATGTCCAAAAGGAACTGTGAAAGCAGTTTTGTATTTGTCTTCTTCTCTGATCTATATCTGCCAAAAGCCAGACTTAAGATCGAATTTTGAAAAAATGCATGCTTTATGCAATCTTTTGATTAAATCTCTTTTATTAGGAATAGGATATCTAATCCATTCAAGAACCTCATTGAGTGGTTTGTAATTGATAACGAGTCTGGGGACTCCTCTTTCCTTCTCTGCTTGATTATTAACATAGAAGGCAGGGCAACTCCAAGGAGACTTAGAGGGCCTTATGAGCTTTTTAGAAAGAAGGGATTTGATTTCTTCTTTACAGATGTTAAGAAGATCATGATTCATTTGAATAGGTCTTGCTTTAGTAATAATAGACTTTTCATTGAAACCAGTAATATAAGGTAAAGAAACAATATGCTTCTTTCTTTCCCAGAAAACATTGGGAAGATCAGAGCATACTTCTTTTTTCAAAACATTTTCGAAATTTAAAATTCTGTTTTGAATATCCTTTTTAAGAAGTTCATTTTCAATACGAAAGTAAGAAACTTCTTCTTTGAGAAAATCTATATGAGATTTTTTGAATTTAATAGCATTAATATGAGAAATATAGTAATTTTGAAGAAGAGATACTTCTCTTTCCTTGATAGGATTAACAAATTTGAAATGAATATCTTTTCCCATGATATTGGTAGTAATACCAGTACCATCGACTTTGAAAGGATAAATAATAGTCAAGAAGGGGTTACCCAAAATAATATCTTGACTTAGATTTTTTACAAGAATGAAATTGGTTTTGAAACAATAACCATTATTGCAAATGAAAGCTTTTGAAAGTTTGTATTTAATATGAAGAGGAGTAGCATTAGCTGCCACAAGCCTTTCATTAGTTTTTTCATAATAAATTGAAGGAATAAGACCTTATCTTATGCAATTCTGATCAGCTCCACTATCTATAAGACAGGAAGCACTGATCTGAAAGTCATCAATTATTAAATTTATAATTGAATACCATTTTTGAAAAGCTATGTGTTCGATACTTTGAATAGCTTCATTGTCTGAAGTACTCAATGTAGTATCTATCACTTGGTTTTTTGAAGAGCTTTCAGGAATATCAAAAGTAGGAATATCAAAAGTACTTTTGAAAATAGATAATTTGGTTTCTAAATCCAAATCTTTGGAATGAAGATTATTAATCTCAGAATAGAGGTTTTGAATTTCAGCTTTCAGAGTATTAATCTCTCGCTGAAGATCATTAATAGTAATATCTGTTGTGATTAAAGAAGAGGTAGGACCTTTGTTGAAGAGCTTTGAAATACTGAATGGTTCAATGATAATAGGAGGTTTTTCTTTATTAGGAGGATGATTGTTAAGAACAATATTCCTTAATCTAAGAAGATATTTCTGTTTTTCTTCTAGATCAGGAACTTTATCAATAAGATCGAACAAGAGTTCTTGTTCAGTATTGTCTTTTGAAATGACATTAATGTTTAATGGACAGAATCCTTGACAAGAGGACTTGTCTATTTCAGATTCTGAGCTTGTGAAGACTTCTTCTAAATCAGAACTTGAATTAGAATCATTTGAATATTCATTTTGAGAATTACCATCAGAAATTAATAATGAAGAAATCTTGTCTCTCAGGATTTCATCATCATGAAATATTTCATTAATCTTCTTTTGTAAAGAGCATTCATTAGCTTTATGACCTTTTTTGTGACATTTGAAACAAGTAAATTGAAAATTATCAAAATTCTTTTTAAAAGTTTTTCTTTTTGAAAATTTAGGCCTTTTGTAAAATTTTTCTTTGAAATCATTTTTATAACGTTTTTTAGGAAAATGCTTTGTTTTTAATCTAGAAGAAGGAGCTTGAATCTTTTGTAATCCAAAAGCTTCGCAGAATGAACCAATCTCCTTACGGTATCTATTCTTTTCAGATCCGTACTTAGATTGTATTTTTAATTCTGAACACAAATCTAGTCCTTCTTTTTTGACGAAAGCAAATAATTGACCATATGTAATTGTTTCAAAAGGAATGTCACTTTGACCAGTAGCTTCCTTAAGCTTTTGATGAATTCTTTCACCGAAAAGTTTAGGAAGTCCAGCTATGAATCTTTCTTTCCAAAATGAAGCATTGCAATCATTTCTTTTTAAAATATGAGTGAGGAAAACATCTTTGTACCATCTATAATCAGATAATGTAGGACATCTGATATTAGATAATACAACTTGTGTTGAATCAAGTTCTTCTTTAGGATTACCAATGAAATACATGCCAATAGTGAGTATCAACATGTCACAAGCATCATTCTTTGAAATAATAGTACCATCAGGTTCTTCAACCTCAATGGTATGTTGAAGAATATTTTGTTTGTCGGTGAGAGTAAGGGAGTTATCCCACCAGTTTTTTAACTGACCAGTGAAGCCAGTAACAATGAGAGCGGCGACGCTCTCTTCCTTTTGATTCTGGGCTTTATAAGCAACTCTAGCCATGCCCATTTCTTGAAGAGTATTAAGGATTTCATATTCTGATTTGCCATCAATGTTCCATTCGTGTATTGAATGACCATCATATTTGGCATTGTTTTTGAAATGAGCTCTTTCTTCAAATAGAATATCCGGAGGGGAATATCTATTATTATAAAAAGCTTTTGTTCCAGATTGAAAGCGGATTTTATTAATCTCATTATTATCAGATTCTGATTCATAAGAGATTTTTGATGAAATCTTTTTGGCTTTGTCCAAACAATTAATGTTTGAAACATGAGGAGTAGAGGCTATGTGAGAAGATGAAGTCTCAATAAGTCTTTTTGAGATTTTGTCTATGAGACTGGAGCTAGCAGAGAGCTGCAAATTCTTCTCGATATTAGTGGGAAGGCTCCTCGGAATGAAATGAGGAGTAGAAGTGCTATTTGGGAATTTGGAATCAAAGGGTTTTGAATCTAATTTCACCGATAGGCTATCCACCTGTTCTGCAATAGTATGAAGAATTTGATTTGAAAAATTATTTTGTTCAATAACTTTTTTGACATCCTTAGCAACATCTCCCTCTCCTGTTCGAAAAGGGGTAGCTGGGATTTTACCTTTTTCTAAAGGAGGATGAACAGAGGAAACAATAACACCATTGTCAAGTTCCCATTTTTTGTAAATACTTTTTTGAACATTAATCTGATTTAAAGAATAAACATCATCAGAAATGTTACAAATATTGTTTATTTTGCAATAAGTGTCAAACCAATTTAAAAGAGAAATGTTTGACCTGTATTTGTTTTGAAGTTCTTTTTTCCAAATATCATTTAATTTTATTCGAAATTCTTTGTCAAATTTTAAAAACCAATCTTTTCTAATTGTTTCATCACTGAAACTCTTATAAAGATATTTGAAATTTGGAGTAAAGTTTTCAGAGAAAATCATTGAAATACAATTTTCCATTTGAAAATCAGTAGGAGAACATGCAGTAGGGGAACCTGGGTTAACAGATTCTTGGTAAGATGGAATAGGAGTTTTGAAATTGACTTTGTAGTTTTGATAACCAGAGTTATCAGAAAAAGAGGCTCTGGAATTGATTTCTTGAATCCTGATGTTGGGAACAACATCATTCTGTCTCATAGAGTTGAATCTGAGAAGTATTCTTCCTTCAGAGTCTTCCTCTATTTCGGAGACTTCGTGTCTTTCAATTCCTCTTGGTATTTGAGGATTATTGATTATGAATTCATTGGGAATGGTTATTTCATTCCACTTGAGTCTTTTGGGGACAAAGTAATTAGAGTTGTCTGCTTCTATTTGAAGCATAACAGTTTCTTCTTTGGATGTAGGATGCATAATGAATTTTGGATTGAGCTGTGAAGACATAACGCGAAAATAAACACGATAAATAACAGCAAAGTTTTTGCAAAGATTTTTGAACTCGTTGCTCTGTAAATGAATATCAAGAATTAATGAATCAATTAATAAAGGATCTGTAATATCAACAGAGAAATCAGGAGCACAATTGAAATAAATCGGACCATTGCAAATATTTGTTTGAATCATAGCTAGTAAAGAAGATTTGTATCTTTTTAATCTGTTATCCCTTAAAGCGAGATAAACAGGAGCATCAACACCAATATGAACAAGAGGTTTAATAGCAACTTGAATTAAACCAAAATGAATATATCTGTAACTTTTTTCCAAATATTTTTTAATAGATACTTTGGATAAAAGAGGAAAACTTTGAAATTCTTTTTGAATTGAAATAGTCTCTTCATGAGTTTTGACTGAAAAAGCAGTTTTGAAATCAAGAGTACTAATATGATACATAGTCTCAATTTGTTGTTCAGGTATAGTCCAATTTGAGTAATTATTATCCTGTATATGCAATTCATGCGATTGAACAATATTAGAGCTACTTGAACTGTGTTTCGAAAATAAATTTCTAAATCTTGATGCCATGAATAACTTGTTGTAACAACAATAAGTTCTAATTGTTTTGCTAAAAGTATATGAATATTACTTGTCAACAATAAGTAAGTATTTGCTTTGCTATAAATGCGGGAACACTACCGGGACCTCCAATTCACCAGGCTGACCAACGGATTCACGCTTACCAACACACCTTCTAGTGCAGCAAATAATACTTATGAATCCAGTAAATATTCAGAACCTTAGTTCAACAATTAATACTTATGAAATTATCACAAGTATTCAGTAATCAAAATTTTTGAAATTATTTTTTCGTATCACAACCAAACAGGCTCTGATACCATTGGGGACAAGGATCGGCACGAACAGGATAATTGTATTTCAATGATTTTCTCTGAAAACTTTACTCCAAATTTCAAATATCTTTATAAGAGTTTCAGTGATGAAACAATTAGAAAAGATTGGTTTTTAAAATTTGACAAATTTAATCATGCTCATGTTTAGCCTAATAGGCTAAACTATTTATGTGTTGATCCATGACTATCTATAATGTTAACATGGTAATAATATGATTTATGTATAGATGAAAACTGATATAATTTTAAAGGTATGATTACTTATATTAACTGGCCTTATTTTATAATTACTGCTTAAATATGTTTTTCCTGTTTGTCCAGTTTAGCCGATTGATAGGCGTTTTAGGACGTTTTTGGAGATTATTATTTAAGTATAATTTGTTTAATAAGATGCCGGTTAGTTTCTTAATCTGTAATATCCTTATTAGAAAGGTTATTAGTCGATCCTGTCATAGATGGTATCAGAGCCTTGGTAATTTTTATAGATATGTCTTGGATTAACACATAGTTAATCATGAATAATTTCATGAACTTGATTAATAAGAATAATAATATTAAAAATAGTAAGAATGAAGAATATGATATGCCTAAGAATTTGGATCTACTTAATAAGTGGACAATTCCTAAAATTGAACCCAGGTTAATATATAAATTGGGTACTTTTGAGAAATTAGGATTACTTCAGGTAGTTAAAACTACTGAGGAATCAATTTCATTAGATAATAATGAAATGATTATTAAATTATTATCCGATAAGGATATTGATAAATATAGAAATGAATACAATTTCCTTCATATAGGATTGGTTCAGATTGCTTTTAAACCTTTAACCTTAAAAGGTTTACCAGAAAGCTTTATAGCAGCTTTAAGAGATGGTAGAAATCTTAATTGGAGACAATCTTTAATGGGTATTATACAATCCAGTTTGACCAATGGTCCAGTATACTTTAATGTATACCCGAATTTACAATTATCATTATCTGATGTTAATATACTAGATGCATTAACATTAAATGTTAAAACTAATGGTTATAATTATCTTCCTGGAACAGAAACTATTTGTGTATGTTACAGGATATATTATAAACCTTTAGTCACATTAAATCCTCATTGTAGAATGATGGATTATAAAAATGAGACTATTATTATTGAGACTAATTTTAACAGGTCTAATATCATGACCCGAAGACCTATTAAATGGGAAGAAATAGAATTTCCAGAAAATTGGAAAATTGAACAGGCTGTACCAGTTCAAACACAGGTGCAAGACCATAATAATATATTGGAAATAATACAAAGTACGGAAGGATCTGTTAATATACAATTTGAATCAAATAAGATTCAGAAAAGTATTTCAATGAGAAATTATATTTCTCCAATTGATTACAGGGTTGAAACCCCTAGAGCTTCTACTTCTCAAATAAGAGAAAATAGAGCTTTTACATATCAAGAAAAAGAAGAAATATCTTCAGATGAGATAGAATCTGTAACAGGATTAAATCCTGAAATAAAGAAATTATATATAAATAAAAATAATATTGTCAAAGAAACAAATAGAATGGAACCGACAATGTCGGAAATGTATGAATCTATATAATTTATGGATTTTGAAGAAATAATAGATTTCAGTCCTGGTTCTAAAGCCAGAAAAATTATTTCTGAAGAATTTAAAGGTGAAGGTTATACACCTTTCAGAGATTGGTTTTTTGATAATTTTACTAATAATGAAATTAGTAAATTTCAAGATGAGTTTTATAAAACTTGTAAAGAAAAAAAATATGATAATACCATTTGCAGCATGGTTTATAGAAACATATGTTAAGAATTATATTCTTATTCTGGAAAGAAATTATACTTTGCAAAATGGTTCAGTGGTTGCAGGAATATATCCCCCACAGCAACCATTTAAGATTAATGATTTAAATTTCTTAGCATTTGCTAAATTAATTGAAGATGATACGCTTCAAGTTACATGTAAACATATTAATAGTATGTTTAAAGGACAAAATTATACTAATTTATCCTTAGTAATAATTTGTGAACAAATTAATTCGATCCATGAAAAATTGGATTTAATTATTACTAAAATTAATAGTAAATCTCTTGATAAGGGAAAAGAAATTGTTGAAAATAAGGAAAAAGCTTCTACATCAGAAGTTTATAATGTTCCTATAAAAAAGGAAATATTTCCTAGTTTTCAACCCCCTCCAATAATTTCTAATTTTAAAACTCAACCATTATATGAGTTAGAAAAATATCTTGAAGAAAAGTTTGATAAACTTAGTATAAGAACTCTGGATAAAGAGTTAGATGATGATTTGATAGAAAATCCAGAATATAAAAAGGTTTTTCAAGATCAAATTAATAAACTCCATAATAAATGGGCAGATAGACCCATTCAAAGTAAATTCTATTATAATAGACCTACTCCTATGGATGTATTACATGAAGAATACACTGATACAATTGATATCAGTTATTCTGGTAATAAGATTTATGAGTGGAATATTGATGGATATTCTAATAAACAGATTTATAATACTGTTCATAGAATGTTGATGTATTCTACAATATGTAAGAATAGTCAAAATACTGACAAAACTATCGCAGCAATGATAATAGCTGGATTTACAGGCCAACTTAAAGGTTGGTGGGATAATTATTTAAATCCACAGGATAGAGATAATATTTTGAATGCTACAAAATAAGAAGATAATAAAATTCTTGAAACTGCAGTATATACATTAGCAGTAAATGTAATTGAACATTTTACAGGAAGATTTAGTGATAATAGTGACACTATTAGAACATTATTACAAAATCTACGATGTAGAACACTTTCTGATTTTAGATGGTATAAAGATACTTTCCTAAGCAGAGTGATGGAATTACCAGAGTGTAATAATACTCATTGGAAATCCAAATTTGTTGATGGATTGCCAAGCTTATTCGCTGAAAGAATAAGAAAAACAATAAAGGGTGATAATATTACCATTCCTTATGAAAAATTTACATATGGAGCTCTAATAGACACTTGTATTCAAGAAGGATTGGCTTTATGTAATGAAATAATGTTAAATCAACAATTAAAAAGACAAAGTTTCTTAGAAAAGAAACAATTGGGAGAATTTTGTCAACAATTTGGATTGGATAATCCTTCGTCCAGTAAAAGTAAAAAGGAAAAGATTTATAAATCTAAACATAGGAGACATTCTCCTAAACATATTGAAAGAAAAAAGAAAAGAAGGGAAGATAATTTCCAAAAGAAAAATGAATTCCAAAAGAAAGCATATATGAAAAGATTCAATAAGAATCAAAAAAGATATTGTACAATATGTAAAAGAAAAGGTCATACCAATGAATTTTGTTGGACAAAGAAAAGAATTTCTAATTTAGAAATTCCTGATGATATAAAAAATATAATAATACAATCTTTAATAGAAAAATCTGAATCGGAGGAATCAGAATCAGAAATTTCTATTACTTCTGAATCAGAAGAAGAGATTATAAGGAATTTAGATAATGAAGAATTCTCTGAATCAGAGGAATGTGAACCTTGTAAAGAAGGATTAATATGTCCTAAAGAAATAAATAATATTGATCATAATCAATCTGAATCTTATAAAATTATGTCTCAATTCTCTAATATGAGTATTAATGTTTTGGATTCTCAAAATATTTTTGAGTTATTAAAATTAATAAAAGATCCTTTATTAAGAACGAAAATAATTGATGAATTGGGAAATGGAGAGAATGCTTTTACATCTACTTCTAATAAAGAAGAAGAAAAGATAAACAATATTCTTAATAAGAATAAATCTTATAATATGTCAGAGGTTATGAACCAATTAAAAATGAAGCATCAAAGTCAAAGAGATATATCTCTACCAGATATTTATAAAGAGATTAATAATCTGAAAGAAGAAATAAAATTCTTAAAAAATGAAAATTTTATTCAAGAATCTAGAATATCTAGATTAGAGAATGATATTAAAGGTAAAAATATTATTCAACCAAACATTCAGAATAATTTACCTATAATAGAAAAGGATAATTTTCTATCTACAATTGAGACAGTTATATCTCAAAAATGGTATATAAAAATATCATTGTTAATTGATAATCATTATACAAAATCATTTATTGCTCTAGTTGACAGTGGAGCAGATTTAAATGTTATTCAGGAAGGATTAATTCCTACTAGATATTTTCATAAAACAAGTCATACTTTATGGCATGCTGGTGGTGATAAACTCCAGATAGAATATAAGATTCCTAAAGCTTATGTATGCATTAATAATAAGTGCATTTCGCAAAGTTTTATAGTTGCAAAAAATATTTCTAACCAAATTATACTTGGTACACCATTTTTAAATAATATTTATCCCATAAAAAATATTGATAATGAAGGGATTATTGGTACTTTCCAAGGTAATAATATTTTCCTTGAATTTATAGTCGAACCAATTACTAAAAAATTACATAGTCTTTATGATAATATTAAGGCTAAGCAAAATCAAATAGGATTTTTGAAACAAGAGATTAATATTGTTACTATTAATGAACAATTAAAAAATCCTAAATTACAGGATAAGATTGGTATTCTGAAAAATAAATTTTCATTAGAAATATGTAATGACCATCCCAATGCTTTTTGGGATAGAAAAAAACATATTATATTTCTTCCATATGAAGAAGATTTTGATGAAAAGAATATTCCGACAAAGGCTAGACCTTGTCAAATGAATTCAGAATATTTAGAATTATGTAAAAAAGAAATAGAATCTTTATTACAGAAGGGACTAATAAGTCATTCTCAATCACCGTGGTCATGTACTGCATTTTATGTTAATAAACATTCTGAGATAGAAAGAGGTGTCCCAAGATTGGTAATAAATTATAAACCTCTTAATAAAGTTTTAAAATGGATTAGACATCCAATCCCTAATAAAAAGGATTTATTAGATAGACTTTATGATGGTCTAATATTTTCAAATTTTGATTTGAAGTCAGGATATTGGCAAATTCAAATTAATAAATCTGATAGATATAAAACAGCATTTAATGTTCCAATTGGACATTATGAATGGAATGTAATGCCGTTTGGACTTAAAAATGCTCCTTCTGAATTTCAGAAGATAATGAATGATATATTTACTCCTTATAGTGAGTTTATAATTGTTTATATTGATGATATTTTGATTTATTCAAAGACTATTGAAATGCATTTTAAGCATTTACATATTTTTAAATCTTTGATTAAACAAAATGGTCTAGTAATATCTAAACCAAAAATGGATTTATTTCAAACTAGAATAAAATTTCTAGGACATTTTATTGAAAAAGGAAATATAATTCCTATTAATAGGAGTATAAATTTTGCTGAGAAATTTCCAGATATTATAACTGATAAAACTCAGTTACAAAGATTTTTAGGAAGTTTGAATTATATTGCTCCTTATTATCATAATTTAGTAAAAGATACGGCTATCTTATATGATAGATTAAAAAAGGATCCTAAACCTTGGACTGATAGTCATACTAATGCAGTTAAGAAAATCAAGGATAATGTTAAAACATTACCATGTTTAATGATTAGCAATCCCAATTGGGAAAATTTTATAGAAACCGATGCTTCTGATATAGGATTTGGGGGAATTCTTACCCAGAAAAATCCAGATAATAAACAAATACATTTAATTAGATTCCATTCTGGAAAATGGAATAATGCTCAAAAGAATTATGCTACAGTTGCTAAAGAAATTCTTGCAATTGTAAAATGTGTTTTAAAATTTCAAGATGATTTATATAATCAGAAATTTACTATTGTTACTGATTGTAGTGCAGCTAAATTTATGTTTAATAAAGATTTTAAACATGATGTTTCTAAGCAAATGTTTGCTAGATGGCAGGCTCATTTAGCCCCTTTTGATTTTAATATTGTTTATAAAAAAGGAGAAGATAATAATCTTCCAGATTTTCTAACCCGTGAATATTTTAATTGCAGGAATGAAACAGGGTAGCGGATCTTCCTCTCCATGGAGAGGAAGAGGAGGAAGGAGTGGGGGTTATACCCCTAATACTCCTAAAGACAAAGGAAAATCCCATGAGATTATATCTCAGCATGGGAAAAGAAAACTTGTGAACAAAAATTTGTCACAAGAATTTGAGGATATGGATACTGAAAGGAGTGATACTCCTACTGAGACTACTTTTGCTAATATAGTAGCAAACATTAATTTTAATGAAAAATATTTCAGAAAAGATCATGAAGAAATAATTTTTAAATTGGAAGATAGGGATCTCAAATGGAGTGAGGACCCATGGTTTTTAATGAATAGATATTTAGATAATGGTTCTAATGAGATGAGAACTTATAAGTCTCGTGCTTATTATGAACAGATACTAATTAAAAGTGGAAGCTGTGATATTAAACATTTCACTTCTGGAGGAAATGAGGAAGTTTATAACTTCAGCAAAGTATTAATAAAAAAGATCATATCTATGGAAGAATGGGGAATTTCACCCCTAAGAGAGAAATCAATGCAACATGATACTACCAAGGCAGTAATTAAATATAATTATTGGGATTACTGCGATGCTTTTGAAAAATTTTTAAACAATGAAAATGATAAAAAACATCATACATGGTTTATTAAAATATGTTCAAAAGTTTATGATTTGGAAATTCCAAATTGGTTTATTCATTGGTGCAATTGTTATGGCCCAATACCAGAGATATTGCCAGGAGATACCCGAGAATGTTTTATAAAATGGGTAGATGTATCTCCCAAAATGATTGAAAGACAAAATTCAAAAATTGTAATAGAAGGTATAGCTTCTTGTTACTTTTTTATAGAATTTTCGATTCCATGGATATTAAAATGGAAACCAGAATTTGGTCATACCAGAACAGGTATCCCCTGTTTATACAGAGCTTATCATGTAAAGTTCTGGGATAAATTGGTGGAAATTGATCCCCTTACTGGAAGAATGAATGGAGAGGAAACATTTTCTCTAATAGAGAAACAAGTATGTTCATATGAAGAACAAATGAAAAATAATCAATCATCATCGCCTTTCGATTATATCATTAATAAGGCAAAAATGAGATCTAAAAATTTGACCCCTGAACAGATGATAGCTGCATATGTCAAAGAAATGAAAAAGAGCTTGATATCTCAATTCAAAAGAGATAAAGAAGATTCTGCAGCATCTGAAGAAATGCAAGATGCTCAAGATCCTAATGAAGATCTTAATGAAGTCAGTATAGATGATATATTTGACTCATTAAATGATACCTTAATTGACAAATTTGCATCAAGAAAAGAAGGATCTTCTTCCTCAAAGAAATCGGGAGAAAAATAGGTCTAAATCAAGATGGTGTCACTGCTTACGTAATGAATAGTAAAGCAGTCAGACAAGACACTGTTCATAAACAGTGAAAGCAGCCGGACAGGTTACTGTTCATCAATAGTAGAACACTGTTCATCAACAGTAGAATACTGTTCATTTTTTGACTTTTTACAGGAATATTACTGTACAAGCCAAAAATTTTGGCTTTTTACTGTTCATTTACGCGTTTTCTACTGTAGGGACGCGTTTTTGTTTTGTATAAATAGGTTGATAGTTTTCATTTGTTAGATATCGATCAGAAGAACTCCCCCTTCTCTCTCTGATCAGCTTTGTAAGCTCATGTGTTGAGCATCCCCCTCTTTTGTAATATATAAGTTTGTTATTAATAAAAATCTACTTCTATTGGTGAAATCTAAGTAAGTAATTCTTAGTTTTAATTTTTGAATTTTGTATTTATTTATTTAATCATGCTCATGTTTAGCCTAATAGGCTAAACTATTTATGTGTTGATCCATGACTATCTATAATGTTAACATGGTAATAATATGATTTATGTATAGATGAAAACTGATATAATTTTAAAGGTATGATTACTTATATTAACTGGCCTTATTTTATAATTACTGCTTAAATATGTTTTTCCTGTTTGTCCAGTTTAGCCGATTGATAGGCGTTTTAGGACGTTTTTGGAGATTATTATTTAAGTATAATTTGTTTAATAAGATGCCGGTTAGTTTTTTAATCTGTAATATCCTTATTAGAAAGGTTACTATGTGTTAATCCAAGACATATCTATAAAAATTACCAAGGCTCTGATACCATCTATGACAGGATCGACTGATAACCTTTCTAATAAGGATATTACAGATTAAAAATAGTAAGAATGAAGAATATGATATGCCTAAGAATTTGGATCTACTTAATAAGTGGACAATTCCTAAAATTGAACCCAGGTTAATATATAAATTGGGTACTTTTGAGAAATTAGGATTACTTCAGGTAGTTAAAACTACTGAGGAATCAATTTCATTAGATAATAATGAAATGATTATTAAATTATTATCCGATAAGGATATTGATAAATATAGAAATGAGTACAATTTCCTTCATATAGGATTGGTTCAGATTGCTTTTAAACCTTTAACCTTAAAAGGTTTACCAGAAAGCTTTATAGCAGCTTTAAGAGATGGTAGAAATCTTAATTGGAGACAATCTTTAATGGGTATTATACAATCCAGTTTGACCAATGGTCCAGTATACTTTAATGTATACCCGAATTTACAATTATCATTATCTGATGTTAATATACTAGATGCATTAACATTAAATGTTAAAACTAATGGTTATAATTATCTTCCTGGAACAGAAACTATTTGTGTATGTTACAGGATATATTATAAACCTTTAGTCACATTAAATCCTCATTGTAGAATGATGGATTATAAAAATGAGACTATTATTATTGAGACTAATTTTAACAGGTCTAATATCATGACCCGAAGACCTATTAAATGGGAAGAAATAGAATTTCCAGAAAATTGGAAAATTGAACAGGCTGTACCAGTTCAAACACAGGTGCAAGACCATAATAATATATTGGAAATAATACAAAGTACAGAAGGATCTGTTAATATACAATTTGAATCAAATAAGATTCAGAAAAGTATTTCAATGAGAAATTATATTTCTCCAATTGATTACAGGGTTGAAACCCCTAGAGCTTCTACTTCTCAAATAAGAGAAAATAGAGCTTTTACATATCAAGAAAAAGAAGAAATATCTTCAGATGAGATAGAATCTGTAACAGGATTAAATCCTGAAATAAAGAAATTATATATAAATAAAAATAATATTGTCAAAGAAACAAATAGAATGGAACCGACAATGTCGGAAATGTATGAATCTATATAATTTATGGATTTTGAAGAAATAATAGATTTCAGTCCTGGTTCTAAAGCCAGAAAAATTATTTCTGAAGAATTTAAAGGTGAAGGTTATACACCTTTCAGAGATTGGTTTTTTGATAATTTTACTAATAATGAAATTAGTAAATTTCAAGATGAGTTTTATAAAACTTGTAAAGAAAAAAATATGATAATACCATTTGCAGCATGGTTTATAGAAACATATGTTAAGAATTATATTCTTATTCTGGAAAGAAATTATACTTTGCAAAATGGTTCAGTGGTTGCAGGAATATATCCCCCACAGCAACCATTTAAGATTAATGATTTAAATTTCTTAGCATTTGCTAAATTAATTGAAGATGATACGCTTCAAGTTACATGTAAACATATTAATAGTATGTTTAAAGGACAAGATTATACTAATTTATCCTTAGTAATAATGGGTGAACAAATGAAAAATTGGATTTAATTATTACTAAAATTAATAGTAAATCTCTTGATAAGGGAAAAGAAATTGTTGAAAATAAGGAAAAAGCTTCTACATCAGAAGTTTATAATGTTCCTATAAAAAAGGAAATATTTCCTAGTTTTCAACCCCCTCCAATAATTTCTAATTTTAAAACTCAACCATTATATGAGTTAGAAAAATATCTTGAAGAAAAGTTTGATAAACTTAGTATAAGAACTCTGGATAAAGAGTTAGATGATGATTTGATAGAAAATCCAGAATATAAAAAGGTTTTTCAAGATCAAATTAATAAACTCCATAATAAATGGGCAGATAGACCCATTCAAAGTAAATTCTATTATAATAGACCTACTCCTATGGATGTATTACATGAAGAATACACTGATACAATTGATATCAGTTATTCTGGTAATAAGATTTATGAGTGGAATATTGATGGATATTCTAATAAATAGATTTATAATACTGTTCATAGAATGTTGATGTATTCTACAATATGTAAGAATAGTCAAAATACTGACAAAACTATCGCAGCAATGATAATAGCTGGATTTACAGGCCAACTTAAAGGTTGATGGGATAATTATTTAAATCCACAGGATAGAGATAATATTTTGAATGCTACAAAACAAGAAGATAATAAAATTCTTGAAACTGCAGTATATACATTAGCAGTAAATGTAATTGAACATTTTACAGGAAGATTTAGTGATAATAGTGATACTATTAGAACATTATTACAAAATCTACGATGTAGAACACTTTCTGATTTTAGATGGTATAAAGATACTTTCCTAAGCAGAGTGATGGAATTACCAGAGTGTAATAATACTCATTGGAAATCCAAATTTGTTGATGGATTGCCAAGCTTATTCGCTGAAAGAATAAGAAAAACAATAAAGGGTGATAATATTACCATTCCTTATGAAAAATTTACATATGGAGCTCTGATACCATCTATGACAGGATCGACTGATAACCTTTCTAATAAGGATATTACAGATTAAGAAACTAACCGGCATCTTATTAAACAAATTATACTTAAATAATAATCTCCAAAAACGTCCTAAAACGCCTATCAATCGGCTAAACTGGACAAACAAGAAAAACATATTTAAGCAGTAATTATAAAATAAGGCCAGTTAATATAAGTAATCATACCTTTAAAATTATATCAGTTTTCATCTATACATAAATCATATTATTACCATGTTAACATTATAGATAGTCATGGATCAACACATAAATAGTTTAGCCTATTAGGCTAAACATGAGCATGATTAAATAAATAAATACAAAATTCAAAAACTAAAACTAAGAATTACTTACTTAGATTTCACCAATAGAAGTAGATTTTTATTAATAACAAACTTATATATTACAAAAGAGGGGGATGCTCAACACATGAGCTTACAAAGCTGATCAGAGAGAGAAGGGGGAGTTCTTCTGATCGATATCTAACAAATGAAAACTATCAACCTATTTATACAAAACAAAAACGCGTCCCTACAGTAGAAAACGCGTAAATGAACAGTAAAAAGCCAAAATTTTCGGCTTGTACAGTAATATTCCTGTAAAAAGTCAAAAAGTGAACAGTATTCTACTGTTGATGAACAGTATCTACTGTTGATGAACAGTAACCTGTCCGGCTGCTTTCACTGTTTATGAACAGTGTCTTGTCTGGCTGCTTTACTATTCATTACGTAAGCAGTGACACCATCTTGATTTAGACCTATTTTTCTCCCGATTTCTTTGAGGAAGAAGATCCTTCTTTTCTTGATGCAAATTTGTCAATTAAGGTATCATTTAATGAGTCAAATATATCATCTATACTGACTTCATTAAGATCTTCATTAGGATCTTGAGCATCTTGCATTTCTTCAGATGCTGCAGAATCTTCTTTATCTCTTTTGAATTGAGATATCAAGCTCTTTTTCATTTCTTTGACATATGCAGCTATCATCTGTTCAGGGGTCAAATTTTCAGATCTCATTTTTGCCTTATTAATGATATAATCGAAAGGCGATGATGATTGATTATTTTTCATTTGTTCTTCATATGAACATACTTGTTTCTCTATTAGAGAAAATGTTTCCTCTCCATTCATTCTTCCAGTAAGGGGATCAATTTCCACCAATTTATCCCAGAACTTTACATGATAAGCTCTGTATAAACAGGGGATACCTGTTCTGGTATGACCAAATTCTGGTTTCCATTTTAATATCCATGGAATCGAAAATTCTATAAAAAAGTAACAAGAAGCTATACCTTCTATTACAATTTTTGAATTTTGTCTTTCAATCATTTTGGGAGATACATCTACCCATTTTATAAAACATTCTCGGGTATCTCCTGGCAATATCTCTGGTATTGGGCCATAACAATTGCACCAATGAATAAACCAATTTGGAATTTCCAAATCATAAACTTTTGAACATATTTTAATAAACCATGTATGATGTTTTTTATCATTTTCATAGTTTAAAAATTTTTCAAAAGCATCGCAGTAATCCCAATAATTATATTTAATTACTGCCTTGGTAGTATCATGTTGCATTCATTTCTCTCTTAGGGGTGAAATTCCCCATTCTTCCATAGATATGATCTTTTTTATTAATACTTTGCTGAAGCTATAAACTTCCTCATTTCCTCCAGAAGTGAAATGTTTAATATCACAGCTTCCACTTTTAATTAGTATCTGTTCATAATAAGCACGAGACTTATAAGTTCTCAACTCATTAGAACCATTATCTAAATATCTATTCATTAAAAACCATGGGTCCTCACTCCATTTGAGATCCCTATCTTCCAATTTAAAAATTATTTCTTCATGATCTTTTCTGAAATATTTTTCATTAAAATTAATGTTTGCTACTATATTAGCAAAAGTAGTCTCAGTAGGAGTATCACTCCTTTCAGTATCCATATCCTCAAATTCTTGTGACAAATTTTTGTTCACAAGTTTTCTTTTCCCATGCTGAGATATAATCTCATGGGATTTTCCTTTGTCTTTAGGAGTATTAGGGGTATAACCCCCACTCCTTCCTCCTCTTCCTCTCCATGGAGAGGAAGATCCGCTACCCCGTTTCATTCCTGCAATTAAAATATTCACGGGTTAGAAAATCTGGAAGATTATTATCTTCTCCTTTTTTATAAACAATATTAAAATCAAAAGGGGCTAAATGAGCCTGCCAGCTAGCAAACATTTGCTTAGAAACATCATGTTTAAAATCTTTATTAAACATAAATTTAGCTGCACTACAATCAGTAACAATAGTAAATTTCTGATTATATAAATCATCTTGAAATTTTAAAACACATTTTACAATTGCAAGAATTTCTTTAGCAACTGTAGCATAATTCTTTTGAGCATTATTCCATTTTCCAGAATGGAATCTAATTAAATGTATTTGTTTATTATCTGGATTTTTCTGGGTAAGAATTCCCCCAAATCCTATATCAGAAGCATCGGTTTCTATAAATTTTTCCCAATTGGGATTGCTAATCATTAAACATGGTAATGTTTTAACATTATCCTTGATTTTCTTAACTGCATTAGTATGACTATCAGTCCAAGGTTTAGGATCCTTTTTTAATCTATCATATAAGATAGCCGTATCTTTTACTAAATTATGATAATAAGGAGCAATATAATTCAAACTTCCTAAAAATCTTTGTAACTGAGTTTTATCAGTTATAATATCTGGAAATTTCTCAGCAAAATTTATACTCCTATTAATAGGAATTATATTTCCTTTTTCAATAAAATGTCCTAGAAATTTTATTCTAGTTTGAAATAAATCCATTTTTGGTTTAGATATTACTAGACCATTTTGTTTAATCAAAGATTTAAAAATATGTAAATGCTTAAAATGCATTTCAATAGTCTTTGAATAAATCAAAATATCATCAATATAAACAATTATAAACTCACTGTAAGGAGTAAATATATCATTCATTATCTTCTGAAATTCAGAAGGAGCATTTTTAAGTCCAAACGGCATTACATTCCATTCATAATGTCCAATTGGAACATTAAATGCTGTTTTATATCTATCAGATTTATTAATTTGAATTTGCCAATATCCTGACTTCAAATCAAATTTTGAAAATATTAGACCATCATAAAGTCTATCTAATAAATCCTTTTTATTAGGGATTGGATGTCTAATCCATTTTAAAACTTTATTAAGAGGTTTATAATTTATTACCAATCTTGGGACACCTATTTCTATCTCAGAATGTTTATTAACATAAAATGCAGTACATGACCACGGTGATTGAGAATGACTTATTAGTCCCTTCTGTAATAAAGATTCTATTTCTTTTTTACATAATTCTAAATATTCTGAATTCATTTGACAAGGTCTAGCCTTTGTCGGAATATTCTTTTCATCAAAATCTTCTTCATATGGAAGAAATATAATATGTTTTTTTCTATCCCAAAAAGCATTGGGATGGTCATTACATATTTCTAATGAAAATTTATTTTTCAGAATACCAATCTTATCCTGTAATTTAGGATTTTTTAATTGTTTATTAATAGTAACAATATTAATCTCTTGTTTCAAAAATCCTATTTGATTTTGCTTAGCATTAATATTATCATAAAGACTATGTAATTTTTTAGTAATTGGTTCGACTATAAATTCAAGGAAAATATTATTACCTTGGAAAGTACCAATAATCCCTTCATTATCAATATTTTTTATGGGATAAATATTATTTAAAAATGGTGTACCAAGTATAATTTGGTTAGAAATATTTTTTGCAAGTATAAAACTTTGCGAAATGCACTTATTATTAATGCATACATAAGCTTTAGGAATCTTATATTTTATCTGGAGTTTATCACCACCAGCATGCCATAAAGTATGACTTGTTTTATGAAAATATCTAGTAGGAATTAATCCTTCCTGAATAACATTTAAATCTGCTCCACTGTCAACTAGAGCAATAAATGATTTTGTATAATGATTATCAATTAACAATGATATTTTTATATACCATTTTTGAGATATAACTGTCTCAATTGTAGATAGAAAATTATCCTTTTCTATTATAGGTAAATTATTCTGAATGTTTGGTTGAATGATATTTTTACCTTTAATATCATTCTCTAATCTAGATATTCTAGATTCTTGAATAAAATTTTCATTTTTTAAGAATTTTATTTCTTCTTTCAGATTATTAATCTCTTTATAAATATCTGGTAGAGATATATCTCTTTGACTTTGATGCTTCATTTTTAATTGGTTCATAACCTCTGACATATTATAAGATTTATTCTTATTAAGAATATTGTTTATCTTTTCTTCTTCTTTATTAGAAGTAGATGTAAAAGCATTCTCTCCATTTCCCAATTCATCAATTATTTTCGTTCTTAATAAAGGATCTTTTATTAATTTTAATAACTCAAAAATATTTTGAGAATCCAAAACATTAATACTCATATTAGAGAATTGAGACATAATTTTATAAAATTCAGATTGATTATGATCAATATTATTTATTTCTTTAGGACATATTAATCCTTCTTTACAAGGTTCACATTCCTCTGATTTAGAGAATTCTTCATTATCTAAATTCCTTATAATCTCTTCTTCTGATTCAGAAGTAATAGAAATTTCTGATTCTGATTCCTCCGATTCAGATTTTTCTATTAAAGATTGTATTATTATATTTTTTATATCATCAGGAATTTCTAAATTAGAAATTCTTTTCTTTGTCCAACAAAATTCATTGGTATGACCTTTTCTTTTACATATTGTACAATATCTTTTTTGATTCTTATTGAATCTTTTCATATATGCTTTCTTTTGGAATTCATTTTTCGTTTGGAAATTATCTTCCCTTCTTTTCTTTTTTCTTTCAATATGTTTAGGAGAATGTCTCCTATGTTTAGATTTATAAATCTTTTCCTTTTTACTTTTACTGGACGAAGGATTATCCAATCCAAATTGTTGACAAAATTCTCCCAATTGTTTCTTTTCTAAGAAACTTTGTCTTTTTAATTGTTGATTTAACTTTATTTCATTACATAAAGCCAATCCTTCTTGAATACAAGTGTCTATTAGAGCTCCATATGTAAATTTTTCATAAGGAATGGTAATATTATCACCCTTTATTGTTTTTCTTATTCTTTCAGCGAATAAGCTTGGCAATCCATCAACAAATTTGGATTTCCAATGAGTATTATTACACTCTGGTAATTCCATCACTCTGCTTAGGAAAGTATCTTTATACCATCTAAAATCAGAAAGTGTTCTACATCGTAGATTTTGTAATAATGTTCTAATAGTATCACTATTATCACTAAATCTTCCTGTAAAATGTTCAATTACATTTACTGCTAATGTATATACTGCAGTTTCAAGAATTTTATTATCTTCTTGTTTTGTAGCATTCAAAATATTATCTCTATCCTGTGGATTTAAATAATTATCCCACCAACCTTTAAGTTGGCCTGTAAATCCAGCTATTATCATTGCTGCGATAGTTTTGTCAGTATTTTGACTATTCTTACATATTGTAGAATACATCAACATTCTATGAACAGTATTATAAATCTGTTTATTAGAATATCCATCAATATTCCACTCATAAATCTTATTACCAGAATAACTGATATCAATTGTATCAGTGTATTCTTCATGTAATACATCCATAGGAGTAGGTCTATTATAATAGAATTTACTTTGAATGGGTCTATCTGCCCATTTATTATGGAGTTTATTAATTTGATCTTGAAAAACCTTTTTATATTCTGGATTTTCTATCAAATCATCATCTAACTCTTTATCCAGAGTTCTTATACTAAGTTTATCAAACTTTTCTTCAAGATATTTTTCTAACTCATATAATGGTTGAGTTTTAAAATTAGAAATTATTGGAGGGGGTTGAAAACTAGGAAATATTTCCTTTTTTATAGGAACATTATAAACTTCTGATGTAGAAGCTTTTTCCTTATTTTCAACAATTTCTTTTCCCTTATCAAGAGATTTACTATTAATTTTAGTAATAATTAAATCCAATTTTTCATGGATCGAATTAATTTGTTCACCCATTATTACTAAGGATAAATTAGTATAATTTTGTCCTTTAAACATACTATTAATATGTTTACATGTAACTTGAAGCGTATCATCTTCAATTAATTTAGCAAATGCTAAGAAATTTAAATCATTAATCTTAAATGGTTGCTGTGGGGATATATTCCTGCAACCACTGAACCATTTTGCAAAGTATAATTTCTTTCCAGAATAAGAATATAATTCTTAACATATGTTTCTATAAACCATGCTACAAATGGTATTATCATATTTTTTTCTTTACAAGTTTTATAAAACTCATCTTGAAATTTACTAATTTCATTATTAGTAAAATTATCAAAAAACCAATCTCTGAAAGGTGTATAACCTTCACCTTTAAATTCTTCAGAAATAATTTTTCTGGCTTTAGAACCAGGACTGAAATCTATTATTTCTTCAAAATCCATAAATTATATAGATTCATACATTTCCGACATTGTCGGTTCCATTCTATTTGTTTCTTTGACAATATTATTTTTATTTATATATAATTTCTTTATTTCAGGATTCAATCCTGTTACAGATTCTATCTCATCTGAAGATATTTCTTCTTTTTCTTGATATGTAAAAGCTCTATTTTCTCTTATTTGAGAAGTAGAAGCTCTAGGGGTTTCAACCCTGTAATCAATTGGAGAAATATAATTTCTCATTGAAATACTTTTCTGAATCTTATTTGATTCAAATTGTATATTAACAGATCCTTCTGTACTTTGTATTATTTCCAATATATTATTATGGTCTTGCACCTGTGTTTGAACTGGTACAGCCTGTTCAATTTTCCAATTTTCTGGAAATTCTATTTCTTCCCATTTAATAGGTCTTCGGGTCATGATATTAGACCTGTTAAAATTAGTCTCAATAATAATAGTCTCATTTTTATAATCCATCATTCTACAATGAGGATTTAATGTGACTAAAGGTTTATAATATATCCTGTAACATACACAAATAGTTTCTGTTCCAGGAAGATAATTATAACCATTAGTTTTAACATTTAATGTTAATGCATCTAGTATATTAACATCAGATAATGATAATTGTAAATTCGGGTATACATTAAAGTATACTGGACCATTGGTCAAACTGGATTGTATAATACCCATTAAAGATTGTCTCCAATTAAGATTTCTACCATCTCTTAAAGCTGCTATAAAGCTTTCTGGTAAACCTTTTAAGGTTAAAGGTTTAAAAGCAATCTGAACCAATCCTATATGAAGGAAATTGTATTCATTTCTATATTTATCAATATCCTTATCGGATAATAATTTAATAATCAATTCATTATTATCTAATGAAATTGATTCCTCAGTAGTTTTAACTACCTGAAGTAATCCTAATTTCTCAAAAGTACCCAATTTATATATTAACCTGGGTTCAATTTTAGGAATTGTCCACTTATTAAGTAGATCCAAATTCTTAGGCATATCATATTCTTCATTCTTACTATTTTTAATATTATTATTCTTATTAATCAAGTTCATGAAATTATTCATGATTAACTATGTGTTAATCCAAGACATATCTATAAAAATTACCAAGGCTCTGATACCATCTATGACAGGATCGACTGATATTCTCTCTCTGATCAGCTTTGTAAGCTCATGTGTTGAGCATCCCCCTCTTTTGTAATATATAAGTTTGTTATTAATAAAAATCTACTTCTATTGATGAAATCTAAGTAAGTAATTCTTAGTTTTAGTTTTTGAATTTTGTATTTATTTATTTAATCATGCTCATGTTTAGCCTAATAGGCTAAACTATTTATGTGTTGATCCATGACTATCTATAATGTTAACATGGTAATAATATGATTTATGTATAGATGAAAACTGATATAATTTTAAAGGTATGATTACTTATATTAACTGGCCTTATTTTATAATTACTGCTTAAATATGTTTTTCCTGTTTGTCCAGTTTAGCCGATTGATAGGCGTTTTAGGACGTTTTTGGAGATTATTATTTAAGTATAATTTGTTTAATAAGATGCCGGTTAGTTTGTCATTTCAAAAGACAATACTGAACAAGAACTCTTGTTCGATCTTATTGATAAAGTTCCTGATCTAGAAGAAAAGCATAAATATCTTCTTAGATTAAGGAATATTGTTCTTAACAATCATCATCTTAATAAAGAAAAACCTCCTGTTATCATTGAACCATTCAGTATTTCAAAGCTCTTCAACAAAGCTCCTACCTCTTCTTTAATCACAACAGATATTACTATTAATGATCTTCAGCGAGAGATTAATACTCTGAAAGCTGAAATTCAAAACCTCTATTCTGAGATTAATCCTTTTTAAGAAGTTCATTTTCAATACAAAAGTAAGAAACTTCTTCTTTGAGAAAATCTATATGAGATTTTTTGAATTTAATAGCATTAATATGAGAAATATAGTAATTTTGAAGAAGAGATACTTCTCTTTCCTTGATAGGATTAACAAATTTGAAATGAATATCTTTTCCCATGATATTGGTAGTAATACCAGTACCATCGACTTTGAAAGGATAAATAATAGTCAAGAAGGGGTTACCCAAAATAATATCTTGACTTAGATCTTTTACAAGATTGAAATTGGTTTTGAAACAATAACCATTATTGCAAATGAAAGCTTTTGAAAGTTTGTATTTAATATGAAGAGGAGTAGCATTAGCTGCCACAAGCCTTTCATTAGTTTTTTCATAATAAATTGAAGGAATAAGACCTTCTCTTATGCAATTCTGATCAGCTCCACTATCTATAAGACAGGAAGCACTGATCTGAAAGTCATCAATTATTAAATTTATAATTGAATACCATTTTTGAAAAGCTATGTGTTCGATACTTTGAATAGCTTCATTGTCTGAAGTACTCAATGTAGTATCTATCACTTGGTTTTTTGAAGAGCTTTCAGGAATATCAAAAGTAGGAATATCAAAAGTACTTTTGAAAATAGATAATTTGGTTTCTAAATCCAAATCTTTGGAATGAAGATTATTAATCTCAGAATAGAGGTTTTGAATTTCAGCTTTTAGAGTATTAATCTCTCGCTGAAGATCATTAATAGTAATATCTGTTGTGATTAAAGAAGAGGTAGGAGCTTTGTTGAAGAGCTTTGAAATACTGAATGGTTCAATGATAATAGGAGGTTTTTCTTTATTAGGAGGATGATTGTTAAGAACAATATTCCTTAATCTAAGAAGATATTTCTGTTTTTCTTCTAGATCAGGAACTTTATCAATAAGATCGAACAAGAGTTCTTGTTCAGTATTGTCTTTTGAAATGACATTAATGTTTAATGGACAGAATCCTTGACAAGAGGACTTGTCTATTTCAGATTCTGAGCTTGTGAAGACTTCTTCTAAATCAGAACTTGAATTAGAATCATTTGAATATTCATTTTGAGAATTACCATCAAAAATTAATAATGAAGAAATCTTGTCTCTCAGGATTTCATCATCATGAAATATTTCATTAATCTTCTTTTGTAAAGAGCATTCATTAGCTTTATGACCTTTTTTGTGACACTTGAAACAAGTAAATTGAAAATTATCAAAATTCTTTTTAAAAGTTTTCCTTTTTGAAAATTTAGGCCTTTTGTAAAATTTTTCTTTGAAATCATTTTTATAACGTTTTTTAGGAAAATGCTTTTTTTTAATCTAGAAGAAGGAGCTTGAATCTTTTGTAATCCAAAAGCTTCGCAGAATGAACCAATCTCCTTACGGTATCTATTCTTTTCAGATCCGTACTTAGATTGTATTTTTAATTCTAAACACAAAGCTAGTCCTTCTTTTTTGACGAAAGCAAATAATTGACCATATGTAATTGTTTCAAAAGGAATGTCACTTTGACCAGTAGCTTCCTTAAGCTTTTGATGAATTCTTTCACCGAAAAGTTTAGGAAGTCCAGCTATGAATCTTTCTTTCCAAAATGAAGCATTGCAATCATTTCTTTTTAAAATATGAGTGAGGAAAACATCTTTGTACCATCTATAATCAGATAATGTAGGACATCTGATATTAGATAATACAACTTGTGTTGAATCAAGTTCTCTTTTAGGATTACCAATGAAATACATGCCAATAGTGAGTATCAACATGTCACAAGCATCATTCTTTGAAATAATAGTACCATCAGGTTCTTCAACCTCAATGGTATGTTGAAGAATATTTTGTTTGTCGGTGAGAGTAAGGGAGTTATCCCACCAGTTTTTTAACTGACCAGTGAAGCCAGTAACAATGAGAGCGGCGGCGCTCTCTTCCTTTTGATTCTGGGCTTTATAAGCAACTCTAGCCATGCCCATTTCTTGAAGAGTATTAAGGATTTCATATTCTGATTTGCCATCAATGTTCCATTCGTGTATTGAATGACCATCATATTTGGCATTGTTTTTGAAATGAGCTCTTTCTTCAAATAGAATATCCGGAGGGGAATATCTATTATTATAAAAAGCTTTTGTACCAGATTGAAAGCGGATTTTATTAATCTCATTATTATCAGATTCTGATTCATAAGAGATTTTTGATGAAATCTTTTTGTCTTTGTCCAAACAATTAATGTTTGAAACATGAGGAGTAGTGGCTTTTGAAGTATAAGAGGTTGAAGCTTCATTGTTTTGGGAGGATGAAGTTTCAACGAGCTTTTTTGAAATTCTATCAATAAGGCTAGAACTTGCAGGGAGTTGCAAATTCTTTTCAATATTAGTAGGAAGGCTCCTCGGAATAAAATGAGGAGTAGAAATACTATTTGGAAATTTGGAATCAAAGGGTTTTGAATCTAATTTCACCGATAGGCTATCCACCTGTTCTGCAATAGTATGAAGAATTTGATTTGAATGAACAAAATAATTTTTCAAATCAAATTCTTCATACTATTGCAGAACAGGTGGATAGCCTATCGGTGAAATTAGATTCAAAACCCTTTGATTCCAAATTCCCAAATAGCACTTCTACTCCTCATTTCATTCCAAGGAGCCTTCCCACTAATATCGAGAAGAATTTGCAGCTCTCTGCTAGTTCCAGTCTCATAGACAAAAATCTCAAAAAGACTTATTGAGACTTCATCTTCTCACATAGCCTCTACTCCTCATGTTTCAAACATTAATTGTTTGGACAAAGCCAAAAAGATTTCATCAAAAATCTCTTATGAATCAGAATCTGATAATAATGAGATTAATAAAATCCGCTTTCAATCTGGATCAAAAGCCTTTTATAATAATAGATATTCCCCTCCGGATATTCTATTTGAAGAAAGAGCTCATTTCAAAAGCAATGCCCAATACGATGGCCAATCTATCCATGAATGGAACATAGATGGCAAATCAGAATATGAAATCCTTAATACTCTTCAAGAAATGGGTATGGCTAGGGTTGCTTATAAAGCCCAGAATCAAAGAGAAGAGAGCGCCGCCGCTCTTATTATTACTGGCCTCACTGGTCAGTTAAAAAACTGGTGGGATAACTCCCTTACTCTCACCGACAAACAAAATATTCTTCAACATACCATTGAGGTTGAAGAACCTGATGGTACTATTATTTCAAAGAATGATGCTTGTGACATGTTGATACTTACTATTGGCATGTATTTCATTGGTAATCCTAAAGAAGAACTTGATTCAACACAAGTTGTATTATCTAATATCAGATGTCCTACATTATCTGATTATAGATGGTACAAAGATGTTTTCCTCACTCATATTTTAAAAAGAAATGATTGCAATGCTTCATTTTGGAAAGAAAGATTCATAGCTGGACTTCCTAAACTTTTCGGTGAAAGAATTCATCAAAAGCTTAAGGAAGCTACTGGTCAAAGTGACATTCCTTTTGAAACAATTACATATGGTCAATTATTTGCTTTCGTCAAAAAAGAAGGACTAGCTTTGTGTTCAGAATTAAAAATACAATCTAAGTACGGATCTGAAAAGAATAGATACCGTAAGGAGATTGGTTCATTCTGCGAAGCTTTTGGATTACAAAAGATTCAAGCTCCTTCTTCAAGATTAAAAACAAAGCATTTTCCTAAAAAACGTTATAAAAATGATTTCAAAGAAAAATTTTACAAAAGGCCTAAATTTTCAAAAAGAAAAACTTTTAAAAAGAATTTTGATAATTTTCAATTTACTTGTTTCAAATGTCACAAAAAAGGTCATAAAGCTAATGAATGCTCTTTACAAAAGAAGATTAATGAAATATTTCATGATGATGAAATCCTGAGAGACAAGATTTCTTCATTATTAATTTCTGATGGTAATTCTCAAAATGAATATTCAAATGATTCTAATTCAAGTTCTGATTTATAAGAAGTTTTCACTAGCTCAGAATCTGAAATAGACAAGTCCTCTTGTCAAGGATTCTGTCCATTAAACATTAATGTCATTTCAAAAGACAATACTGAACAAGAACTCTTGTTTGATCTTATTGATAAAGTTCCTGATCTAGAAGAAAAGCAGAAATATCTTCTTAGATTAAGGAATATTGTTCTTAACAATCATCATCCTAATAAAGAAAAACCTCCTGTTATCATTGAACCATTCAGTATTTCAAAGCTCTTCAACAAAGCTCCTACCTCTTCTTTAATCACAACAGATATTACTATTAATGATCTTCAGCGAGAGATTAATACTCTGAAAGCTGAAATTCAAAACCTCTATTCTGAGATTAATAATCTTCATTCCAAAGATTTGGATTTAGAAACCAAATTATCTATTTTCAAAAGTACTTTTGATATTCCTGAAAGCTCTTCAAAAAACCAAGTGATAGATACTACATTGAGTACTTCAGACAATGAAGCTATTCAAAGTATCGAACACATAGCTTTTCAAAAATGGTATTCAATTATAAATTTAATTATTGATGACTTTCAGATCAGTGCTTCTTGTCTTATAGATAGTGGAGCTGATCAGAATTGCATAAGAGAAGGTCTTATTCCTTCAATTTATTATGAAAAAACTAATGAAAGGCTTGTGGCAGCTAATGCTACTCCTCTTCATATTAAATACAAACTTTCAAAAGCTTTCATTTGCAATAATGGTTATTGTTTCAAAACCAATTTCATTCTTGTAAAAAATCTAAGTCAAGATATTATTTTGGGTAACCCCTTCTTGACTATTATTTATCCTTTCAAAGTCGATGGTACTGGTATTACTACCAATATCATGGGAAAAGATATTCATTTCAAATTTGTTAATCCTATCAAGGAAAGAGAAGTATCTCTTCTTCAAAATTACTATATTTCTCATATTAATGCTATTGAATTCAAAAAATCTCATATAGATTTTCTCAAAGAAGAAGTTTCTTACTTTCGTATTGAAAATGAACTTCTTAAAAAGGATATTCAAAACAGAATTTTAGATTTCGAAAATGTTTTAAAAAATGAAGTATGCTCTTATCTTCCCAATGCTTTCTGGGAAAGAAAGAAGCATATTGTTTCTGGTTTCAATGAAAAATCTATAATAGCAAAAGCAAGACCTATTCAAATGAATCATGATCTTCTCAACATCTGCAAAGATGAAATCAAATCCCTTCTTTCCATTGTTATAGAATGGATTAGATATCCTATTCCTAATAAAAGAGATCTGATCAAAAGATTGCATAAAGCAAGCATTTTTTCAAAATTCGATCTTAAGTCTGGCTTTTGGCAGATACAGATCAGAGAAGAAGACAAATACAAAACTGTTTTCACATTCCTTTATTCTGATCTCTATATTATTTACATTGAGTCTGATATTCATATTAATCTCATTAAAAAGATAAAAGTTCAGGATAATTCAATTTTTTGTTTAAAAATACCTATACCTAAGGCATCAAGGTCTTATGACTTTAATAGCAAGTATAGTAGTATTCTTATACAAAGAATTCATACTAATCATGCATCTCATACATTCATAAAGCAAATTATTCATTGCATAAAAGAAAATTTTCAAAAATATTTTTATATAAAATTATTATTTCATGCCTATATAAAGGACATCAAAGGAGATGATGATTCATTACCCTTACCTATCATCCTAACCCAAGAATTTATCCTGCAGAAAACCATGAGTAAACTCAGACCTCAAACTTCTCAAAACTATTCAAAATCCTTGGTTAATGTTAACCAATTTCAAGCCCTTTCTGATTTTCCAAGTTTACCTTCTCCTTCTTATTCTCAAGCTGTTAAAGCACCCACAACTCCTACTCAAATACCCAGTTCAAGTACCTCCAGAAACTCACCATCAAAAACCTATATTACCAAACCCAATATTCAAAATATAACCCTCACTAGATATCATAATGCTCCAGATCTAGTTACCTTAAAGGGTATTATTTCAAAGTATTTTCCTAAAGGATGTCAATGGTATCCTGACAATCCTTTAAAAACTCAAAATTTTTATGAATTCATTCTTGTCGACTCTGGATCTATTGAATTGGTTCATACTTCTGACCCTACAAATCCAGATCGTATCTCGTATTCAAAATGCATTATCAAAAGAGTTTTCAAATCAGACGAATGGACCTTTCCATTCAATGAAAAACATTTTTCTATTCCTTATAATCCCAGAGGATATAATTATCCTGATTACAAAATGGCTTGGTTTAGAACCTTTCTTTTTAGACCATTCGATCATTCATGGTTCTTTACCTTTCATCCAGATTTCATAAAAACTACTTTTCCTATCTGGTTCTTAGAATGGTGGATGGATTTTGGACCTATACCTTCCATTCTCCCTCCAGATGTCATGGAAGCCTACTCATATTATACTACAAAAAACTCAAAAACCCCTGTTGAAAGATCTCTTACAGAAATCCACTTTTTCTCTGAATTCAAAGTCCCTTGGATAATTTGTTGGAGCTTTGCCTTCAAACAATTTTTCCCTCTTCCAAATCCTCTCTCTATTGTTAGAGAATTCAAAGTCAAATGGTGGACAAATTACTCTACAAAATATTGCAACCTTCAAGTTGTCAAAACTTTTATTACCACTGGTGAAAAACCTCAATGGGAGAAACCAGCCAGCAATGATTCATCAACCAGCAAGAATAAAAAGAAGAAAGAAGCTAATGTCTATTCCCTCTCTAAAGAACAGATTGAAGTATTTCAAATGATGGAGAAAGACCCAGAAACCTTCAAAGAATATCTTCAATTCTGTAAATTCAAGAAGATGAATTCTGAAGCTGAAGACATTTCATCAGAAAGCTCAAAATCAGAATTTGATCCTTTTGGTGGTCCTTGTGGGCAAGACCCATTTGATTTGTGACTATCTCCAGAAAATTCAAAAGAAAAGAAAAAGAAAAAGAAAGAAAAGAAAAAGAAAAATTCAAAAGAAAAGAAAAAGAAAGAAAAGAAAAAAGAAAAGAAAAAGAGAGAAAAAGAAAAAGAAAAAAGAGAAATACAAAAAGAAAAGAAGAAAAATTCAAAATTCCTCTCATCCGATAGGATTATTAAAATGTTGAGTCAGAAGTTTCTCGGTGAAACGAGTACTCAATAATTTTGATAAAACAGACCAACTACTCTGGTCATTTTATTCAAAAGCAGGTACCGAATTCAAAAAGCTGTCTTCCACTTTGTCAAAAGATGGACGAATCAATCAAAAGCAGCCATTCACTATTCAAAAAAGCAAGCAGCCAAGCACTGTAGCAAAGGTCACTATCACTGTAGCAGTCGAAGTCACTGTTCACATCACTGTAGCAGCCGACACATCACTATAGCAGTCACTATTCCAACAACTAATGAAGACATTTCAACAACCGCACTCAGCCTGTGATCAAATGCAGATCAAATTCAAATTCAAATGCAGATACAAGAGAAGACTCTGACTATAAATAAGTCAGTTTATTTCATTGTAAATCATCTCAAGATTTACCTCAGAAAAGATCTGAAAAATCCTAAGCATAAATTCCAATCCTTGTATTCCAATATTCCTATAAACTTTTCATATCCCTTTCAAATCTCTGTATTCAAACCTTGTAATTCATATCTCCATTAATTCAAAGTAAGTTTTATTCAAGTCTTATTGTTTTCAATTTGTTATTTACATTCATACTCTGATAATTCATACCATGTCCATATTCATGCATACAATTATCCTGTTCGTGCCGATCCTGTCCCCAATGGTATCAGAGCCTGTTTGGTTGTGATACGAAAAAACAATTTCAAAAATTTTGATTACTGAATACTTGTGATAATTTCATAAGTATTAATTGTTGAACTAAGGTTCTGAATATTTACTGGATTCATAAGTATTATTTGCTGCACTAGAAGGTGTGTTGGTAAGCGTGAATCCGTTGGTCAGCCTGGTGAATTGGTGGTCCCGGTAGTGTTCCCGCATTTATAGCAAAGCAAATACTTACTTATTGTTGACAAGTAATATTCATATACTTTTAGCAAAACAATTAGAACTTATTGTTGTTACAACAAGTTATTCATGGCATCAAGATTTAGAAATTTATTTTCGAAACACAGTTCAAGTAGCTCTAATATTGTTCAATCGCATGAATTGCATATACAGGATAATAATTACTCAAATTGGACTATACCTGAACAACAAATTGAGACTATGTATCATATTGGTACTCTTGATTTCAAAACTGCTTTTTCAGTCAAAACTCATGAAGAGACTATTTCAATTCAAAAAGAATTTCAAAGTTTACCTCTTTTATCCAAAGTATCTATTAAAAAATATTTGGAAAAAGGTTTCAGATATATTCATTTTGGTTTAATTCAAGTTGCTATTAAACCTCTTGTTCATATTGGCGTTAATGCTCCTGTTTACCTTGCTTTAAGGGACAACAGGTTAAAAAGATACAAATCTTCTTTACTAGCTATGATTCAAACAAATATTTGCAATGGTCCGATTTATTTCAATTGTGCTCCTGATTTCTCTGTTGATATTACAGATCCTTTATTAATAGATTCATTAATTCTTGATATTCATTTACAGAGCAATGAATTCAAAAATCTTTGCAAAAATTTTACTGTTATATATCGTGTTTATTTTCGCGTTATGTCTTCACAGCTCAATCCAAAATTCATTATGCATCCTACATCCAAAGAAGAAACTGTTATGCTTCAAATAGAAGCAGACAGCTCTAATTACTTTGTCCCCAAAAGACTCAAGTGGAATGAAATAACCATTCCCAATGAATTCATAATCAATAATCCTCAAATACCAAGAGGAATTGAAAGACACGAAGTCTCCGAAATAGAGGAAGACTCTGAAGGAAGAATACTTCTCAGATTCAACTCTATGAGACAGAATGATGCTGTTCCCAACATCAGGATTCAAGAAATCAATTCCAGAGCCTCTTTTCCTGATAACTCTGGTTATCAAAACTATAAAGTCAATTTCAAAACTCCTATTCCATCTTACCAAGAATCTGTTAACCCAGGTTCCCCTACTGCATGTTCTCCTACTGATTTTCAAATGGAAAATTGTATTTCAATGATTTTCTCTGAAAACTTTACTCCAAATTTCAAATATCTTTATAAGAGTTTCAGTGATGAAACAATTAGAAAAGATTGGTTTTTAAAATTTGACAAAGAATTTCGAATAAAATTAAATGATATTTGGAAAAAAGAACTTCAAAATAAATACAGGTCAAACATTTCTCTTTTAAATTGGTTTGACACTTATTGCAAAATAAACAATATTTGTAACATTTCTGATGATGTTTATTCTTTAAATCAGATTAATGTTCAAAAAAGTATTTACAAAAAATGGGAACTTGACAATGGTGTTATTGTTTCCTCTGTTCATCCTCCTTTACAAAATATAAAGATTTCTTTAGAAAAAGGTAAAATCCCAGCTACCCCTTTTCGAACACGAGAGGGAGATGTTGCTAAGGATGTCAAAAAAGTTATTGAACAAAATAGGCTATCAAGCTGAGAAAATGAAGGGTTAGAAGCACTAGGGAATTCTGAAAGGATTGGAAAATTTCTAATATTTCCTAAGGGTTTTGAATAAATTTGAGAAGCTTGAAACTTGGATTCACTCATAATTTTCTGCAGGATTTTGAAGAAACTCTCTAGTTAGGAAATCAGGTAATGAATTATTATCTCCTTTGATATATTCAATATCAAAATCAAAACATGAAAGTTTAGCTTGCCATCTAGCAAAGATTTGTTTTGAAACAATATTTTTGACATCTTTTTGTAAAACTTCTTTTGCAGATTTGCAATCAATTCTAAGAAGAAATTTTTTATTGAAAATATCATCTTGGAATTTTGTAATGCACAAAACTATTGAAAGTATTTCTTTTTTGATGGTAGAATAATTCTTTTGGGAATCATTCCAAACGCCAGAATGAAAACGAACAAGTTGTTCAATGAATGTATGAGATGCATGATCATTTTGAATTCTTTGTTTAAGGATACCTCCATAACCAATATCAGAGGCGTCAGTCTCAATAATCATGAATGCCTCAGGTTTAGGTATTCCTAAACAAGGAAGTGACTTAACCTGAACTTTAATCTGTTTAACAATATTAGTATGAATATCAGACCAAGGGTCAGGATTCGGGGATGGATCGGCACGAACAGGATAATTGTATGCATGAATATGGACATGGTATGAATTATCAGAGTATGAATGTAAATAACAAATTGAAAACAATAAACTTTGAATAAAACTTACTTTGAATTAATGGAGATATGAATTACAAGGATTGAATACAGAGATTTGAAAGGGATATGAAAGGTTTATAGGAATTTTGGAATACAAGGATTGGAATTTATGCTTGGGATTTTTCAGATGAAATTGTTAGATGATTTACAATGAAATAAACTGACTTATTTATAGTCAGAGTCTTTCCTTGAATCTGCATTTGAATTTGAATTTGATCTGCATTTGATCACAGGCTGAGTGCGGTTGTTGAAATGTCTTCATTAGTTGTTGGAATAGTGACTGCTACAGTGATGTGTCGGCTGCTACAGTGATGTGAACAGTGACTTCGACTGCTACAGTGCTTGGCTGCTTGCTTTTTAGAATAGTGAATGGCTGCTTTTGATTGATTCGTCCATCTTTTGACAAAGTGGAAGACAGCTTTTGAATTCGGTACCTGCTTTTGAATAAAATGACCAGAGTGGTTGGTCTGTTTTATCAAAATTATTGAGTACTCGTTTCACCGAGAAACTTCTGACTCAAAATTTTAATAAATCTATCGGATGAGAGGAATTTTGAATTTTTCTTCTTTTCTTTTTGTTTTTCTCTTTTTTCTTTTTCTTTTTCTCTCTTTTTCTTTTCTTTTGAATTTTTCTTTTCTTTCTTTTTCTTTTCTTTTGAATTTTTCTTTTTCTTTTCTTTCTTTTTCTTTTCTTTTGAATTTTCAGAAGATAGTCACAAATCAGGATCACCATATTCTGATTCCTCTGATGAACTTGCTTCTGAATTGTTGTTGCTTGGAGACCACCACCATGTAAAATAGTAGGGTTTGCAAATCTCTTTTGGACTTTGATTAGATCTTCTTTTCCATTGAAGATGTCCAGGAATTCTTCCCTGGATTTCTGTAAAACTTTGAATTTCTGCTATATTCCTTGAAACATCTTTTGAGCATAAAATTGTCTCTTGGCGTAAATCTTCTAGATATTCTTCATGAGAATATTTGCTTCTGGCTAATGTTCTTTCCCATGATCTTTGATAACTATTTTGAAATCTTTCATTTGCTACATGTTCCTTTTCGGCCATTTGTCTATACAAAATATTGTAATATTGTTGTATAGAACTATTCTTTCCATCATAGTATTTTGGCCAAAAAGTGCTATTACTCCAATTTTGAATATGGTAAGAAGTACCATCATCAGCTTGAATAAGAGTTCTATTTTGATGGTTGGGTTTGGAATATATACTAGAATCAAATTCTAGTATTGCAGGTGATTTGGAAATGGTTTTATCAAAAGGTTTGGTATAACAAGGGTTTGAATGTAAACACTTAGGAGTCTTTTGGCTATCAAGCTATCTTTTCTAATTGTTTCATCACTGAAACTCTTATAAAGATATTTGAAATTTGGAGTAAAGTTTTCAGAGAAAATCATTGAAATACAATTTTCCATTTGAAAATCAGTAGGAGAACATGCAGTATGGGAACCTGGGTTAACAGATTCTTGGTAAGATGGAATAGGAGTTTTGAAATTGACTTTGTAGTTTTGATAACCAGAGTTATCAGAAAAAGAGGCTCTGGAATTGATTTCTTGAATCCTGATGTTGGGAACAACATCATTCTGTCTCATAGAGTTGAATCTGAGAAGTATTCTTCCTTCAGAGTCTTCCTCTATTTCGGAGACTTCGTGTCTTTCAATTCCTCTTGGTATTTGAGGATTATTGATTATGAATTCATTGGGAATGGTTATTTCATTCCACTTGAGTCTTTTGGGGACAAAGTAATTAGAGCTGTCTGCTTCTATTTGAAGCATAACAGTTTTTTCTTTGGATGTAGGATGCATAATGAATTTTGGATTGAAGAGGAGTAGCATTAGCTGCCACAAGCCTTTCATTAGTTTTTTCATAATAAATTGAAGGAATAAGACCTTCTCTTATGCAATTCTGATCAGCTCCACTATCTATAAGACATGAAGCACTGATCTGAAAGTCATCAATTATTAAATTTATAATTGAATACCATTTTTGAAAAGCTATGTGTTCGATACTTTGAATAGCTTCATTGTCTGAAGTACTCAATGTAGTATCTATCACTTGGTTTTTTGAAGAGCTTTCAGGAATATCATAAGTACTTTTGAAAATAGATAATTTGGTTTCTAAATCCAAATCTTTGGAATGAAGATTATTAATCTCAGAATAGAGGTTTTGAATTTCAGCTTTCAGAGTATTAATCTCTCGCTGAAGATCATTAATAGTAATATCTGTTGTGATTAAAGAAGAGGTAGGAGCTTTGTTGAAGAGCTTTGAAATACTGAATGGTTCAATGATAATAGGAGGTTTTTCTTTATTAGGGGGATGATTGTTAAGAACAATATTCCTTAATCTAAGAAGATATTTCTGTTTTTCTTCTAGATCAGGAACTTTATCAATAAGATCGAACAAGAGTTCTTGTTCAGTATTGTCTTTTGAAATGACATTAATGTTTAATGGACAGAATCCTTGACAAGAGGACTTGTCTATTTCAGATTCTGAGCTTGTGAAGACTTCTTCTAAATCAGAACTTGAATTAGAATCATTTGAATATTCATTTTGAGAATTACCATCAGAAATTAATAATGAAGAAATCTTACCTCAGAAAAGATCTGAAAAATCCTAAGCATAAATTCCAATCCTTGTATTCCAATATTCCTATAAACCTTTCATATCCCTTTCAAATCTCTGTATTCAATCCTTGTAATTCATATCTCCATTAATTCAAAGTAAGTTTTATTCAAAGTTTTATTGTTTTCAATTTGTTATTTACATTAAAATCCATCCACCATTCTAAGAACCAGATAGGAAAAGTAGTTTTTATGAAATCTGGATGAAAGGTAAAGAACCATGAATGATCGAAAAAGTTATTGAACAAAATAATTTTTCAAATCAAATTCTTCATACTATTGCAGAACAGGTGGATAGCCTATCGGTGAAATTAGATTCAAAACCCTTTGATTCCAAATTTCCAAATAGTATTTCTACTCCTCATTTTATTCCGAGGAGCCTTCCTACTAATATTGAAAAGAATTTGCAACTCCCTGCAAGTTCTAGCCTTATTGATAGAATTTCAAAAAAGCTCGTTGAAACTTCATCCTCCCAAAACAATGAAGCTTCAACCTCTTATACTTCAAAAGCCACTACTCCTCATGTTTCAAACATTAATTGTTTGGACAAAGACAAAAAGATTTCATCAAAAATCTCTTATGAATCAGAATCTGAGTTTTATTGTTTTCAATTTGTTATTTACATTCATACTCTGATAATTCATACCATGTCCATATTCATGCATACAATTATCCTGTTCGTGCGGTCAAACATTTCTCTTTTAAATTGGTTTGACACTTATTGCAAAATAAACAATATTTGTAACATTTCTGATGATGTTTATTCTTTAAATCAGATTAATGTTCAAAAAAGTATTTACAAAAAATGGGAACTTGACAATGGTGTTATTGTTTCCTCTGTTCATCCTCCTTTACAAAATATAAAGATTTCTTTAGAAAAAGGTAAAATCCCAGCTACCCCTTTTCGAACAGGAGAGGGAGATGTTGCTTGCTGGTTGATGAATCATTGCTGGCTGGTTTCTCCCATTGAGGTTTTTCACCAGTGGTAATAAAAGTTTTGACAACTTGAAGGTTGCAATATTTTGTAGAGTAATTTGTCCACCATTTGACTTTGAATTCTCTAACAATAGAGAGAGGATTTGGAAGAGGGAAAAATTGTTTGAAGGCAAAGCTCCAACAAATTATCCAAGGGACTTTGAATTCAGAGAAAAAGTGGATTTCTGTAAGAGATCTTTCAACAGGGGTTTTTGAGTTTTTTGTAGTATAATATGAGTAGGCTTCCATGACATCTGGAGGGAGAATGGAAGGTATAGGTCTTCTGATTCATATTCCAATCCTTGTATTCCAATATTCCTATAAACCTTTCATATCCCTTTCAAATCTCTGTATTCAATCCTTGTAATTCATATCTCCATTAATTCAAAGTAAGTTTTATTCAAGTCTTATTGTTTTCAATTTGTTATTTACATTCATACTCTGATAATTCATACCATGTCCATATTCATGCATACAATTATCCTGTTCGTGCCGATCCTGTCCCCAATGGTATCAGAGCCTGTTTGGTTGTGATACGAAAAACAATTTCAAAAATTTTGATTACTGAATACTTGTGATAATTTCATAAGTATTAATTGTTGAACTAAGGTTCTGAATATTTACTGGATTCATAAGTATTATTTGCTGCACTAGAAGGTGTGTTGGTAAGCATGAATCCGTTGGTCAGCCTGGTGAATTGGTGGTCCCGGTAGTGTTCCCACATTTATAGCAAAGCAAATACTTACTTATTGTTGACAAGTAATATTCATATACTTTTAGCAATACAATTAGAACTTATTGTTGTTACAACAAGTTATTCATGGCATCAAGATTTAGAAATTTATTTTCGAAACACAGTTCAAGTAGCTCTAATATTGTTCAATCGCATGAATTGCATATACAGGATAATAATTACTCAAATTGGACTATACCTGAACAACAAATTGAAACTATGTATCATATTGGTACTCTTGATTTCAAAACTGCTTTTTCAGTCAAAACTCATGAAGAGACTATTTCAATTCAAAAAGAATTTCAAAGTTTAAATCTTCTGTCAAATATTTCTATTAAAAAATATTTGGAAAAAAGTTACAGATATATTCATTTTGGTTTAATTCAAGTTGCTATTAAACCTCTTGTTCATATTGGTGTTGAAGCTCCTGTTTACCTTGCTTTAAGGGACAACAGGTTAAAAAGATACAAATCTTCTTTACTAGCTATGATTCAAACAAATATTTGCAATGGTCCGATTTATTTCAATTGTGCTCCTGATTTCTCTGTTGATATTACAGATCCTTTATTAATAGATTCATTAATTCTTGATATTCATTTACAGAACAATGAATTCAAAAATCTTTGCAAAAATTTTGCTGTTATATATCGTGTTTATTTTCGCGTTATGTCTTCACAGCTCAATCCAAAATTCATTATGCATCCTACATCCAAAGAAGAAACTGTTATGCTTCAAATAGAAGCAGACAGCTCCAATTACTTTGTCCCCAAAAGACTCAAGTGGAATGAAATAACCATTCCCAATGAATTCATAATCAATAATCCTAAAATACCAAGAGGAATTGAAAGACACGAAGTCTCCGAAATAGAAGAAGACTCTGAAGGAAGAATACTTCTCAGATTCAACTCTATGAGACAGAATGATGTTGTTCCCAACATCAGGATTCAAGAAATCAATTCCAGAGCCTCTTTTTCTGATAACTCTGGTTATCAAAACTACAAAGTCAATTTCAAAACTCCAATTCCTTCTTATCAAGAATGGGGACAGGATCGGCACGAACAGGATAATTGTATGCATGAATATGGACATGGTATGAATTATCAGAGTATGAATGTAAATAACAAATTGAAAACAATAAGACTTGAATAAAACTTACTTTGAATTAATGGAGATATGAATTACAAGGTTTGAATACAGAGATTTGAAAGGGATATGAAAAGTTTATAGGAATATTGGAATACAAGGATTGGAATTTATGCTTAGGATTTTTCAGATCTTTTCTGAGGTAAATCTTGAGATGATTTACAATGAAATAAACTGACTTATTTATAGTCAGAGTCTTCTCTTGTATCTGCATTTGAATTTGAATTTGATCTGCATTTGATCACAGGCTGAGTGCGGTTGTTGAAATGTCTTCATTAGTTGTTGGAATAGTGACTGCTACAGTGATGTGTCGGCTGCTACAGTGATGTGACCTTTGCTACAGTGCTTGGCTGCTTGCTTTTTTGAATAGTGAATGGCTGCTTTTGATTGATTCGTCCATCTTTTGACAAAGTGGAAGACAGCTTTTTGAATTCGGTACCTGCTTTTAAATAAAATGACCAGAGTAGTTGGTCTGTTTTATCAAAATTATTGAGTACTCGTTTCACCGAGAAACTTCTGACTCAACATTTTAATAATCCTATCGGATGAGAGGAATTTTGAATTTTTCTTCTTTTCTTTTTGTATTTCTCTTTTTTCTTTTTCTTTTTCTCTCTTTTTCTTTTCTTTTTTCTTTTCTTTCTTTTTCTTTTCTTTTGAATTTTTCTTTTTCTTTTCTTTCTTTTTCTTTTTCTTTTCTTTTGAATTTTCTGGAGATAGTCACAAATCAAATGGGTCTTGCCCACAAGGACCACCAAAAGGATCAAATTCTGATTTTGAGCTTTCTGATGAAATGTCTTCAGCTTCAGAATTCATCTTCTTGAATTTACAGAATTGAAGATATTCTTTGAAGGTTTCTGGGTCTTTCTCCATCATTTGAAATACTTCAATCCGTTCTTTAGAGAGGGAACAGACATTAGCTTCTTTCTTCTTTTTATTCTTGCTGGTTGATGAATCATTGCTGGCTGGTTTCTCCCATTGAGGTTTTTCACCAGTGGTAATAAAAGTTTTGACAACTTGAAGGTTGCAATATTTTGTAGAGTAATTTGTCCACCATTTGACTTTGAATTCTCTAACAATAGAGAGAGGATTTGGAAGAGGGAAAAATTGTTTGAAGGCAAAGCTTCAACAAATTATCCAAGGGACTTTGAATTCAGAGAAAAAGTGGATTTCTGTAAGAGATCTTTCAACAGGGGTTTTTGAGTTTTTTGTAGTATAATATGAGTAGGCTTCCATGACATCTGGAGGGAGAATGGAAGGTATAGGTCCAAAATCCATCCACCATTCTAAGAACCAGATAGGAAAAGTAGTTTTTATGAAATCTGGATGAAAGGTAAAGAACCATGAATGATCGAATGGTCTAAAAAGAAAGGTTCTAAACCAAGCCATTTTGTAATCACGATAATTATATCCTCTGGGATTATAAGGAATAGAAAAATGTTTTTCATTGAATGGAAAGGTCCATTCGTCTGATTTGAAAATTCTTTTGATAATGCATTTTGAATACGAGATACGATCTGGATTTGTAGGGTCAGAAGTATGAACCAATTCAATAGATCCAGAGTCGACAAGAATGAATTCATAAAAATTTTGAGTTTTTAAAGGATTGTCAGGATACCATTGACATCCTTTAGGAAAATACTTTGAAATAATACCCTTTAAGGTAACTAGATCTGGAGCATTATGATATCTAGTGAGGGTTATGTTTTGAATATTGGGTTTGGTAATATAGGTTTTTGATGGTGAGTTTCTGGAGGTACTTGAACTGGGTATTTGAGTAGGAGTTGTGGGTGCTTTAACAGCTTGAGAATAAGAAGGAGAAGGTAAACTTGGAAAATCAGAAAGGGCTTGAAATTGGTTAACATTAACCAAGGATTTTGAATAGTTTTGAGAAGTTTGAGGTCTGAGTTTACTCATGGTTTTCTGCAGGATAAATTCTTGGGTTAGGATGATAGGTAAGGGTAATGAATCATCATCTCCTTTGATGTCCTTTATATAGGCATGAAATAATAATTTTATATAAAAATATTTTTGAAAATTTTCTTTTATGCAATGAATAATTTTCTTTATGAATGTATGAGATGCATGATTAGTATGAATTCTTTGTATAAGAATACTACTATACTTGCTATTAAAGTCATAAGACCTTGATGCCTTAGGTATAGGTATTTTTAAACAAAAAATTGAATTATCCTGAACTTTTATCTTTTTAATGAGATTAATATGAATATCAGACTCAATGTAAATAATATAGAGATCAGAATAAAGGAATGTGAAAATAGTTTTGTATTTGTCTTCTTCTCTGATCTGTATCTGCCAAAAGCCAGACTTAAGATCGAATTTTGAAAAAATGCTTGCTTTATGCAATCTTTTGATCAGATCTCTTTTATTAGGAATAGGATATCTAATCCATTCTATAACAATGGAAAGAAGGGATTTGATTTCATCTTTGCAGATGTTGAGAAGATCATGATTCATTTGAATAGGTCTTGCTTTTGCTATTATAGATTTTTCATTGAAACCAGAAACAATATGCTTCTTTCTTTCCCAGAAAGCATTGGGAAGATCAGAGCATACTTCATTTTTCAAAACATTTTTGAAATCTAAAATTCTGTTTTGAATATCCTTTTTAAGAAGTTCATTTTCAATACGAAAGTAAGAAACTTCTTCTTTGAGAAAATCTATATGAGATTTTTTGAATTCAATAGCATTAATATGAGAAATATAGTAATTTTGAAGAAGAGATACTTCTCTTTCCTTGATAGGATTAACAAATTTGAAATGAATATCTTTTCCCATGATATTGGTAGTAATACCAGTACCATCGACTTTGAAAGGATAAATAATAGTCAAGAAGGGGTTACCCAAAATAATATCTTGACTTAGATTTTTTACAAGAATGAAATTGGTTTTGAAACAATAACCATTATTGCAAATGAAAGCTTTTGAAAGTTTGTATTTAATATGAAGAGGAGTAGCATTAGCTGCCACAAGCCTTTCATTAGTTTTTTCATAATAAATTGAAGGAATAAGACCTTCTCTTATGCAATTCTGATCAGCTCCACTATCTATAAGACAAGAAGCACTGATCTGAAAGTCATCAATAATTAAATTTATAATTGAATACCATTTTTGAAAAGCTATGTGTTCGATACTTTGAATAGCTTCATTGTCTGAAGTACTCAATGTAGTATCTATCACTTGGTTTTTTGAAGAGCTTTCAGGAATATCAAAAGTAGGAATATCAAAAGTACTTTTGAAAATAGATAATTTGGTTTCTAAATCCAAATCTTTGGAATGAAGATTATTAATCTCAGAATAGAGGTTTTGAATTTCAGCTTTCAGAGTATTAATCTCTCGCTGAAGATCATTAATAGTAATATCTGTTGTGATTAAAGAAGAGGTAGGAGCTTTGTTGAAGAGCTTTGAAATACTGAATGGTTCAATGATAACAGGAGGTTTTTCTTTATTAGGATGATGATTGTTAAGAACAATATTCCTTAATCTAAGAAGATATTTCTGCTTTTCTTCTAGATCAGGAACTTTATCAATAAGATCGAACAAGAGTTCTTGTTCAGTATTGTCTTTTGAAATGACATTAATGTTTAATGGACAGAATCCTTGACAAGAGGACTTGTCTATTTCAGATTCTGAGCTTGTGAAAACTTCTTCTAAATCAGAACTTGAATTAGAATCATTTGAATATTCATTTTGAGAATTACCATCAGAAATTAATAATGAAGAAATCTTGTCTCTCAGGATTTCATCATCATGAAATATTTCATTAATCTTCTTTTGTAAAGAGCATTCATTAGCTTTATGACCTTTTTTGTGACATTTGAAACAAGTAAATTGAAAATTATCAAAATTCTTTTTAAAAGTTTTTCTTTTTGAAAATTTAGGTCTTTTGTAAAATTTTTCTTTGAAATCATTTTTATAACGTTTTTTAGGAAAATGCTTTGTTTTTAATCTTGAAGAAGGAGCTTGAATCTTTTGTAATCCAAAAGCTTTGCAGAATGAACCAATCTCCTTACGGTATCTATTCTTTTCAGATCCGTACTTAGATTGTATTTTTAATTCTGAACACAAAGCTAGTCCTTCTTTTTTGACGAAAGCAAATAATTGACCATATGTAATTGTTTCAAAAGGAATGTCACTTTGACCAGTAGCTTCCTTAAGCTTTTGATGAATTCTTTCACCGAAAAGTTTAGGAAGTCCAGCTATGAATCTTTCTTTCCAAAATGAAGCATTGCAATCATTTCTTTTTAAAATATGTGTGAGGAAAACATCTTTGTACCATCTATAATCAGATAATGTAGGACATCTGATATTAGATAATACAACTTGTGTTGAATCAAGTTCTTCTTTAGGATTACCAATGAAATACATGCCAATAGTGAGTATCAACATGTCACAAGCATCATTCTTTGAAATAATAGTACCATCAGGTTCTTCAACCTCAATGGTATGTTGAAGAATATTTTGTTTGTCGGTGAGAGTAAGGGAGTTATCCCACCAGTTTTTTAACTGACCAGTGAAGCCAGTAACAATGAGAGCGGCGGCGCTCTCTTCCTTTTGATTCTGGGCTTTATAAGCAACTCTAGCCATGCCCATTTCTTGAAGAGTATTAAGGATTTCATATTCTGATTTGCCATCAATGTTCCATTCGTGTATTGAATGACCATCATATTTGGCATTGTTTTTGAAATGAGCTCTTTCTTCAAATAGAATATCCGGAATGGAATATCTATTATTATAAAAAGCTTTTGTACCAGATTGAAAGTGGATTTTATTAATCTCATTATTATCAGATTCTGATTCATAAGAGATTTTTGATGAAATCTTTTTGTCTTTGTCCAAACAATTAATGTTTGAAACATGATGAGTAGTGGCTTTTGAAGTATAAGAGGTTGAAGCTTCATTGTTTTGGGAGGATGAAGTTTCAACGAGCTTTTTTGAAATTCTATCAATAAGGCTAGAACTTGCAGGGAGTTGCAAATTCTTTTCAATATTAGTAGGAAGGCTCCTCGGAATAAAATGAGTAGAAATACTATTTGGAAATTTGGAATCAAAGGGTTTTGAATCTAATTTCACCGATAGGCTATCCACCTGTTCTGCAATAGTATGAAGAATTTGATTTGAAAAATTATTTTGTTCAATAACTTTTTTGACATCCTTAGCAACATCTCCCTCTCCTGTTCGAAAAGGGGTAGCTGGGATTTTACCTTTTTCTAAAGAAATCTTTATATTTTGTAAAGGAGGATGAACAGAGGAAACAATAACACCATTGTCAAGTTCCCATTTTTTGTAAATACTTTTTTGAACATTAATCTGATTTAAAGAATAAACATCATCAGAAATGTTACAAATATTGTTTATTTTGCAATAAGTGTCAAACCAATTTAAAAGAGAAATGTTTGACCTGTATTTGTTTTGAAGTTCTTCTTTCCAAGTATCATTTAATTTTATTCGAAATTCTTTGTCAAATTTTAAAAACCAATCTTTTCTAATTGTTTCATCACTGAAACTCTTATAAAGATATTTGAAATTTGGAGTAAAGTTTTCAGAGAAAATCATTGAAATACAATTTTCCATTTGAAAATCAGTAGGAGAACTTGCAGTAGGGTAACCTGGGTTAACAGATTCTTGATAAGAAGGAATTGGAGTTTTGAAATTGACTTTGTAGTTTTGATAACCAGAGTTATCAGAAAAAGAGGCTCTGGAATTGATTTATTGAATCCTGATGTTGGGAACAACATCATTCTGTCTCATAGAGTTGAATCTGAGAAATATTCTTCCTTCAGAGTCTTCTTCTATTTCGGAGACTTCGTGTCTTTCAATTCCTCTTGGTATTTGAGGATTATTGATTATGAATTCATTGGGAATGGTTATTTCATTCCACTTGAGTCTTTTGGGGACAAAGTAATTAGAGCTGTCTGCTTCTATTTGAAGCATAACAGTTTCTTCTTTGGATGTAGGATGCATAATGAATTTTGGATTGAGCTGTGAAGACATAACGCGAAAATAAACGCGATAAATAACAGCAAAGTTTTTGCAAAGATTTTTGAACTCGTTGCTCTGTAAATGAATATCAAGAATTAATGAATCAATTAATAAAGGATCTGTAATATCAACAGAGAAATCAGGAGCACAATTGAAATAAATCGGACCATTGCAAATATTTGTTTGAATCATAGCAAGTAAAGAAGATTTGTATCTTTTTAATCTGTTATCCCTTAAAGCGAGATAAACAGGAGCATCAACACCAATATGAACAAGAGGTTTAATAGCAACTTGAATTAAACCAAAATGAATATATCTGTAACTTTTTTCCAAATATTTTTTAATAGAAATATTTGACAGAAGATTTAAACTTTGAAATTCTTTTTGAATTGAAATAGTCTCTTCATGAGTTTTGACTGAAAAAGCAGTTTTGAAATCAAGAGTACCAATATGATACATAGTCTCAATTTGTTGTTCAGGTATAGTCCAATTTGAGTAATTATTATCCTGTATATGCAATTCATGCGATTGAACAATATTAGAGCTACTTGAACTGTGTTTCGAAAATAAATTTCTAAATCTTGATGCCATGAATAACTTGTTGTAACAACAATAAGTTCTAATTGTATTGCTAAAAGTATATGAATATTACTTGTCAACAATAAGTAAGTATTTGCTTTGCTATAAATGCGGGAACACTACCGGGACCACCAATTCACCAGGCTGACCAACAGATTCACGCTTACCAACACACCTTCTAGTGCAGCAAATAATACTTATGAATCCAGTAAATATTCAGAACCTTAGTTCAACAATTAATACTTATGAAATTATCACAAGTATTCAGTAATCAAAATTTTTGAAATTGTCTTTTCGTATCACAACCAAACAGGCTCTGATACCATTGGGGACAGGATCGGCACGAACAGGATAATTGTATGCATGAATATGGACATGGTATGAATTATCAGAGTATGAATGTAAATAACAAATTGAAAACAATAAGACTTGAATAAAACTTACTTTGAATTAATGGAGATATGAATTACAAGGATTGAATACAGAGATTTGAAAGGGATATGAAAGGTTTATAGGAATATTGGAATACAAGGATTGGAATTTATGCTTAGGATTTTTCAGATCTTTTCTGAGGTAAATCTTGAGATGATTTACAATGAAATAAACTGACTTATTTATAGTCAGAGTCTTCTCTTGTATCTGCATTTGAATTTGAATTTGATCTGCATTTGATCACAGGCTGAGTGCGGTTGTTGAAATGTCTTCATTAGTTGTTGGAATAGTGACTGCTACAGTGATGTGTCGACTCAAGTGGAATGAAATAACCATTCCCAATGAATTCATAATCAATAATCCTCAAATACCAAGAGGAATTGAAAGACACGAAGTCTCCGAAATAGAAGAAGACTCTGAAGGAAGAATATTTCTCAGATTCAACTCTATGAGACAGAATGATGTTGTTCCCAACATCAGGATTCAAGAAATCAATTCCAGAGCCTCTTTTTCTGATAACTCTGGTTATCAAAACTACAAAGTCAATTTCAAAACTCCTATTCCATCTTACCAAGAATCTGTTAACCCAGGTTCCCCTACTGCAAGTTCTCCTACTGATTTTCAAATGGAAAATTGTATTTCAATGATTTTCTCTGAAAACTTTACTCCAAATTTCAAATATCTTTATAAGAGTTTCAGTGATGAAACAATTAGAAAAGATTGGTTTTTAAAATTTGACAAAGAATTTCGAATAAAATTAAATGATATTTGGAAAAAAGAACTTCAAAACAAATACAGGTCAAACATTTCTCTTTTAAATTGGTTTGACACTTATTGCAAAATAAACAATATTTGTAACATTTCTGATGATGTTTATTCTTTAAATCAGATTAATGTTCAAAAAAGTATTTACAAAAAATGGGAACTTGACAATGGTGTTATTGTTTCCTCTGTTCATCCTCCTTTACAAAATATAAAGATTTCTTTAGAAAAAGGTAAAATCCCAGCTACCCCTTTTCGAACAGGAGAGGGAGATGTTGCTAAGGATGTCAAAAAAGTTATTGAACAAAATAATTTTTCAAATCAAATTCTTCATACTATTGCAGAACAGGTGGATAGCCTATCGGTGAAATTAGATTCAAAACCCTTTGATTCCAAATTCCCAAATAGCACTTCTACTCCTCATTTCATTCCGAGGAGCCTTCCCACTAATATCGAGAAGAATTTGCAGCTCTCTGCTAGTTCCAGTCTCATAGACAAAATCTCAAGATTTACCTCAGAAAAGATCTAAAAAATCCTAAGCATAAATTCCAATCCTTGTATTCCAAAATTCCTATAAACCTTTCATATCCCTTTCAAATCTCTGTATTCAATCCTTGTAATTCATATCTCCATTAATTCAAAGTAAGTTTTATTCAAAGTTTTATTGTTTTCAATTTGTTATTTACATTCATACTCTGATAATTCATACCATGTCCATCCATTAAAAAATATTTGGAAAAAGGTTTCAGATATATTCATTTTGGTTTAATTCAAGTTTCTATTAAACCTCTTGTTCATATTAGCGTTAATGCTCCTGTTTACCTTGCTTTAAGGGACAACAGGTTAAAAAGATACAAATCTTCTTTACTAGCTATGATTCAAACAAATATTTGCAATGGTCCGATTTATTTCAATTGTGCTCCTGATTTCTCTGTTGATATTACAGATCCTTTATTAATAGATTCATTAATTCTTGATATTCATTTACAGAGCAATGAATTCAAAAATCTTTGCAAAAATTTTGCTGTTATATATCGTGTTTATTTTCGCGTTATGTCTTCACAGCTCAATCCAAAATTCATTATGCATCCTACATCCAAAGAAGAAACTGTTATGCTTCAAATAGAAGCAGACAGCTCTAATTACTCTGTCCCCAATGGTATCAGAGCCTGTTTGGTTGTGATACGAAAAGACAATTTCAAAAATTTTGATTACTGAATACTTGTGATAATTTCATAAGTATTAATTGTTGAACTAAGGTTCTGAATATTTACTGGATTCATAAGTATTATTTGCTGCACTAGAAGGTGTGTTGGTAAGCGTGAATCTGTTGGTCAGCCTGGTGAATTGGTGGTCCCGGTAGTGTTCCCGCATTTATAGCAAAGCAAATACTTACTTATTGTTGACAAGTAATATTCATATACTTTTAGCAAAACAATTAGAACTTAATGTTTTTACAACAAGTTATTCATGGCATCAAGATTTAGAAATTTATTTTCGAAACACAGTTCAAGTAGCTCTAATATTGTTCAATCGCATGAATTGCATATACAGGATAATAATTACTCAAATTGGACTATACCTGAACAACAAATTGAGACTATGTATCATATTGGTACTCTTGATTTCAAAACTGCTTTTTCAGTCAAAACTCATGAAGAGACTATTTCAATTCAAAAAGAATCTCAAGATTTACCTCAGAAAAGATCTGAAAAATCCTAAGCATAAATTCCAATCCTTGTATTCCAATATTCCTATAAACCTTTCATATCCCTTTCAAATCTCTGTATTCAATCCTTGTAATTCATATCTCCATTAATTCAAAGTAAGTTTTATTCAAGTCTTATTGTTTTCAATTTATTATTTACATTCATACTCTGATAATTCATACCATGTCCATATTCATGCATACAATTATCCTGTTCGTGCCGATCCTGTCCCCAATGGTCATTGGGGACAGGATCGGCACGAACAGGATAATTGTATGCATGAATATGGACATGGTATGAATTATCAGAGTATGAATGTAAATAATAAATTGAAAACAATAAGACTTGAATAAAACTTACTTTGAATTAATGGAGATATGAATTACAAGGATTGAATACAGAGATTTGAAAGGGATATGAAAGGTTTATAGGAATTTTAGAATACAAGGATTGGAATTTATGCTTGGGATTTTTCAGATGAAATTGTTAGATGATTTACAATGAAATAAACTGACTTATTTATAGTCAGAGTCTTCTCTTGTATCTGCATTTGAATTTGAATTTGATCTGCATTTGATCACAGGCTGAGTGCGGTTGTTGAAATGTCTTCATTAGTTGTTGGAATAGTGACTGCTACAGTGATGTGTCGGCTGCTACAGTGATGTGAACAGTGACTTCGACTGCTACAATGATATGAATAGTGACCTTTGCTACAGTGCTTGGCTGCTTGCTTTTTTGAATAGTGAATGGCTGCTTTTGATTGATTCGTCCATCTTTTGACAAAGTGGAAGACAGCTTTTTGAATTCGGTACCTGCTTTTGAATAAAATGACCAGAGTAGTTGGTCTGTTTTATTAAAATTATTGAGTACTCGTTTCACCGAGAAACTTCTGACTCAACATTTTAATAATCCTATCAGATGAGAGGAATTTTGAATTTTTCTTCTTTTCTTTTTGTATTTCTCTTTTTTCTTTCTCTTTTTCTCTCTTTTTCTTTTCTTTTTTCTTTTCTTTCTTTTTCTTTTCTTTTGAATTTTTCTTTTTCTTTTCTTTCTTTTTCTTTTTCTTTTCTTTTGAATTTTCTGGAGATAGTCACAAATCAAATGGGTCTTGCCCACAAGGACCACCAAAAGGATCAAATTCTGATTTTGAGCTTTCTGATGAAATGTCTTCAGCTTCAGAATTCATCTTCTTGAATTTACAGAATTGAAGATATTCTTTGAAGGTTTCTGGGTCTTTCTCCATCATTTGAAATACTTCAATCTGTTCTTTAGAGAGGGAACAGACATTAGCTTCTTTCTTCTTTTTATTCTTGCTGGTTGATGAATCATTGCTGGCTGGTTTCTCCCATTGAGGTTTTTCACCAGTGGTAATAAAAGTTTTGACAACTTGAAGGTTGCAGTATTTTGTAGAGTAATTTGTCCACCATTTGACTTTGAATTCTCTAACAATAGAGAGAGGATTTGGAAGAGGGAAAAATTGTTTGAAGGCAAAGCTCCAACAAATTATCCAAGGGACTTTGAATTCAGAGAAAAAGTGGATTTCTGTAAGAGATCTTTCAACAGGGGTTTTTTAGTTTTTTGTAGTATAATATGAGTAGGCTTCCATGACATCTGGAGGGAGAATGGAAGGTATAGGTCCAAAATCCATCCACCATTCTAAGAACAAGATAGGAAAAGTAGTTTTTATGAAATCTGGATGAAAGGTAAAGAACCATGAATGATCGAATGGTCTAAAAAGAAAGGTTCTAAACCAAGCCATTTTGTAATCAGGATAATTATATCCTCTGGGATTATAAGGAATAGAAAAATGTTTTTCATTGAATGGAAAGGTCCATTCGTCTGATTTGAAAACTCTTTTGATAATGCATTTTGAATACGAGATACGATCTGGATTTGTAGGGTCAGAAGTATGAACCAATTCAATAGATCCAGAGTCGACAAGAATGAATTCATAAAAATTTTGAGTTTTTAAAGGATTGTCAGGATACCATTGACATCCTTTAGGAAAATACTTTGAAATAATACCCTTTAAGGTAACTAGATCTGGAGCATTATGATATCTAGTGAGGGTTATGTTTTGAATATTGGGTTTGGTAATATAGGTTTTTGATGGTGAGTTTCTGGAGGTACTTGAACTGGGTATTTGAGTAGGAGTTGTGGGTGCTTTAACAGCTTGAGAATAAGAAGGAGAAGGTAAACTTGGAAAATCAGAAAGGGCTTGAAATTGGTTAACATTAAACAAGGATTTTGAATAGTTTTGAGAAGTTTGAGGTCTGAGTTTACTCATGGTTTTCTGCAGGATAAATTCTTGGGTTAGGATGATAGGTAAGGGTAATGAATCATCATCTCCTTTGATGTCCTTTATATAGGCATGAAATAATAATTTTATATAAAAATATTTTTGAAAATTTTCTTTTATGCAATGAATAATTTGCTTTATGAATGTATGAGATGCATGATTAGTATGAATTCTTTGTATAAGAATACTACTATACTTGCTATTAAAGTCATAAGACCTTGATGCCTTAGGTATAGGTATTTTTAAACAAAAAATTGAATTATCCTGAACTTTTATCTTTTTAATGAGATTAATATGAATATCAGACTCAATGTAAATAATATAGAGATCAGAATAAAGGAATGTGAAAACAGTTTTGTATTTGTCTTCTTCTCTGATCTGTATCTGCCAACAGCCAGACTTAAGATCGAATTTTGAAAAAATGCTTGCTTTATGCAATCTTTTGATCAGATCTCTTTTATTAGGAATAGGATATCTAATCCATTCTATAACAATGGAAAGAAGGGATTTGATTTCATCTTTGCAGATGTTGAGAAGATCATGATTCATTTGAATAGGTCTTGCTTTTGCTATTATAGATTTTTCATTGAAACCAGAAACAATATGCTTCTTTCTTTCCCAGAAAGCATTGGGAAGATCAGAGCATACTTCATTTTTCAAAACATTTTCGAAATCTAAAATTCTGTTTTGAATATCCTTTTTAAGAAGTTCATTTTCAATACGAAAGTAAGAAACTTCTTCTTTGAGAAAATCTATATGAGATTTTTTGAATTCAATAGCATTAATATGAGAAATATAGTAATTTTGAAGAAGAGATACTTCTCTTTCCTTGATAGGATTAACAAATTTGAAATGAATATCTTTTCCCATGATATTGGTAGTAATACCAGTACCATCGACTTTGAAAGGATAAATAATAGTCAAGAAGGGGTTACCCAAAATAATATCTTGACTTAGATTTTTTACAAGAATGAAATTGGTTTTGAAACAATAACTATTATTGCAAATGAAAGCTTTTGAAAGTTTGTATTTAATATGAAGAGGAGTAGCATTAGCTGCCACAAGCCTTTCATTAGTTTTTTCATAATAAATTGAAGGAATAAGACCTTCTCTTATGCAATTCTGATCAGCTCCACTATCTATAAGACAGGAAGCACTGATCTGAAAGTCATCAATTATTAAATTTATAATTGAATACCATTTTTGAAAAGCTATGTGTTCGATACTTTGAATAGCTTCATTGTCTGAAGTACTCAATGTAGTATCTATCACTTGGTTTTTTGAAGAGCTTTCAGGAATATCAAAAGTAGGAATATCAAAAGTACTTTTGAAAATAGATAATTTGGTTTCTTAATCCAAATCTTTGGAATGAAGATTATTAATCTCAGAATAGAGGTTTTGAATTTCAGCTTTCAGAGTATTAATCTTTCGCTGAAGATCATTAATAGTAATATCTGTTGTGATTAAAGAAGAGGTAGGAGCTTTGTTGAAGAGCTTTGAAATACTGAATGGTTCAATGATAATAGGAGGTTTTTCTTTATTAGGAGGATGATTGTTAAGAACAATATTCCTTAATCTAAGAAGATATTTCTATTTTTCTTCTAGATCAGGAACTTTATCAATAAGATCGAACAAGAGTTCTTGTTCAGTATTGTCTTTTGAAATGACATTAATGTTTAATGGACAGAATCCTTGACAAGAGGACTTGTCTATTTCAGATTCTGAGCTTGTGAAGACTTCTTCTAAATCAGAACTTGAATTAGAATCATTTGAATATTCATTTTGAGAATTACCATCAGAAATTAATAATGAAGAAATCTTGTCTCTCAGGATTTCATCATCATGAAATATTTCATTAATCTTCTTTTGTAAAGAGCATTCATTAGCTTTATGACCTTTTTTGTGACATTTGAAACAAGTAAATTGAAAATTATCAAAATTCTTTTTAAAAGTTTTTCTTTTTGAAAATTTAGGCCTTTTGTAAAATTTTTCTTTGAAATCATTTTTATAACGTTTTTTAGGAAAATGCTTTGTTTTTAATCTAGAAGAAGGAGCTTGAATCTTTTGTAATCCAAAAGCTTCTCAGAATGAACCAACCTCCTTACGGTATCTATTCTTTTCAGATCCGTACTTAGATTATATTTTTAATTCTGAACATAAAGCTAGTCCTTCTTTTTTGACGAAAGCAAATAATTGACCATATGTAATTGTAAAAGGAATGTCACTTTGACCAGTAGCTTCCTTAAGCTTTTGATGAATTCTTTCACCGAAAAGTTTAGGAAGTCCATCTATGAATCTTTCTTTCCAAAATGAAGCATTGCAATCATTTCTTTTTAAAATATGAGTGAGGAAAACATCTTTGTACCATCTATAATCAGATAATGTAGGACATCTGATATTAGATAATACAACTTGTGTTGAATCAAGTTCTTCTTTAGGATTACCAATGAAATACATGCCAATAGTGAGTATCAACATGTCACAAGCATCATTCTTTGAAATAATAGTACCATCAGGTTCTTCAACCTCAATGGTATGTTGAAGAATATTTTGTTTGTCGGTGAGAGTAAGGGAGTTATCCCACCAGTTTTTTAACTGACCAGTGAAGCCAGTAACAATGAGAGCGGCGGCGCTCTCTTCCTTTTGATTCTGGGCTTTATAAGCAAATCTAGCCATGCCCATTTCTTGAAGAGTATTAAGGATTTCATATTCTGATTTGCCATCAATGTTCCATTCGTGTATTGAATGACCATCATATTTGGCATTGTTTTTGAAATGAGCTCTTTCTTCAAATAGAATATCCGGAGGGGAATATCTATTATTATAAAAAGCTTTTGTACCAGATTGAAAGCGGATTTTATTAATCTCATTATTATCAGATTCTGATTCATAAGAGATTTTTGATGAAATCTTTTTGTCTTTGTCCAAACAATTAATGTTTGAAACATGAGGAGTAGTGGCTTTTGAAGTATAAGAGGTTGAAGCTTCATTGTTTTGGGAGGATGAAGTTTCAACGAGCTTTTTTGAAATTCTATCAATAAGGCTAGAACTTGCAGGGAGTTGCAAATTCTTTTCAATATTAGTAGGAAGGCTCCTCGGAATAAAATGAGGAGTAGAAATACTATTTGGAAATTTGGAATCAAAGGGTTTTGAATCTAATTTCACCGATAGGCTATCCACCTGTTCTGCAATAGTATGAAGAATTTGATTTGAAAAATTATTTTGTTCAATAACTTTTTTGACATCCTTAGCAACATCTCCCTCTCCTGTTCGAAAAGGGGTAGCTGGGATTTTACCTTTTTCTAAAGAAATCTTTATATTTTGTAAAGGAGGATGAACAGAGGAAACAATAACACCATTGTCAAGTTCCCATTTTTTGTAAATACTTTTTTGAACATTAATCTGATTTAAAGAATAAACATCATCAGAAATGTTACAAATATTGTTTATTTTGCAATAAGTGTCAAACCAATTTAAAAGAGAAATGTTTGACATGTATTTGTTTTGAAGTTCTTTTTTCCAAATATCATTTAATTTTATTCGAAATTCTTTGTCAAATTTTAAAAACCAATCTTTTCTAATTGTTTCATCACTGAAACTCATATAAAGATATTTGAAATTTGGAGTAAAGTTTTCAGAGAAAATCATTGAAATACAATTTTCCATTTGAAAATCAGTAGGAGAACATGCAGTAGGGGAACCTGGGTTAACAGATTCTTGGTAAGATGGAATAGGAGTTTTGAAATTGACTTTGTAGTTTTGATAACCAGAGTTATCAGAAAAAGAGGCTCTGGAATTGATTTCTTGAATCCTGATGTTGGGAACAACATCATTCTGTCTCATAGAGTTGAATCTGAGAAGTAATCTTCCTTCAGAGTCTTCCTCTATTCGGAGACTTCGTGTCTTTCAATTCCTCTTGGTATTTGAGGATTATTGATTATGAATTCATTGGGAATGCTCTGATACCATTGGGGACTGGATCGGCACGAACAGGATAATTGTATGCATGTCCATATTCATGCATACAATTATCCTGTTCGTGCCGATCCTGTCCCCAATGGTATCAGAGCCTGTTTGGTTGTGATACGAAAAAACAATTTCAAAAATTTTGATTACTGAATACTTGTGATAATTTCATAAGTATTAATTGTTGAACTAAGGTTCTGAATATTTACTGGATTCATAAGTATTATTTGCTGCACTAGAAGGTGTGTTGGTAAGCGTGAATCCATTGGTCAGCCTGGTGAATTGGTGGTCCCGGTAGTGTTCCCGCATTTATAGCAAAGCAAATACTTACTTATTGTTGACAAGTAATATTCATATACTTTTAGCAATACAATTAGAACTTATTGTTGTTACAACAAGTTATTCATGGCATCAAGATTTAGAAATTTATTTTCGAAACACAGTTCAAGTAGCTCTAATATTGTTCAATCGCATGAATTGCATATACAGGATAATAATTACTCAAATTGGACTATACCTGAACAACAAATTGAGACTATGTATCATATTGGTACTCTTGATTTCAAAACTGCTTTTTCAGTCAAAACTCATGAAGAGACTATTTCAATTCAAAAAGAATTTCAAAGTTTACCTCTTTTATCCAAAGTATCTGCTCTGATCTTCCCAATGCTTTCTGGGAAAGAAAGAAGCATATTGTTTCTTTACCTTATATTACTGGTTTCAATGAAAAGTCTATTATTACTAAAGCAAGACCTATTCAAATGAATCATGATCTTCTTAACATCTGTAAAGAAGAAATCAAATCCCTTCTTTCTAAAAAGCTCAAAAGGCCCTCTAAGTCTCCTTGGAGTTTCCCTGCCTTCTATGTTAATAATCAAGCAGAGAAGGAAAGAGGAGTCCCCAGACTCATTATCAATTACAAACCACTCAATGAGGTTCTTGAATGGATTAGATATCCTATTCCTAAAAAAAGAGATTTAATCAAAAGATTGCATAAAGCATGCATTTTTTCAAAATTCGATCTTATGTCTGGCTTTTGGCAGATACAGATCAGAGAAGAAGACAAATACAAAACTGCTTTCACAGTTCCTTTTGGACATTACGAATGGAATGTAATGCCTTTTGGTCTAAAAAATGCTCCTTCTGAATTTCAAAATATTATGAATGATGTTTTCAATGATCATTCAAATTTCTCTATTGTTTACATAGATGATATTTTGATATTTTCTCAAAATATAGAACAACATTTCAAACATCTCAAAACTTTTCTTTATATTTGCAAAAAGAATGGACTAGTTATTTCTGCTTCAAAGATAAAGATTTTCCAAACAAAAGTTAGATTTTTGGGTTATGACATTTCAAAAGGTACCATAAAACCTATTTCAAGAGCTATAGAATTTGCTGATAAATTTCGTAATGAGATTAAAGAAAAGAATCAGTTACAAAGATTTTTAGGTTGTTTAAATTATGTTTCTGACTTCTTTACTAAACTCAGAATTATTTGTCAACCTCTTTTTCAAAGATTAAAAAAGAATCCTGACCCTTGGTCTGATATTCATACTAATATTGTTAAACAGATTAAAGTTCAGGTTAAGTCACTTCCTTGTTTAGGAATACCTAAACCTGAGGCATTCATGATTATTGAGACTGACGCCTCTGATATTGGTTATGGAGGTATCCTTAAACAAAGAATTCAAAATGATCATGCATCTCATACATTCATTGAACAACTTGTTCGTTTTCATTCTGGCGTTTGGAATGATTCCCAAAAGAATTATTCTACCATCAAAAAAGAAATACTTTCAATAGTTTTGTGCATTACAAAATTCCAAGATGATATTTTCAATAAAAAATTTCTTCTTAGAATTGATTGCAAATCTGCAAAAGAAGTTTTACAAAAAGATGTCAAAAATATTGTTTCAAAACAAATCTTTGCTAGATGGCAAGCTATACTTTCATGTTTTGATTTTGATATTGAATATATCAAAGGAGATAATAATTCATTACCTGATTTCCTAACTAGAGAGTTTCTTCAAAATCCTGCAGAAAATTATGAGTGAATCCAAGTTTCAAGCTTCTCAAATTTATTCAAAACCCTTAGGAAATACTAGAAAAATTCCAATCCTTGTATTCCAATATTCCTATAAACCTTTCATATCCCTTTCAAATCTCTGTATTCAATCCTTGTAATTCATATCTCCATTAATTCAAAGTAAGTTTTATTCAAAGTTTTATTGTTTTCAATTTGTTATTTACATTCATACTCTGATAATTCATACCATGTCCATATTCATGCATACAATTATCCTGTTCGTGCCGATCCATCCCCCAATGGTATCAGAGCCTGTTTGGTTGTGATACGAAAAAACAATTTCAAAAATTTTGATTACTGAATACTTGTGATAATTTCATAAGTATTAATTGTTGAACTAAGGTTCTGAATATTTACTGGATTCATAAGTATTATTTGCTGCACTAGAAGGTGTGTTGGTAAGCGTGAATCCGTTGGTCAGCCTGGTGAATTGGTGGTCCCGGTAGTGTTCCCGCATTTATAGCAAAGCAAATACTTACTTATTGTTGACAAGTAATATTCAAATACTTTTAGCAAAACAATTAGAACTTATTGTTGTTACAACAAGTTATTCATGGCATCAAGATTTAGAAATTTATTTTCGAAACACAGTTCAAGTAGCTCTAATATTGTTCAATCGCATGAATTGCATATACAGGATAATAATTACTCAAATTGGACTATACCTGAACAACAAATTGAAACTATGTATCATATTGGTACTCTTGATTTCAAAACTGCTTTTTCAGTCAAAACTCATGAAGAGACTATTTCAATTCAAAAAGAATTTCAAAGTTTAAATCTTCTGTTAAATATTTCTATTAAAAAATATTTGGAAAAAAGTTACAGATATATTCATTTTGGTTTAATTCAAGTTGCTATTAAACCTCTTGTTCATATTGGTGTTGATGCTCCTGTTTATCTCGCTTTAAGGGATAACAGATTAAAAAGATACAAATCTTCTTTACTAGCTATGATTCAAACAAATATTTGCAATGGTCCGATTTATTTCAATTGTGCTCCTGATTTCTCTGTTGATATTACAGATCCTTTATTAATAGATTCATTAATTCTTGATATTCATTTACAGAGCAATGAATTCAAAAATCTTTGCAAAAATTTTGCTGTTATATATCGTGTTTATTTTCGCGTTATGTCTTCACAGCTCAATCCAAAATTCATTATGCATCATACATCCAAAGAAGAAACTGTTATGCTTCAAATAGAAGCAGACAGCTCCAATTACTTTGTCCCCAAAAGACTCAAGTGGAATGAAATAACCATTCCCAATGAATTCATAATCAATAATCCTCAAATACCAAGAGGAATTGAAAGACACGAAGTCTCCGAAATAGAAGAAGATTCTGAAGGAAGAATACTTCTCATATTCAACTCTATGAGACAGAATGATGTTGTTCCCAACATCAGGATTCAAGAAATCAATTCCAGAGCCTCTTTTTCTGATAACTCTGGTTATCAAAACTACAAAGTCAATTTCAAAACTCCAATTCCTTCTAATCAAGAATCTGTTAACCCAGGTTCCCCTACTGCAAGTTCTCCTACTGATTTTCAAATGGAAAATTGTATTTCAATGATTTTCTCTGAAAACTTTACTCCAAATTTCAAATATCTTTATAAGAGTTTCAGTGATGAAACAATTAGAAAAGATTGGTTTTTAAAATTTGACAAAGAATTTCGAATAAAATTAAATGATACTTGGAAAGAAGAACTTCAAAACAAATACAGGTCAAACATTTCTCTTTTAAATTGGTTTGACACTTATTGCAAAATAAACAATATTTGTAACATTTCTGATGATGTTTATTCTTTAAATCAGATTAATGTTCAAAAAAGTATTTACAAAAAATGGGAACTTGACAATGGTGTTATTGTTTCCTCTGTTCATCCTCCTTTACAAAATATAAAGATTTCTTTAGAAAAAGGTAAAATCCCAGCTACCCCTTTTCGAACAGGAGAGGGGGATGTTGCTAAGGATGTCAAAAAAGTTATTGAACAAAATAATTTTTCAAATCAAATTCTTCATACTATTGCAGAACAGGTGGATAGCCTATCGGTGAAATTAGATTCAAAACCCTTTGATTCCAAATTCCCAAATAGCACTTCTACTCCTCATTTCATTCCGAGGAGCCTTCCCACTAATATCGAGAAGAATTTGCAGCTCTCTGCTAGTTCCAGTCTCATAGACAAAATCTCAAAAAGACTTATTGAGACTTCATCTTCTCACATAGCCTCTACTCCTCATGTTTCAAACATTAATTGTTTGGACAAAGCCAAAAAGATTTCATCAAAAATCTCTTATGAATCAGAATCTGATAATAATGAGATTAATAAAATCCGCTTTCAATCTGGAACAAAAGCCTTTTATAATAATAGATATTCCCCTCCGGATATTCTATTTGAAGAAAGAGCTCATTTCAAAAGCAATGCCCAATACGATGGCCAATCTATCCATGAATGGAACATAGATGGCAAATCAGAATATGAAATCCTTAATACTCTTCAAGAAATGGGTATGGCTAGAGTTGCTTATAAAGCCCAGAATCAAAGAGAAGAGAGCGCCGCCGCTCTTATTATTACTGGCTTCACTGGTCAGTTAAAAAACTGGTGGGATAACTCCCTTACTCTCACCGACAAACAAAATATTCTTCAACATACCATTGAGGTTGAAGAACCTGATGGTACTATTATTTCAAAGAATGATGCTTGTGACATGTTGATACTTACTATTGGCATGTATTTCATTGGTAATCCTAAAGAAGAACTTGATTCAACACAAGTTGTATTATCTAATATCAGATGTCCTACATTATCTGATTATAGATGGTACAAAGATGTTTTCCTCACTCATATTTTAAAAAGAAATGATTGCAATGCTTCATTTTGGAAAGAAAGATTCATAGCTGGACTTCCTAAACTTTTCGGTGAAAGAATTCATCAAAAGCTTAAGGAAGCTACTGGTCAAAGTGACATTCCTTTTGAAACAATTACATATGGTCAATTATTTGCTTTCGTCAAAAAAGAAGGACTAGCTTTGTGTTCAGAATTAAAAATACAATCTAAGTACGGATCTGAAAAGAATAGATACCGTAAGGAGATTGGTTCATTCTGCGAAGCTTTTGGATTACAAAAGATTCAAGCTCCTTCTTCAAGATTAAAAACAAAGCATTTTCCTAAAAAACGTTATAAAAATGATTTCAAAGAAAAATTTTACAAAAGGCCTAAATTTTCTAAAAGAAAAACTTTTAAAAAGAATTTTGATAATTTTCAATTTACTTGTTTCAAATGTCACAAAAAAGGTCATAAAGCTGATGAATGCTCTTTACAAAAGAAGATTAATGAAATATTTCATGATGATGAAATCCTGAGAGACAAGATTTCTTCATTATTAATTTCTGATGGTAATTCTCAAAATGAATATTCAAATGATTCTAATTCAAGTTCTGATTTAGAAGAAGTTTTCACAAGCTCAGAATCTGAAATAGACAAGTCCTCTTGTCAAGGATTCTGTCCATTAAACATTAATGTCATTTCAAAAGACAATACTGAACAAGAACTCTTGTTCGATCTTATTGATAAAGTTCCTGATCTAGAAGAAAAGCAGAAATATCTTCTTAGATTAAGGAATATTGTTCTTAACAATCATCATCCTAATAAAGAAAAACCTCCTGTTATCATTGAACCATTCAGTATTTCAAAGCTCTTCAACAAAGCTCCTACCTCTTCTTTAATCACAACAGATATTACTATTAATGATCTTCAGCGAGAGATTAATACTCTGAAAGCTGAAATTCAAAACCTCTATTCTGAGATTAATAATCTTCATTCCAAAGATTTGGATTTAGAAACCAAATTATCTATTTTCAAAAGTACTTTTGATATTCCTACTTTTGATATTCCTGAAAGCTCTTCAAAAAACCAAGTGATAGATACTACATTGAGTACTTCAGACAATGAAGCTATTCAAAGTATCGAACACATAGCTTTTCAAAAATGGTATTCAATTATAAATTTAATTATTGATGACATTCAGATCAGTGCTTCTTGTCTTATAGATAGTGGAGCTGATCAGAATTGCATAAGAGAAGGTCTTATTCCTTCAATTTATTATGAAAAAACTAATGAAAGGCTTGTGGCAGCTAATGCTACTCCTCTTCATATTAAATACAAACTTTCAAAAGCTTTCATTTGCAATAATGGTTATTGTTTCAAAACCAATTTCATTCTTGTAAAAAATCTAAGTCAAGATATTATTTTGGGTAACCCCTTCTTGACTATTATTTATCCTTTCAAAGTCGATGGTACTGGTATTACTACCAATATCATGGGAAAAGATATTCATTTCAAATTTGTTAATCCTATCAAGGAAAGAGAAGTATCTCTTCTTCAAAATTACTATATTTCTCATATTAATGCTATTGAATTCAAAAAATCTCATATAGATTTTCTCAAAGATGAAGTTTCTTACTTTCGTATTGAAAATGAACTTCTTAAAAAGGATATTCAAAACAGAATTTTAGATTTCGAAAATGTTTTGAAAAATGAAGTATGCTCTGATCTTCCCAATGCTTTCTGGGAAAGAAAGAAGCATATTGTTTCTGGTTTCAATGAAAAATCTATAATAGCAAAAGCAAGACCTATTCAAATGAATCATGATCTTCTCAACATCTGCAAAGATGAAATCAAATCCCTTCTTTCCATTGTTATAGAATGGATTAGATATCCTATTCCTAATAAAAGAGATCTGATCAAAAGATTGCATAAAGCAAGCATTTTTTCAAAATTCGATCTTAAGTCTGGCTTTTGGCAGATACAGATCAGAGAAGAAGACAAATACAAAACTGTTTTCACATTCCTTTATTCTGATCTCTATATTATTTACATTGAGTCTGATATTCATATTAATATCATTAAAAAGATAAAAGTTCAGGATAATTCAATTTTTTGTTTAAAAATACCTATACCTAAGGCATCAAGGTCTTATGACTTTAATAGCAAGTATAGTAGTATTCTTATACAAAGAATTCATACTAATCATGCATCTCATACATTCATAAAGCAAATTATTCATTGCATAAAAGAAAATTTTCAAAAATATTTTTATATAAAATTATTATTTCATGCCTATATAAAGGACATCAAAGGAGATGATGATTCATTACCCTTACCTATCATCCTAACCCAAGAATTTATCCTGCAGAAAACCATGAGTAAACTCAGACCTCAAACTTCTCAAAACTATTCAAAATCCTTGGTTAATGTTAACCAATTTCAAGCCCTTTCTGATTTTCCAAGTTTACCTTCTCCTTCTTATTCTCAAGCTGTTAAAGCACCCACAACTCCTACTCAAATACCCAGTTCAAGTACCTCCAGAAACTCACCATCAAAAACCTATATTACCAAACCCAATATTCAAAACATAACCCTCACTAGATATCATAATGCTCCTGATCTAGTTACCTTAAAGGGTATTATTTCAAAGTATTTTCCTAAAGGATGTCAATGGTATCCTGACAATCCTTTAAAAACTCAAAATTTTTATGAATTCATTCTTGTCGACTCTGGATCTATTGAATTGGTTCATACTTCTGACCCTACAAATCCAGATCGTATCTCGTATTCAAAATGCATTATCAAAAGAGTTTTCAAATCAGACGAATGGACCTTTCCATTCAATGAAAAACATTTTTCTATTCCTTATAATCCCAGAGGATATAATTATCCTGATTACAAAATGGCTTGGTTTAGAACCTTTCTTTTTAGACCATTCGATCATTCATGGTTCTTTACCTTTCATCCAGATTTCATAAAAACTACTTTTCCTATCTGGTTCTTAGAATGGTGGATGGATTTTGGACCTATACCTTCCATTCTCCCTCCAGATGTCATGGAAGCCTACTCATATTATACTACAAAAAACTCAAAAACCCCTGTTGAAAGATCTCTTACAGAAATCCACTTTTTCTCTGAATTCAAAGTCCCTTGGATAATTTGTTGGAGCTTTACCTTCAAACAATTTTTCCCTCTTCCAAATCCTCTCTCTATTGTTAGAGAATTCAAAGTCAAATGGTGGACAAATTACTCTACAAAATATTGCAACCTTCAAGTTGTCAAAACTTTTATTACCACTGGTGAAAAACCTCAATGGGAGAAACCAGCCAGCAATGATTCATCAACCAGCAAGAATAAAAAGAAGAAAGAAGCCAATGTCTGTTCCCTCTCTAAAGAACAGATTGAAGTATTTCAAATGATGGAGAAAGACCCAGAAACCTTCAAAGAATATCTTCAATTCTGTAAATTCAAGAAGATGAATTCTGAAGCTGAAGACATTTCATCAGAAAGCTCAAAATCAGAATTTGATCCTTTTGGTGGTCCTTGTGGGCAAGACCCATTTGATTTGTGACTATCTCCAGAAAATTCTAAAGAAAAGAAAAAGAAAAAGAAAGAAAAGAAAAAGAAAAATTCAAAAGAAAAGAAAAAGAAAGAAAAGAAAAAAGAAAAGAAAAAGAGAGAAAAAGAAAAAGAAAAAAGAGAAATACAAAAAGAAAAGAAGAAAAATTCAAAATTCCTCTCATCCGATAGGATTATTAAAATGTTGAGTCAGAAGTTTCTCGGTGAAACGAGTACTCAATAATTTTGATAAAACAGACCAACTACTCTGGTCATTTTATTCAAAAGCAGGTACCGAATTCAAAAAGCTGTCTTCCACTTTGTCAAAAGATGGACGAATCAATCAAAAGCAGCCATTCACTATTCAAAAAAGCAAGCAGCCAAGCACTGTAGCAGCCACTATTCACTGTAGCAGCCACTATTCACTGTAGCAGCCACTATTCACATCACTGTAGCAGCCGACACATCACTGTAGCAATATAACTTTGAATAAAACTTACTTTGAATTAATGGAGATATGAATTACAAGGATTGAATACAGAGATTTGAAAGGGATATGAAAGGTTTATAGGAATATTGGAATACAAGGATTGGAATTTATGCTTAGGATTTTTCAGATCTTTTCTGAGGTAAATCTTGAGATGATTTACAATGAAATAAACTGACTTATTTATAGTCAGAGTCTTTCCTTGAATCTGCATTTGAATTTGAATTTGATCTGCATTTGATCACAGGCTGAGTGCGGTTGTTGAAATGTCTTCATTAGTTGTTGGAATAGTGACTGCTACAGTGATGTGTCGGCTGCTACAGTGATGTGAACAGTGACTTCGACTGCTACAGTGATGTGAACAGTGACTTCGACTGCTACAGTGCTTGGCTGCTTGCTTTTTTAAATAGTGAATGGCTGCTTTTGATTGATTCGTCCATCTTTTGACAAAGTGGAAGACAGCTTTTGAATTCGGTACCTGCTTTTGAATAAAATGACCAGAGTGGTTGGTCTGTTTTATCAAAATTATTGAGTACTCGTTTCACCGAGAAACTTCTGACTCAAAATTTTAATAAATCTATTGGATGAGAGGAATTTTGAATTTTTCTTCTTTTCTTTTTGTTTTTCTCTTTTTCTTTTCTTTTCTTTCTTTTTCTTTTCTTTTGAATTTTTCTTTTTCTTTTCTTTCTTTTTCTTTTCTTTTGAATTTTCAGAAGATAGTCACAAATCAGGATCACCATATTCTGATTCCTCTGATGAACTTGCTTCTGAATTGTTGTTGCTTGGAGACCACCACCATGTAAAATAGTAGGGTTTGCAAATCTCTTTTGGACTTTGATTAGATTTTCTTTTCCATTGAAGATGTCCAGGAATTCTTCCCTGGATTTCTGTAAAACTTTGAATTTCTGCTATATTCCTTGAAACATCTTTTGAGCATAAAATTGTCTCTTGGCGTAAATCTTCTAGATATTCTTCATGAGAATATTTGCTTATGGCTAATGTTCTTTCCCATGATCTTTGATAACTATTTTGATATCTTTCATTTGCTACATGTTCCTTTTCGGCCATTTGTCTATACAAAATATTATAATATTGTTGTATAGAACTATTCTTTCCATCATAGTATTTTGGCCAAAAAGTGCTATTACTCCAATTTTGAATATGGTAAGAAGTACCATCATCAGCTTGAATAAGAGTTCTATTTTGATGGTTGGGTTTGGAATATATACTAGAATCAAATTCTAGTATTGCAGGTGATTTGGAAATGGTTTTATCAAAAGGTTTGGTATAACAAGGGTTTGAATGTAAACACTTAGGAGTCTTTTGGCTATCAAGCTGAGAAAATGAAGGGTTAGAAGCACTAGGGAATTCTGAAAGGATTGGAAAATTTCTAGTATTTCCTAAGGGTTTTGAATAAATTTGAGAACCTTGAAACTTGGATTCACTCATAATTTTCTGCAGGATTTTGAAGAAACTCTCTAGTTAGGAAATCAGGTAATGAATTATTATCTCCTTTGATATATTCAATATCAAAATCAAAACATGAAAGTATAGCTTTCCATCTAGCAAAGATTTGTTTTGAAACAATATTTTTGACATCTTTTTGTAAAACTTCTTTTGCAGATTTGCAATCAATTCTAAGAAGAAATTTTTTATTGAAAATATCATCTTGGAATTTTGTAATGCACAAAACTATTGAAAGTATTTCTTTTTTGATGGTAGAATAATTCTTTTGGGAATCATTCCAAACGCCAGAATGAAAACGAACAAGTTGTTCAATGAATGTATGAGATGCATGATCATTTTGAATTCTTTGTTTAAGGATACCTCCATAACCAATATCAGAGGCGTCAGTCTCAATAATCATGAATGCCTCAGGTTTAGGTATTCCTAAACAAGGAAGTGACTTAACCTGAACATTAATCTGTTTAACAATATTAGTATGAATATCAGACCAAGGGTCAGGATTCTTTTTTAATCTTTGAAAAAGAGGTTGACAAATAATTCTGAATTTAGTAAAGAAGTCAGAAACATAATTTAAACAACCTAAAAATCTTTGTAATTGATTCTTTTCTTTAATCTCATTAGGAAATTTATCAGCAAATTCTATAGCTCTTGAAATAGGTTTTATGGTACCTTTTGAAATGTCATAACCCAAAAATCTAACTTTTGTTTGGAAAATCTTTATCTTTGAAGCAGAAATAACTAGTCCATTCTTTTTGCAAATATAAAGAAAAGTTTTGAGATGTTTGAAATGTTGTTCTATATTTTGAGAAAATATCAAAATATCATCTATGTAAACAATAGAGAAATTTGAATGATCATTGAAAACATCATTCATAATATTTTGAAATTCAGAAGGAGCATTTTTGAGACCAAAAGGCATTACATTCCATTCGTAATGTCCAAAAGGAACTGTGAAAGCAGTTTTGTATTTGCCTTCTTCTCTGATCTGTATCTGCCAAAAGCCAGACTTAAGATCGAATTTTGAAAAAATGCATGCTTTATGCAATCTTTTGATTAAATCTCTTTTATTAGGAATAGGATATCTAATCCATTCAAGAACCTCATTGAGTGGTTTGTAATTGATAACGAGTCTGGGGACTCCTCTTTCCTTCTCTGCTTGATTATTAACATAGAAGGCAGGGCAACTCCAAGGAGACTTAGAGGGCCTTATGAGCTTTTTAGAAAGAAGGGATTTGATTTCTTCTTTACAGATGTTAAGAAGATCATGATTCATTTGAATAGGTCTTGCTTTAGTAATAATAGACTTTTCATTGAAACCAGTAATATAAGGTAAAGAAACAATATGCTTCTTTCTTTCCCAGAAAGCATTGGGAAGATCAGAGCATACTTCTTTTTTCAAAACATTTTCGAAATTTAAAATTCTGTTTTGAATATCCTTTTTAAGAAGTTCATTTTCAATACGAAAGTAAGAAACTTCTTCTTTGAGAAAATCTATATGAGATTTTTTGAATTTAATAGCATTAATATGAGAAATATAGTAATTTTGAAGAAGAGATACTTCTCTTTCCTTGATAGGATTAAAAAATTTGAAATGAATATCTTTTCCCATGATATTGGTAGTAATACCAGTACCATCGACTTTGAAAGGATAAATAATAGTCAAGAAGGGGTTACCCAAAATAATATCTTGACTTAGATTTTTTACAAGAATGAAATTGGTTTTGAAACAATAACCATTATTGCAAATGAAAGCTTTTGAAAGTTTGTATTTAATATGAAGAGGAGTAGCATTAGCTGCCACAAGCCTTTCATTAGTTTTTTCATAATAAATTGAAGGAATAAGACCTTCTCTTATGCAATTCTGATCAGCTCCACTATCTATAAGACAGGAAGCACTGATCTGAAAGTCATCAATTATTAAATTTATAATTGAATACCATTTTTGAAAAGCTATGTGTTCGATACTTTGAATAGCTTCATTGTCTGAAGTACTCAATGTAGTATCTATCACTTGGTTTTTTGAAGAGCTTTCAGGAATATCAAAAGTAGGAATATCAAAAGTACTTTTGAAAATAGATAATTTGGTTTCTAAATCCAAATCTTTGGAATGAAGATTATTAATCTCAGAATAGAGGTTTTGAATTTCAGCTTTCAGAGTATTAATCTCTCGCTGAAGATCATTAATAGTAATATCTGTTGTGATTAAAGAAGAGGTAGGAGCTTTGTTGAAGAGCTTTGAAATACTGAATGGTTCAATGATAATAGGAGGTTTTTCTTTATTAGGAGAATGATTGTTAAGAACAATATTCCTTAATCTAAGAAGATATTTCTGTTTTTCTTCTAGATCAGGAACTTTATCAATAAGATCGAACAAGAGTTCTTGTTCAGTATTGTCTTTTGAAATGACATTAATGTTTAATGGACAGAATCCTTGACAAGAGGACTTTTCTATTTCAGATTCTGAGCTTGTGAAGACTTCTTCTAAATCAGAACTTGAATTAGAATCATTTGAATATTCATTTTGAGAATTACCATCAGAAATTAATAATGAAGAAATCTTGTCTCTCAGGATTTCATCATCATGAAATATTTCATTAATCTTCTTTTGTAAAGAGCATTCATTAGCTTTATGACCTTTTTTGTGACATTTGAAACAAGTAAATTAAAAATTATCAAAATTCTTTTTAAAAGTTTTTCTTTTTGAAAATTTAGGCCTTTTGTAAAATTTTTCTTTGAAATCATTTTTATAACGTTTTTTAGGAAAATGCTTTGTTTTTAATCTAGAAGAAGGAGCTTGAATCTTTTGTAATCCAAAAGCTTCGCAGAATGAACCAATCTCCTTACGGTATCTATTCTTTTCAGATCCGTACTTAGATTGTATTTTTAATTCTGAACACAAAGCTAGTCCTTCTTTTTTGACGAAAGCAAATAATTGACCATATGTAATTGTTTCAAAAGGAATGTCACTTTGACCAGTAGCTTCCTTAAGCTTTTGATGAATTCTTTCACCGAAAAGTTTAGGAAGTCCAGCTATGAATCTTTCTTTCCAAAATGAAGCATTGCAATCATTTCTTTTTAAAATATGAGTGAGGAAAACATCTTTGTACCATCTATAATCAGATAATGTAGGACATCTGATATTAGATAATACAACTTGTGTTGAATCAAGTTCTTCTTTAGGATTACCAATGAAATACATGCCAATAGTGAGTATCAACATGTCACAAGCATCATTCTTTGAAATAATAGTACCATCAGGTTCTTCAACCTCAATGGTATGTTGAAGAATATTTTGTTTGTCGGTGAGAGTAAGGGAGTTATCCCACCAGTTTTTTAACTGACCAGTGAAGCCAGTAACAATGAGAGCGGCGGCGCTCTCTTCCTTTTGATTCTGGGCTTTATAAGCAACTCTAGCCATGCCCATTTCTTAAAGAGTATTAAGGATTTCATATTCTGATTTGCTATCAATGTTCCATTCGTGTATTGAATGACCATCATATTTGGCATTGTTTTTGAAATGAGCTCTTTCTTCAAATAGAATATCCGGAGGGGAATATCTATTATTATAAAAAGCTTTTGTACCAGATTGAAAGCGGATTTTATTAATCTCATTATTATCAGATTCTGATTCATAAGAGATTTTTGATGAAATCTTTTTGTCTTTGTCCAAACAATTAATGTTTGAAACATGAGGAGTAGTGGCTTTTGAAGTATAAGAGGTTGAAGCTTCATTGTTTTGGGAGGATGAAGTTTCAACGAGCTTTTTTGAAATTCTATCAATAAGGCTAGAACTTGCAGGGAGTTGCAAATTCTTTTCAATATTAGTAGGAAGGCTCCTCGGAATAAAATGAGGAGTAGAAATACTATTTGGAAATTTGTAATCAAAGGGTTTTGAATCTAATTTCACCGATAGCTTTCAATGATTTTCTCTGAAAGCTTTGATACCATTGGGGACAGGATCGGCACGAACAGGATAATTGTATGCATGAATTTGATTTGAAAAATTATTTTGTTCAATAACTTTTTTGACATCCTTAGCAACATCTCCCTCTCCTGTTCGAAAAGGGGTAGCTGGGATTTTACCTTTTTCTAAAGAAATCTTTATATTTTGTAAAGGAGGATGAACAGAGGAAACAATAACACCATTGTCAAGTTCCCATTTTTTGTAAATACTTTTTTGAACATTAATCTGATTTAAAGAATAAACATCATCAGAAATGTTACAAATATTGTTTATTTTGCAATAAGTGTCAAACCAATTTAAAAGAGAAATGTTTGACCTGTATTTGTTTTGAAGTTCTTTTTTCCAAATATCATTTAATTTTATTCGAAATTCTTTGTCAAATTTTAAAAACCAATCTTTTCTAATTGTTTCATCACTGAAACTCTTATAAAGATATTTGAAATTTGGAGTAAAGTTTTCAGAGAAAATCATTGAAATACAATTTTCCATTTGAAAATCAGTAGGAGAACATGCAGTAGGGGAACCTGGGTTAACAGATTCTTGGTAAGATGGAATAGGAGTTTTGAAATTGACTTTGTAGTTTTGATAACCAGAGTTATCAGAAAAAGAGTCTCTGGAATTGATTTCTTGAATCCTGATGTTGGGAACAACATCATTCTGTCTCATAGAGTTGAATCTGAGAAGTATTCTTCCTTCAGAGTCTTCCTCTATTTCGGAGACTTCGTGTCTTTCAATTCCTCTTGGTATTTGAGGATTATTGATTATGAATTCATTGGGAATGGTTATTTCATTCCACTTGAGTCTTTTGGGGACAAAGTAATTAGAGATGTCTGCTTCTATTTGAAGCATAACAGTTTCTTCTTTGGATGTAGGATGCATAATGAATTTTGGATTGAGCTGTGAAGACATAACGCGATAAATAACAGCAAAGTTTTTGCAAAGATTTTTGAACTCGTTGCTCTGTAAATGAATATCAAGAATTAATGAATCAATTAATAAAGGATCTGTAATATCAACAGAGAAATCAGGAGCACAATTGAAATAAATCGGACCATTGCAAATATTTGTTTGAATCATAGCAAGTAAAGAAGATTTGTATCTTTTTAATCTGTTATCCCTTAAAGCGAGATAAACAGGAGCATCAACACCAATATGAACAAGAGGTTTAATAGCAACTTGAATTAAACCAAAATGAATATATCTTTAACTTTTTTCCAAATATTTTTTAATAGAAATATTTGACAGAAGATTTAAACTTTGAAATTCTTTTTGAATTGAAATAGTCTCTTCATGAGTTTTGACTGAAAAAGCAGTTTTGAAATCAAGAGTACCAATATGATACATAGTTTCAATTTGTTGTTCAGGTATAGTCCAATTAGAGTAATTATTATCCTGTATATGCAATTCATGCGATTGAACAATATTAGAGCTACTTGAACTGTGTTTCGAAAATAAATTTCTAAATCTTGATGCCATGAAGAACTTATTGTAATGCTAAATTGACTATTCACTAAAAAATAAATCAAATGGTGTATAATGAGGTAAATGTGAGAAATTTTGACTGAAACGACCTTTCGATAACTCGAATTTTGAATAACGACATACAAGTCGATATAACGAAATGGTTACCGTTATGAGCATAAATGCTAATTTTCAAAAATCCATAAAACATTAATAATTTAGTAAAATCCCCCATTTTTTTATTTTACAAAAAAGTCCCAAACTTTTATTATTTTCTTAAAAGTCCCTAAAGTATTAATAATTAAGGTAAAAACTTATTTTTTAAAAGGGGGGCCATTTGCACAAAATTTTATGACATTGGGCCTTTTAAATAAGATTTATTGTTGACTAGACCTTTTAAATGAAGATCCCATTATTATAAATTAATAGTATTAATGATTAAATTATGAGTAAAAAATTACTGTAACCTATTTTTTATGGGTAGGTCTTGCGTGAGACTGTCTCACGTGAGACCATTTTTCAATTTTTAAAATAGTTATCACTTTCGCTATAAAATGTTATAACTTCTTATTTATATTATAAATTATTCATGAAATAATATTATCACTTTTCATTAATTTATTATCACTTTCCTATATAAAAGTTATCACTTTCTGGCCGTCTCACGTAAGCCCTTACGCGAGACGGTCTCACACAAGTCTTTGCCATTTTTTATATACATATTTTTTTCTATCCTAAATTTAATACTATCTCTTTTTATGCTCGAAAAGACAATAATACCATTTACTCGAATATTCGAGTAAAGTATTCGAGTATTATCACTAGAAATATCATTAGAACACATTTCTCAAATACATTATTTAACTCGAATTTATTGTCCGAATGCATTATTTAACTCGAATTCATTATTTGAATGTATTATTTAACTCGAATACATTATTTAACTCGAACTTTTTACTCGAAAATATTATTTGACTCGAATTCATTATTTAACTCGAATTTTTTACTCGAATACATTATTTACTTGAATTTTTTACTCGAAAATATTATTTAAATTGAATTCATTATTTAACTGGAATTCATTACTCGAATACATTATTTGACTCAAATTTATTACTCGAGTACATTATTTGACTTGAATTTATAACTCGAATATACTGTTATTTAACTCGTTATTCTTTTACGTTAACTCAAAAAATATTTTACTCGAATTTTGACTTGAAAATTATTTTTCACTTTACTCGAATATATTACTCGAATACATTACTTGAATGTATTCGAGTAAATGGTATTTTCGTCAATTTAGGCATTAAAAGATATAATGTTAAAATTAAGTTAAAAAAGTAAATTATTATCTTTATTGGGCATAATTGCATTTTAAATTATGAAGTTTTTTTCAATATATGACCTGAAAGAAATGTAAATTATCAATTAGGGACCCGAAAGAGTTTTTCATCAATTGAGGACCCAAAAAATATGAAACTATCAATATAAGATCTAAAACCATTGAAATTTTAATGTAGTTTTTATTATTTTATTTATATTAATTTTATGATTTTATGTACTGTATTAATAGTCTTATATCTTTCGAGTCCTGAATTGATAGAAAAATTATTTTGAGTCCCTATTTCGGACCTATATTTAAAAAACTTCTTAAATAGTTTATTAACGCTTTATTGGATAATAATTAGTTTTGCCTTAGACTTGTTATTTTTATTAATGCTTAATTGATTGATAATTAATTTATATCAACGGTCATATCAGTATTTGAATTTGAATATATTGACACTCAAATGCCAAAATGTTCATAGAGGTGAACTGATGTTCACGGACAGAGTTCGATGGAGCCCATGTTCTTCCCGCTCAGATCCGGCACATCTGGTGCTGTCTAGGGCTACCAACGATGTGCGCCCACGCATTGTGCGTTCCAATCGACCGCCACCAATTCTTTCAGTCGATTTTGGGCATCGCATTTCCTCCATTCGGCAGGCTGCACATATTGTCTAAATTTGGTGACTGCCTGCCTTCTACAACCCCAGTCGTTTAGGAGTCTCCGCCTCTACCTCTCTGAAAGGAGTCTGCGCCTCCACCGCTGACACACCGCCTATGGCTTCTCCCCTAGATTTACCGCTGTTCATGATTCCACGTAAGGAGCCTCTGTTTTAGATCCGCTTTTCATCGCTGAGTTCGAACCCAGCGACGCCTACGGCTTCCACTATTTCTTTTTATCTCCCACGGATGGAGTCCGATTGGTGGATTTGTCGCACCACCTATGCGATCTTATTGGACCGAATCGGAGCCCCTCTTTGGGCATCGATTTTAGGTTCATATCTGTCATATTTACTTTTGGTACTCTATTCCCTCGCCTTTTCTTATTTTTATTTCCTATTAAAACGTAACTTATAGCTTCTTGTGGGTTTATTAGGAATAGGTTAATAAAAAAAATTTCATATTCATTTACCGTTTAATAAAAATAAATACCCTCACCAATTTTTATATCTTCTCGATTGTTGATCAGGCAAACCCTTGCAATTGGTTGGTGCTAGAGTCTCTATTTAGGATGATGGAAATCTTGTATTTAGGTTTGAAGCCCAGTATTTAGGGAATTTGTGTTAGGAGAGCGCCTGAAACTTCAGGCTTTTATTTTTTACAGCTATTTTTTTTTAAAATATGGTTTGAGTTTTTCAGAAAATAACCGAAAAATATTTTGATTGTCTTCTGTTGTTTGCAATCTCTTGGATGCCTCATGAATCCTTTGTATGTAAGAACTGTACTAGATGGAATATCCTTCAACTCAAGTTTGATATATGTTATTATCTGCTTATGGCAATAGTTCCATTTCTTATGTGTCATTATCTTTTTATCCCTTTTTCTTAACTTATGGTTTTTATTGTATTTTAAATGCAGAAAAAAGTTTTATGAACAAAGATGATAGTCAACTTTGAGAAAGACATACAAGATTTGACAGTTACGTTGAAGTAGGAGATTGACAAATGTTATCATCACGGATGTCCTAGAGTGCCACTAATGAACAACTTGAGAAGATTTGGATGGATCTGAACAATAAGACATTCCGAGAGTATATCCTTGGTAAAATTCATAACTAGTTGTTTGAGTTATAATATTTACTCTGCTGACTTGCTTTATTTTAAAAAAAAAATTGTGTCTAGTTGATGATAATGACCAAATATTAATTTCCTTTTTGCGCTTGAAGCATTATAGAAGATTTTGCTTTGTCCCCAAAAGACTCAAGTGGAATGAAATAACCATTCCCAATGAATTCATAATCAATAATCCTCAAATACCAAGAGGAATTGAAAGACACGAAGTCTCCGAAATAGAAGAAGACTCTGAAGGAAGAATACTTCTCAGATTCAACTCTATGAGACAGAATGATGTTGTTCCCAACATCAGGATTCAAGAAATCAATTCCAGAGCCTCTTTTTCTGATAACTCTGGTTATCAAAACTACAAAGTCAATTTCAAAACTCCTATTCCATCTTACCAAGAATCTGTTAACCCAGGTTCCCCTACTGCATGTTCTCCTACTGATTTTCAAATGGAAAATTGTATTTCAATGATTTTCTCTGAAAACTTTACTCCAAATTTCAAATATCTTTATAAGAGTTTCAGTGATGAAACAATTAGAAAAGATTGGTTTTTAAAATTTGACAAAGAATTTCGAATAAAATTAAATGATATTTGGAAAAAAGAACTTCAAAACAAATACAGGTCAAACATTTCTCTTTTAAATTGGTTTGACACTTATTGCAAAATAAACAATATTTGTAACATTTCTGATGATGTTTATTCTTTAAATCAGATTAATGTTCAAAAAAGTATTTACAAAAAATGGGAACTTGACAATGGTGTTATTGTTTCCTCTGTTCATCCTCCTTTACAAAATATAAAGATTTCTTTAGAAAAAGGTAAAATCCCAGCTACCCCTTTTCGAACAGGAGAGGGAGATGTTGCTAAGGATGTCAAAAAAGTTATTGAACAAAATAATTTTTCAAATCAAATTCTTCATACTATTGCAGAACAGGTGGATAGCCTATCGGTGAAATTAGATTCAAAACCCTTTGATTCCAAATTTCCAAATAGTATTTCTACTCCTCATTTTATTCCGAGGAGCCTTCCTACTAATATTGAAAAGAATTTGCAACTCCCTGCAAGTTCTAGCCTTATTGATAGAATTTCAAAAAAGCTCGTTGAAACTTCATCCTCCCAAAACAATGAAGCTTCAACCTCTTATACTTCAAAAGCCACTACTCCTCATGTTTCAAACATTAATTGTTTGGACAAAGACAAAAAGATTTCATCAAAAATCTCTTATGAATCAGAATCTGATAATAATGAGATTAATAAAATCCGCTTTCAATCTGGTACAAAAGCTTTTTATAATAATAGATATTCCCCTCCGGATATTCTATTTGAAGAAAGAGCTCATTTCAAAAACAATGCCAAATATGATGGTCATTCAATACACGAATGGAACATTGATGGCAAATCAGAATATGAAATCCTTAATACTCTTCAAGAAATGAGCATGGCTAGAGTTGCTTATAAAGCCCAGAATCAAAAGGAAGAGAGCGCCGCCGCTCTCATTGTTACTGGCTTCACTGGTCAGTTAAAAAACTGGTGGGATAACTCCCTTACTCTCACTGACAAACAAAATATTCTTCAACATACCATTGAGGTTGAAGAACCTGATGGTACTATTATTTCAAAGAATGATGCTTGTGACATGTTGATACTTACTATTGGCATGTATTTCATTGGTAATCCTAAAGAAGAACTTGATTCAACACAAGTTGTATTATCTAATATCAGATGTCCTACATTATCTGATTATAGATGGTACAAAGATGTTTTCCTCACTCATATTTTAAAAAGAAATGATTGCAATGCTTCATTTTGGAAAGAAAGATTCATAGCTGGACTTCCTAAACTTTTCGGTGAAAGAATTCATCAAAAGCTTAAGGAAGCTACTGGTCAAAGTGACATTCCTTTTGAAACAATTACATATGGTCAATTATTTGCTTTCGTCAAAAAAGAAGGACTAGCTTTGTGTTCAGAATTAAAAATACAATCTAAGTACGGATCTGAAAAGAATAGATACCGTAAGGAGATTGGTTCATTCTGCGAAGCTTTTGGATTACAAAAGATTCAAGCTCCTTCTTCTAGATTAAAAACAAAGCATTTTCCTAAAAAACGTTATAAAAATGATTTCAAAGAAAAATTTTACAAAAGGCCTAAATTTTCAAAAAGAAAAACTTTTAAAAAGAATTTTGATAATTTTCAATTTACTTGTTTCAAATGTCACAAAAAAGGTCATAAAGCTAATGAATGCTCTTTACAAAAGAAGATTAATGAAATATTTCATGATGATGAAATCCTGAGAGACAAGATTTCTTCATTATTAATTTCTGATGGTAATTCTCAAAATGAATATTCAAATGATTCTAATTCAAGTTCTGATTTAGAAGAAGTTTTCACAAGCTCAGAATCTGAAATAGACAAGTCCTCTTGTCAAGGATTCTGTCCATTAAACATTAATGTCATTTCAAAAGACAATACTGAACAAGAACTCTTGTTCGATCTTATTGATAAAGTTCCTGATCTAGAAGAAAAGCAGAAATATCTTCTTAGATTAAGGAATATTGTTCTTAACAATCATCATCCTAATAAAGAAAAACCTCCTGTTATCATTGAACCATTCTGTATTTCAAAGCTCTTCAACAAAGCTCCTACCTCTTCTTTAATCACAACAGATATTACTATTAATGATCTTCAGCGAGAGATTAATACTCTGAAAGCTGAAATTCAAAACCTCTATTCTGAGATTAATAATCTTCATTCCAAAGATTTGGATTTAGAAACCAAATTATCTATTTTCAAAAGTACTTTTGATATTCCTACTTTTGATATTCCTGAAAGCTCTTCAAAAAACCAAGTGATAGATACTACATTGAGTACTTCAGACAATGAAGCTATTCAAAGTATCGAACACATAGCTTTTCAAAAATGGTATTCAATTATAAATTTAATTATTGATGACTTTCAGATCAGTGCTTCTTGTCTTATAGATAGTGGAGCTGATCAGAATTGCATAAGAGAAGGTCTTATTCCTTCAATTTATTATGAAAAAACTAATGAAAGGCTTGTGGCAGCTAATGCTACTCCTCTTCATATTAAATACAAACTTTCAAAAGCTTTCATTTGCAATAATGGTTATTGTTTCAAAACCAATTTCATTCTTGTAAAAAATCTAAGTCAAGATATTATTTTGGGTAACCCCTTCTTGACTATTATTTATCCTTTCAAAGTCGATGGTACTGGTATTACTACCAATATCATGGGAAAAGATATTCATTTCAAATTTGTTAATCCTATCAAGGAAAGAGAAGTATCTCTTCTTCAAAATTACTATATTTCTCATATTAATGCTATTGAATTCAAAAAATCTCATATAGATTTTCTCAAAGAAGAAGTTTCTTACTTTCGTATTGAAAATGAACTTCTTAAAAAGGATATTCAAAACAGAATTTTAGATTTCAAAAATGTTTTGAAAAATGAAGTATTCTCTGATCTTCCCAATGCTTTCTGGGAAAGAAAGAAGCATATTGTTTCTGGTTTCAATGAAAAATCTATAATAACAAAAGCAAGACCTATTCAAATGAATCATGATCTTCTCAACATCTGCAAAGATGAAATCAAATCCCTTCTTTCCATTGTTATAGAATGGATTAGATATCCTATTCTTAATAAAAGAGATCTGATCAAAAGATTGCATAAAGCAAGCATTTTTTCAAAATTCGATCTTAAGTCTGGCTTTTGGCAGATACAGATCAGAGAAGAAGACAAATACAAAACTGTTTTCACATTCCTTTATTCTGATCTCTATATTATTTACATTGAGTCTGATATTCATATTAATCTCATTAAAAAGATAAAAGTTCAGGATAATTCAATTTTTTGTTTAAAAATACCTATACCTAAGGCATCAAGGTCTTATGACTTTAATAGCAAGTATAGTAGTATTCTTATACAAAGAATTCATACTAATCATGCATCTCATACATTCATAAAGCAAATTATTCATTGCATAAAAGAAAATTTTCAAAAATATTTTTATATAAAATTATTATTTCATGCCTATATAAAGGACATCAAAGGAGATGATGATTCATTACCCTTACCTATCATCCTAACCCAAGAATTTATCCTGCAGAAAACCATGAGTAAACTCAGACCTCAAACTTCTCAAAACTATTCAAAATCCTTGGTTAATGTTAACCAATTTCAAGCCCTTTCTGATTTTCCAAGTTTACCTTCTCCTTCTTATTCTCAAGCTGTTAAAGCACCCACAACTCCTACTCAAATACCCAGTTCAAGTACCTCCAGAAACTCACCATCAAAAACCTATATTACCAAACCCAATATTCAAAACATAACCCTCACTAGATATCATAATGCTCCAGATCTAGTTACCTTAAAGGGTATTATTTCAAAGTATTTTCCTAAAGGATGTCAATGGTATCCTGACAATCCTTTAAAAACTCAAAATTTTTATGAATTCATTCTTGTCGACTCTGGATCTATTGAATTGGTTCATACTTCTGACCCTACAAATCCAGATCGTATCTCGTATTCAAAATGCATTATCAAAAGAGTTTTCAAATCAGACGAATGGACCTTTCCATTCAATGAAAAACATTTTTCTATTCCTTATAATCCCAGAGGATATAATTATCCTGATTACAAAATGGCTTGGTTTAGAACCTTTCTTTTTAGACCATTCGATCATTCATGGTTCTTTACCTTTCATCCAGATTTCATAAAAACTACTTTTCCTATCTGGTTCTTAGAATGGTGGATGGATTTTGGACCTATACCTTCCATTCTCCCTCCAGATGTCATGGAAGCCTACTCATATTATACTACAAAAAACTCAAAAACCCCTGTTGAAAGATCTCTTACAGAAATCCACTTTTTCTCTGAATTCAAAGTCCCTTGGATAATTTGTTGGAGCTTTGCCTTCAAACAATTTTTCCCTCTTCCAAATCCTCTCTCTATTGTTAGAGAATTCAAAGTCAAATGGTGGACAAATTACTCTACAAAATATTGCGACCTTCAAGTTGTCAAAACTTTTATTACCACTGGTGAAAAACCTCAATGGGAGAAACCAGCCAGCAATGATTCATCAACCAGCAAGAATAAAAAGAAGAAAGAAGCTAATGTCTGTTCCCTCTCTAAAGAACAGATTGAAGTATTTCAAATGATGGAGAAAGACCCAGAAACCTTCAAAGAATATCTTCAATTCTGTAAATTCAAGAAGATGAATTCTGATGCTGAAGACATTTCATCAGAAAGCTCAAAATCAGAATTTGATCCTTTTGGTGGTCCTTGTGGGCAAGACCCATTTGATTTGTGACTATCTCCAGAAAATTCAAAAGAAAAGAAAAAGAAAAAGAAAGAAAAGAAAAAGAAAAATTCAAAAGAAAAGAAAAAGAAAGAAAAGAAAAAAGAAAAGAAAAAGAGAGAAAAAGAAAAAGAAAAAAGAGAAATACAAAAAGAAAAGAAGAAAAATTCAAAATTCCTCTCATCCGATGGGATTATTAAAATGTTGAGTCAGAAGTTTCTCGGTGAAACGAGTACTCAATAATTTTGATAAAACAGACCAACTACTCTGGTCATTTTATTCAAAAGCAGGTACCGAATTCAAAAAGTTGTCTTCCACTTTGTCAAAAGATGGACGAATCAATCAAAAGCAGCCATTCACTATTCAAAAAAGCAAGCAGCCAAGCACTGTAGCAAAGGTCACTATTCATATCACTGTAGCAGTCGAAGTCACTGTTCACATCACTGTAGCAGCCGACACATCACTGTAGCAGTCACTATTCCAACAACTAATGAAGACATTTCAACAACCGCACTCAGCCTGTGATCAAATGCAGATCAAATTCAAATTCAAATGCAGATACAAGAGAAGACTCTAACTATAAATAAGTCAGTTTATTTCATTGTAAATCATCTCAAGATTTACCTCAGAATTTCATCTGAAAAATCCCAAGCATAAATTCCAATCCTTGTATTCCAAAATTCCTATAAACCTTTCATATCCCTTTCAAATCTCTGTATTCAATCCTTGTAATTCATATCTCCATTAATTCAAAGTAAGTTTTATTCAAAGTTTTATTGTTTTCAATTTGTTATTTACATTCATACTCTGATAATTCATAAGATATTCATTTCAAATTTGTTAATCCTATCAAGGAAAGAGAAGTATCTCTTCTTCAAAATTACTATATTTCTCATATTAATGCTATTAAATTCAAAAAATCTCATATAGATTTTCTCAAAGAAGAAGTTTCTTACTTTCGTATAGAAAATGAACTTCTTAAAAAGGATATTCAAAACAGAATTTTAAATTTCGAAAATGTTTTGAAAAAAGAAGTATGCTCTGATCTTCCCAATGCTTTCTGGGAAAGAAAGAAGCATATTGTTTCTTTACCTTATATTACTGGTTTCAATGAAAAGTCTATTATTACTAAAGCAAGACCTATTCAAATGAATCATGATCTTCTTAACATCTGTAAAGAAGAAATCAAATCCCTTCTTTCTAAAAAGCTCATAAGGCCCTCTAAGTCTCCTTGGAGTTGCCCTGCCTTCTATGTTAATAATCAAGCAGAGAAGGAAAGAGGAGTCCCCAGACTCGTTATCAATTACAAACCACTCAATGAGGTTCTTGAATGGATTAGATATCCTATTCCTAATAAAAGAGATTTAATCAAAAGATTGCATAAAGCATGCATTTTTTCAAAATTCGATCTTAAGTCTGGCTTTTGGCAGATACAGATCAGAGAAGAAGACAAATACAAAACTGCTTTCACAGTTCCTTTTGGACATTACGAATGGAATGTAATGCCTTTTGGTCTCAAAAATGCTCCTTCTGAATTTCAAAATATTATGAATGATGTTTTCAATGATCATTCAAATTTCTCTATTGTTTACATAGATGATATTTTGATATTTTCTCAAAATATAGAACATCATTTCAAACATCTCAAAACTTTTCTTTATATTTGCAAAAAGAATGGACTAGTTATTTCTGCTTCAAAGATAAAGATTTTCCAAACAAAAGTTAGATTTTTGGGTTATGACATTTCAAAAGGTACCATAAAACCTATTTCAAGAGCTATAGAATTTGCTGATAAATTTCCTAATGAGATTAAAGAAAAGAATCAGTTACAAAGATTTTTAGGTTGTTTAAATTATGTTTCTGACTTCTTTACTAAACTCAGAATTATTTGTCAACCTCTTTTTCAAAGATTAAAAAAGAATCCTGACCCTTGGTCTGATATTCATACTAATATTGTTAAACAGATTAAAGTTCAGGTTAAGTCACTTCCTTGTTTAGGAATACCTAAACCTGAGGCATTCATGATTATTGAGACTGACGCCTCTGATATTGGTTATGGAGGTATCCTTAAACAAAGAATTCAAAATGATCATGCATCTCATACATTCATTGAACAACTTGTTCGTTTTCATTCTGGCGTTTGGAATGATTCCCAAAAGAATTATTCTACCATCAAAAAAGAAATACTTTCAATAGGTTTGTGCATTACAAAATTCCAAGATGATATTTTCAATAAAAATTTCTTCTTAGAATTGATTGCAAATCTGCAAAAGAAGTTTTACAAAAAGATGTCAAAAATATTGTTTCAAAACAAATCTTTGCTAGATGGCAAGCTATACTTTCATGTTTTGATTTTGATATTGAATATATCAAAGGAGATAATAATTCATTACCTGATTTCCTAACTAGAGAGTTTATTCAAAATCCTTGGTTAATGTTAACCAATTTCAAGCTTCTCAAATTTATTCAAAACCCTTAGGAAATACTAGAAATTTTCCAATCCTTTCAGAATTCCCTAGTGCTTCTAACCCTTCATTTTCTCAGCTTGATAGCCAAAAGACTCCTAAGTGTTTACATTCAAACCCTTGTTATACCAAACCTTTTGATAAAACCATTTCCAAATCACCTGCAATACTAGAATTTGATTCTAGTATATATTCCAAACCCAACCATCAAAATAGAACTCTTATTCAAGCTGATGATGGTACTTCTTACCATATTCAAAATTGGAGTAATAGCACTTTTTGGCCAAAATACTATGATGGAAAGAATAGTTCTATACAACAATATTACAATATTTTGTATAGACAAATGGCCGAAAAGGAACATGTAGCAAATGAAAGATTTCAAAATAGTTATCAAAGATCATGGGAAAGAACATTAGCTAGAAGCAAATATTCTCATGAAGAATATCTAGAAGATTTACGCCAAGAGACAATTTTATGCTCAAAAGATGTTTCAAGGAATATAGCAGAAATTCAAAGTTTTACAGAAATCCAGGGAAGAATTCCTGGACATCTTCAATGGAAAAGAAGATCTAATCAAAGTCCAAAAGAGATTTGCAAACCCTACTATTTTACATGGTGGTGGTCTCCAAGCAACAACAATTCAGAAGCAAGTTCATCAGAGGAATCAGAATATGGTGATCCTGATTTGTGACTATCTTCTGAAAATTCAAAAGAAAAGAAAAAGAAAGAAAAGAAAAAGAAAAATTCAAAAGAAAAGAAAAAGAAAGAAAAGAAAAATTCAAAAGAAAAGAAAAAGAGAGAAAAAGAAAAAGAAAAAAGAGAAAAACAAAAAGAAAAGAAGAAAAATTCAAAATTCCTCTCATCCGATAGATTTATTAAAATTTTGAGTAAGAAGTTTCTCGGTGAAACGAGTACTCAATAATTTTGATAAAACAGACCAACCACTCTGGTCATTTTATTCAAAAGCAGGTACCGAATTCAAAAGCTGTCTTCCACTTTGTCAAAAGATGGACGAATCAATCAAAAGCAGCCATTCACTGTAGCAGTCACTATTCCAACAACTAATGAAGACATTTCAACAACCGCACTCAGCCTGTGATCAAATGCAGATCAAATTCAAATTCAAATGCAGATTCAAGGAAAGACTCTGACTATAAATAAGTCAGTTTATTTCATTGTAAATCATCTAACAATTTCATCTGAAAAATCCCAAGCATAAATTCCAATCCTTGTATTCCAAAATTCCTATAAACCTTTCATATCCCTTTCAAATCTCTGTATTCAATCCTTGTAATTCATATCTCCATTAATTCAAAGTAAGTTTTATTCAAAGTTTTATTGTTTTCAATTTGTTATTTACATTCATACTCTGATAATTCATACCATGTCCATATTCATGCATACAATTATCCTGTTCGTGCCGCACGCTTACCAACACACCTTCTAGTGCAGCAAATAATACTTATGAATCCAGTAAATATTCAGAACCTTAGTTCAACAATTAGAACTTATTGTTGTTACAACAAGTTATTCATGGCATCAAGATTTAGAAATTTATTTTCGAAACACAGTTCAAGTAGCTCTAATATTGTTCAATCGCATGAATTGCATATACAGGATAATAATTACTCAAATTGGACTATACCTGAACAACAAATTGAGACTATGTATCATATTGGTACTCTTGATTTCAAAACTGCTTTTTCAGTCAAAACTCATGAAGAGACTATTTCAATTCAAAAAGAATTTCAAAGTTTACCTCTTTTATCCAAAGTATCTATAAAAAATATTTGGAAAAAGGTTTCAGATATATTCATTTTGGTTTAATTCAAGTTGCTATTAAACCTCTTGTTCATATTGGCGTTAATGCTCCTGTTTACCTTGCTTTAAGGGACAACAGGTTAAAAAGATACAAATCTTCTTTACTAGCTATGATTCAAACAAATATTTGCAATGGTCCGATTTATTTCAATTGTGCTCCTGATTTCTCTGTTGATATTACAGATCCTTTATTAATTGATTCATTAATTCTTGATATTCATTTACAGAGCAACGAGTTCAAAAATCTTTGCAAAAACTTTGCTGTTATTTATCGCGTTTATTTTCGCGTTATGTCTTCACAGCTCAATCCAAAATTCATTATGCATCCTACATCCAAAGAAGAAACTGTTATGCTTCAAATAGAAGCAGACAGCTCTAATTACTTTGTCCCCAAAAGACTCAAGTGGAATGAAATAACCATTCCCAATGAATTCATAATCAATAATCCTCAAATACCAAGAGGAATTGAAAGACACGAAGTCTCCGAAATAGAGGAAGACTCTGAAGGAAGAATACTTCTCAGATTCAACTCTATGAGACAAAATGATGTTGTTCCCAACATCAGGATTCAAGAAATCAATTCCAGAGCCTCTTTTTCTGATAACTCTGGTTATCAAAACTACAAAGTCAATTTCAAAACTCCTATTCCATCTTACCAAGAATCTGTTAACCCAGGTTCCCCTACTGCATGTTCTCCTACTGATTTTCAAATGGAAAATTATATTTCAATGATTTTCTCTGAAAACTTTACTCCAAATTTCAAATATCTTTATAAGAGTTTCAGTGATGAAAAAATTAGAAAAGATTGGTTTTTAAAATTTGAAAAAGAATTTCGAATAAAATTAAATGATATTTGGAAAAAAGAACTTGAAAACAAATACAGGTCAAACATTTCTCTTTTAAATTGGTTTGACACTTATTGCAAAATAAACAATATTTGTAACATTTCTGATGATGTTTATTCTTTAAATCAGATTAATGTTCAAAAAAGTATTTACAAAAAATGGGAACTTGACAATGGTGTTATTGTTTCCTCTGTTCATCCTCCTTTACAAAATATAAAGATTTCTTTAGAAAAAGGTAAAATCCCAGCTACCCCTTTTCGAACAGGAGAGGGAGATGTTGCTAAGGATGTCAAAAAAGTTATTGAACAAAATAATTTTTCAAATCAAATTCTTCATACTATTGCAGAACAGGTGGATAGCCTATCGGTGAAATTAGATTCAAAACCCTTTGATTCCAAATTCCCAAATAGCACTTCTACTCCTCATTTCATTCCGAGGAGCCTTCCCACTAATATCGAGAAGAATTTGCAGCTCTCTGCTAGTTCCAGTCTCATAGACAAAATCTCAAAAAGACTTATTGAGACTTCATCTTCTCACATAGCCTCTACTCCTCATGTTTCAAACATTAATTGTTTGGACAAAGCCAAAAAGATTTCATCAAAAATCTCTTATGAATCAGAATCTGATAATAATGAGATTAATAAAATCCGCTTTCAATCTGGAACAAAAGCCTTTTATAATAATAGATATTCCCCTCCGGATATTCTATTTGAAGAAAGAGCTCATTTCAAAAGCAAAGCCCAATACGATGGCCAATCTATCCATGAATGGAACATTGATGGCAAATCAGAATATGAAATCCTTAATACTCTTAAAGAAATGGGCATGGCTAGAGTTGCATATAAAGCCCAGAATCAAAGAGAAGAGAGCGCCGCCGCTCTTATTATTACTGGCTTCACTGGTCAGTTAAAAAACTGGTGGGATAACTCCCTTACTCTCACCGACAAACAAAATATTCTTCAACATACCATTGAGGTTGAAGAACCTGATGGTACTATTATTTCAAAGAATGATGCTTGTGACATGTTGATACTCACTATTGGCATGTATTTCATTGGTAATCCTAAAGAAGAACTTGATTCAACACAAGTTGTATTATCTAATATCAGATGTCCTACATTATCTGATTATAGATGGTACAAAGATGTTTTCCTCACTCATATTTTAAAAAGAAATGATTGCAATGCTTCATTTTGGAAAGAAAGATTCATAGCTGGACTTCCTAAACTTTTCGGTGAAAGAATTCATCAAAAGCTTAAGGAAGCTACTGGTCAAAGTGACATTCCTTTTGAAACAATTACATATGGTCAATTATTTGCTTTCGTCAAAAAAGAAGGACTAGCTTTGTGTTCAGAATTAAAAATACAATCTAAGTACGGATCTGAAAAGAATAGATACCGTAAGGAGATTGGTTCATTCTGCGAAGCTTTTGGATTACAAAAGATTCAAGCTCCTTCTTCAAGATTAAAAACAAAGCATTTTCCTAAAAAACGTTATAAAAATGATTTCAAAGAAAAATTTTACAAAAGGCCTAAATTTTTAAAAAGAAAAACTTTTAAAAAGAATTTTGATAATTTTCAATTTACTTGTTTCAAATGTCACAAAAAAGGTCATAAAGCTAATGAATGCTCTTTACAAAAGAAGATTAATGAAATATTTCATGATGATGAAATCCTGAGAGACAAGATTTCTACATTATTAATTTCTGATGGTAATTCTCAAAATGAATATTCAAATGATTCTAATTCAAGTTCTGATTTAGAAGAAGTTTTCACAAGCTCAGAATCTGAAATAGACAAGTCCTCTTGTCAAGGATTCTGTCCATTAAACATTAATGTCATTTCAAAAGACAATACTGAACAAGAACTCTTGTTCGATCTTATTGATAAAGTTCCTGATCTAGAAGAAAAGCAGAAATATCTTCTTAGATTAAGGAATATTGTTCTTAACAATCATCATCCTAATAAAGAAAAACCTCCTGTTATCATTGAACCATTCAGTATTTCAAAGCTCTTCAACAAAGCTCCTACCTCTTCTTTAATCACAACAGATATTACTATTAATGATCTTCAGCGAGAGATTAATACTCTGAAAGCTGAAATTCAAAACCTCTATTCTGAGATTAATAATCTTCATTCCAAAGATTTGGATTTAGAAACCAAATTATCTATTTTCAAAAGTACTTTTGATATTCCTACTTTTGATATTCCTGAAAGCTCTTAAAAAAACCAAGTGATAGATACTACATTGAGTACTTCAGATAATGAAGCTATTCAAAGTATCGAACACATAGCTTTTCAAAAATGGTATTCAATTATAAATTTAATAATTGATGACTTTCAGATCAGTGCTTCCTGTCTTATAGATAGTGGAGCTGATCAGAATTGCATAAGAGAAGGTCTTATTCCTTCAATTTATTATGAAAAAACTAATGAAAGGCTTGTGGCAGCTAATGCTACTCCTCTTCATATTAAATACAAACTTTCAAAAGCTTTAATTTGCAATAATGGTTATTGTTTCAAAACCAATTTCATTCTTGTAAAAAATCTAAGTCAAGATATTATTTTGGGTAACCCCTTCTTGACTATTATTTATCCTTTCAAAGTCGATGGTACTGGTATTACTACCAATATCATGGGAAAAGATATTCATTTCAAATTTGTTAATCCTATCAAGGAAAGAGAAGTATCTGTTCTTCAAAATTACTATATTTCTCATATTAATGCTATTGAATTCAAAAAATCTCATATAGATTTTCTCAAAGAAGAAGTTTCTTACTTTCGTATTGAAAATGAACTTCTTAAAAAGGATATTCAAAACAGAATTTTAGATTTCGAAAATGTTTTGAAAAATGAAGTTTGCTCTGATCTTCCCAATGCTTTCTGGGAAAGAAAGAAGCATATTGTTTCTGGTTTCAATGAAAAATCTATAATAGCAAAAGCAAGACCTATTCAAATGAATCATGATCTTCTCAACATCTGCAAAGATGAAATCAAATCCCTTCTTTCCATTGTTATAGAATGGATTAGATATCCTATTCCTAATAAAAGAGATCTGATCAAAAGATTGCATAAAGCAAGCATTTTTTCAAAATTCGATCTTAAGTCTGGCTTTTGGCAGATACAGATCAGAGAAGAAGACAAATACAAAACTGTTTTCACATTCCTTTATTCTGATCTCTATATTATTTACATTGAGTCTGATATTCATATTAATCTCATTAAAAAGATAAAAGTTCAGGATAATTCAATTTTTTGTTTAAAAATACCTATACCTAAGGCATCAAGGTCTTATGACTTTAATAGCAAGTATAGTAGTATTCTTATACAAAGAATTCATACTAATCATGCATCTCATACATTCATAAAGCAAATTATTCATTGCATAAAAGAAAATTTTCAAAAATATTTTTATATAAAATTATTATTTCATGCCTATATAAAGGACATCAAAGGAGATGATGATTCATTACCCTTACCTATCATCCAAACCCAAGAATTTATCCTGCAGAAAACCATGAGTAAACTCAGACCTCAAACTTCTCAAAACTATTCAAAATCCTTGGTTAATGTTAACCAATTTCAAGCCCTTTCTGATTTTCCAAGTTTACCTTCTCCTTCTTATTCTCAAGCTGTTAAAGCACCCACAACTCCTACTCAAATACCCAGTTCAAGTACCTCCAGAAACTCACCATCAAAAACCTATATTACCAAACCCAATATTCAAAACATAACCCTCACCAGATATCATAATGCTCCAGATCTAGTTACCTTAAAGGGTATTATTTCAAAGTATTTTCCTAAAGGATGTCAATGGTATCCTGACAATCCTTTAAAAACTCAAAATTTTTATGAATTCATTCTTGTCGACTCTGGATCTATTGAATTGGTTCATACTTCTGACCCTACAAATCCAGATCGTATCTCGTATTCAAAATGCATTATCAAAAGAGTTTTCAAATCAGACGAATGGACCTTTCCATTCAATGAAAAACATTTTTCTATTCCTTATAATCCCAGAGGATATAATTATCCTGATTACAAAATGGCTTGGTTTAGAACCTTTCTTTTTAGACCATTCGATCATTCATGGTTCTTTACCTTTCATCCAGATTTCATAAAAACTACTTTTCCTATCTGGTTCTTAGAATGGTGGATGGATTTTGGACCTATACCTTCCATTCTCCCTCCAGATGTCATGGAAGCCTACTCATATTATACTACAAAAAACTCAAAAACCCCTGTTGAAAGATCTCTTACAGAAATCCACTTTTTCTCTGAATTCAAAGTCCCTTGGATAATTTGTTGGAGCTTTGCCTTCAAACAATTTTTCCCTCTTCCAAATCCTCTCTCTATTGTTAGAGAATTCAAAGTCAAATGGTGGACAAATTACTCTACAAAATATTGCAACCTTCAAGTTGTCAAAACTTTTATTACCACTGGTGAAAAACCTCAATGGGAGAAACCAGCCAGCAATGATTCATCAACCAGCAAGAATAAAAAGAAGAAAGAAGCTAATGTCTGTTCCCTCTCTAAAGAACAGATTGAAGTATTTCAAATGATGGAGAAAGACCCAGAAACCTTCAAAGAATATCTTCAATTCTGTAAATTCAAGAAGATGAATTCTGAAGCTGAAGACATTTCATCAGAAAGCTCAAAATCAGAATTTGATCCTTTTGGTGGTCCTTGTGGGCAAGACCCATTTGATTTGTGACTATCTCCAGAAAATTCAAAAGAAAAGAAAAAGAAAAAGAAAGAAAAGAAAAAGAAAAATTCAAAAGAAAAGAAAAAGAAAGAAAAGATAAAAGAAAAGAAAAAGAGAGAAAAAGAAAACGAAAAAAGAGAAATACAAAAAGAAAAGAAGAAAAATTCAAAATTCCTCTCATCCGATAGGATTATTAAAATGTTGAGTCAGAAGTTTCTCGGTGAAACGAGTACTCAATAATTTTGATAAAACAGACCAACTACTCTGGTCATTTTATTCAAAAGCAGGTACCGAATTCAAAAAGCTGTCTTCCACTTTGTCAAAAGATGGACGAATCAATCAAAAGCAGCCATTCACTATTCAAAAAAGCAAGCAGCCAAGCACTGTAGCAAAGGTCACTATTCATATCACTGTAGCAGTCGAAGTCACTGTTCACATCACTGTAGCAGCCGACACATCACTGTAGCAGTCACTATTCCAACAACTAATGAAGACATTTCAACAACCGCACTCAGCCTGTGATCAAATGCAGATCAAATTCAAATTCAAATGCAGATACAAGAGAAGACTCTGACTATAAATAAGTCAGTTTATTTCATTGTAAATCATCTCAAGATTTACCTCAGAAAAGATCTGGAAAATCCTAAGCATAAATTCCAATCCTTGTATTCCAATATTCCTATAAACCTTTCATATCCCTTTCAAATCTCTGTATTCAATCCTTGTAATTCATATCTCCATTAATTCAAAGTAAGTTTTATTCAAGTCTTATTGTTTTCAATTTGTTATTTACATTCATACTCTGATAATTCATACTATGTCCATATTCATGCATACAATTATCCTGTTCGTGCCGATCCTGTCCCCAATGTGTCCCCAATGGTATCAGAGCCTGTTTGGTTGTGATACGAAAAGACAATTTCAAAAATTTTGATTACTGAATACTTGTGATAATTTCATAAGTATTAATTGTTGAACTAAGGTTCTGAATATTTACTGGATTCATAAGTATTATTTGCTGCACTAGAAGGTGTGTTGGTAAGCGTGAATCCGTTGGTCAGCCTGGTGAATTGGTTGTCCAGGTAGTGTTCCCGCATTTATAGCAAAGCAAATACGTACTTATTGTTGACAAGTAATATTCATATACTTTTAGCAATACAATTAGAACTTATTGTTGTTACAACAAGTTATTCATGGCATCAAGATTTAGAAATTTATTTTCGAAACACAGTTCAAGTAGCTCTAATATTGTTCAATCGCATGAATTGCATATACAGGATAATAATTACTCAAATTGGACTATACCTGAACAACAAATTGAGACTATGTATCATATTGGTACTCTTGATTTCAAAACTGCTTTTTCAGTCAAAACTCATGAAGAGACTATTTCAATTCAAAAAGAATTTCAAAGTTTACCTCTTTTATCCAAAGTATCTATTAAAAAATATTTGGAAAAAGGTTTCAGATATATTCATTTTGGTTTAATTCAAGTTGCTATTAAACCTCTTGTTCATATTGGCGTTAATGCTCCTGTTTACCTTGCTTTAAGGGACAATAGGTTAAAAAGATACAAATCTTCTTTACTAGCTATGATTCAAACAAATATTTGCAATGGTCTGATTTATTTCAATTGTGCTCCTGATTTCTCTGTTGATATTACAGATCCTTTATTAATTGATTCATTAATTCTTGATATTCATTTACAGAGCAACGAGTTCAAAAATCTTTGCAAAAACTTTGCTGTTATTTATCGCGTTTATTTTCGCGTTATGTCTTCACAGCTCAATCCAAAATTCATTATGCATCCTACATCCAAAGAAGAAACCGTTATGCTTCAAATAGAAGCAGACAACTCTAATTACTTTGTCCCCAAAAGACTCAAGTGGAATGAAATAACCATTCCCAATGAATTCATAATCAATAATCCTCAAATACCAAGAGGAATTGAAAGACACGAAGTCTCCGAAATAGAGGAAGACTCTGAAGGAAGAATACTTCTCAGATTCAACTCTATGAGACAGAATGATGTTGTTCCCAACATCAGGATTCAAGAAATCAATTCCAGAGCCTCTTTTTCTGATAACTCTGGTTATCAAAACTACAAAGTCAATTTCAAAACTTCTATTCCATCTTACCAAGAATCTGTTAACCCAGGTTCCCCTACTGCATGTTCTCCTACTGATTTTCAAATGGAAAATTGTATTTCAATGATTTTCTCTGAAAACTTTACTCCAAATTTCAAATATCTTTATAAGAGTTTCAGTGATGAAACAATTAGAAAAGATTGGTTTTTAAAATTTGACAAAGAATTTTGAATAAAATTAAATGATATTTGGAAAAAAGAACTTCAAAACAAATACAGGTCAAACATTTCTCTTTTAAATTGGTTTGACGCTTATTGCAAAATAAACAATATTTGTAACATTTCTGATGATGTTTATTCTTTAAATCAGATTAATGTTCAAAAAAGTATTTACAAAAATGGGAACTTGACAATGGTGTTATTGTTTCCTCTGTTCATCCTCCTTTACAAAATATAAAGATTTCTTTAGAAAAAGGTAAAATCCCAGCTACCCCTTTTCGAACAGGAGAGGGAGATGTTGCTAAGGATGTTAAAAAAGTTATTGAACAAAATAATTTTTCAAATCAAATTCTCCATACTATTGCAGAACAGGTGGATAGCCTATCGGTGAAATTAGATTCAAAACCCTTTGATTCCAAATTTCCAAATAGTATTTCTACTCCTCATTTTATTCCGAGGAGCCTTCCTACTAATATTGAAAAGAATTTGCAACTCCCTGCAAGTTCTAGCCTTATTGATAGAATTTCAAAAAAGCTCGTTGAAACTTCATCCTCCCAAAACAATGAAGCTTCAACCTCTTATACTTCAAAAGCCACTACTCCTCATGTTTCAAACATTAATTGTTTGGACAAAGACAAAAAGATTTCATCAAAAATCTCTTATGAATCAGAATCTGATAATAATGAGATTAATAAAATCCGCTTTCAATCTGGTACAAAAGCTTTTTATAATAATAGATATTCCCCTCCGGATATTCTATTTGAAGAAAGAGCTCATTTCAAAAACAATGCCAAATATGATGGTCATTCAATACACGAATGGAACATTGATGGCAAATCAGAATATGAAATCCTTAATACTCTTCAAGAAATGAGCATGGCTAGAGTTGCTTATAAAGCCCAGAATCAAAAGGAAGAGAGCGCCGCCGCTCTCATTGTTACTGGCTTCACTGGTCAGTTAAAAAACTGGTGGGATAACTCCCTTACTCTCACTGACAAACAAAATATTCTTCAACATACCATTGAGGTTGAAGAACCTGATGGTACTATTATTTCAAAGAATGATGCTTGTGACATGTTGATACTTACTATTGGCATGTATTTCATTGGTAATCCTAAAGAAGAACTTGATTCAACACAAGTTGTATTATCTAATATCAGATGTCCTACATTATCTGATTATAGATGGTACAAAGATGTTTTCCTCACTCATATTTTAAAAAGAAATGATTGCAATGCTTCATTTTGGAAAGAAAGATTCATAGCTGGACTTCCTAAACTTTTCGGTGAAAGAATTCATCAAAAGCTTAAGGAAGCTACTGGTCAAAGTGACATTCCTTTTGAAACAATTACATATGGTCAATTATTTGCTTTCGTCAAAAAAGAAGGACTAGCTTTGTGTTCAGAATTAAAAATACAATCTAAGTACGGATCTGAAAAGAATAGATACCGTAAGGAGATTGGTTCATTCTGCGAAGCTTTTGGATTACAAAAGATTCAAGCTCCTTCTTCTAGATTAAAAACAAAGCATTTTCCTAAAAAACGTTATAAAAATGATTTCAAAGAAAAATTTTACAAAAGGCCTAAATTTTCAAAAAGAAAAACTTTTAAAAAGAATTTTGATAATTTTCAATTTACTTGTTTCAAATGTCACAAAAAAGGTCATAAAGCTAATGAATGCTCTTTACAAAAGAAGATTAATGAAATATTTCATGATGATGAAATCCTGAGAGACAAGATTTCTTCATTATTAATTTCTGATGGTAATTCTCAAAATGAATATTCAAATGATTCTAATTCAAGTTCTGATTTAGAAGAAGTTTTCACAAGCTCAGAATCTGAAATAGACAAGTCCTCTTGTCAAGGATTCTGTCCATTAAACATTAATGTCATTTCAAAAGACAATACTGAACAAGAACTCTTGTTCGATCTTATTGATAAAGTTCCTGATCTAGAAGAAAAGCAGAAATATCTTCTTAGATTAAGGAATATTGTTCTTAACAATCATCATCCTAATAAAGAAAAACCTCCTGTTATCATTGAACCATTCAGTATTTCAAAGCTCTTCAACAAAGCTCCTACCTCTTCTTTAATCACAACAGATATTACTATTAATGATCTTCAGCGAGAGATTAATACTCTGAAAGCTGAAATTCAAAACCTCTATTCTGAGATTAATAATCTTCATTCCAAAGATTTGGATTTAGAAACCAAATTATCTATTTTCAAAAGTACTTTTGATATTCCTACTTTTGATATTCCTGAAAGCTCTTCAAAAAACCAAGTGATAGATACTACATTGAGTACTTCAGACAATGAAGCTATTCAAAGTATCGAACACATAGCTTTTCAAAAATGGTATTCAATTATAAATTTAATTATTGATGACTTTCAGATCAGTGCTTCTTGTCTTATAGATAGTGGAGCTGATCAGAATTGCATAAGAGAAGATCTTATTCCTTCAATTTATTATGAAAAAACTAATGAAAGGCTTGTGGCAGCTAATGCTACTCCTCTTCATATTAAATACAAACTTTCAAAAGCTTTCATTTGCAATAATGGTTATTGTTTCAAAACCAATTTCATTCTTGTAAAAAATCTAAGTCAAGATATTATTTTGGGTAACCCCTTCTTGACTATTATTTATCCTTTCAAAGTCGATGGTACTGGTATTACTACCAATATCATGGGAAAAGATATTCATTTCAAATTTGTTAATCCTATCAAGGAAAGAGAAGTATCTCTTCTTCAAAATTACTATATTTCTCATATTAATGCTATTGAATTCAAAAAATCTCATATAGATTTTCTCAAAGAAGAAGTTTCTTACTTTCGTATTGAAAATGAACTTCTTAAAAAGGATATTCAAAACAGAATTTTAGATTTCGAAAATGTTTTGAAAAATGAAGTATGCTCTGATCTTCCCAATGCTTTCTGGGAAAGAAAGAAGCATATTGTTTCTGGTTTCAATGAAAAATCTGCAATAGCAAAACCAAGACCTATTCAAATGAATCATGATCTTCTCAACATCTGCAAAGATGAAATCAAATCCCTTCTTTCCATTGTTATAGAATGGATTAGATATCCTATTCCTAATAAAAGAGATCTGATCAAAAGATTGCATAAAGCAAGCATTTTTTCAAAATTCGATCTTAAGTCTGGCTTTTGGCAGATACAGATCAGAGAAAAAGACAAATACAAAACTGTTTTCACATTCCTTTATTCTGATCTCTATATTATTTACATTGAGTCTGATATTCATATTAATCTCATTAAAAAGATAAAAGTTCAAGATAATTCAATTTTTTGTTTAAAAATACCTATACCTAAGGCATCAAGGTCTTATGACTTTAATAGCAAGTATAGTAGTATTCTTATACAAAGAATTCATACTAATCATGCATCTCATACATTTATAAAGCAAATTATTCATTGCATAAAAGAAAATTTTCAAAAATATTTTTATATAAAATTATTATTTCATGCCTATATAAAGGACATCAAAGGAGATGATGATTCATTACCCTTACCTATCATCCTAACCCAAGAATTTATCCTGCAGAAAACCAAGAGTAAACTCAGACCTCAAACTTCTCAAAACTATTCAAAATCCTTGGTTAATGTTAACCAATTTCAAGCCCTTTCTGATTTTCCAAGTTTACCTTCTGCTTCTTATTCTCAAGCTGTTAAAGCACCCACAACTCCTACTCAAATACCCAGTTCAAGTACCTCCAGAAACTCACCATCAAAAACCTATATTACCAAACCCAATATTCAAAACATAACCCTCACTAGATATCATAATGCTCCAGATCTAGTTACCTTAAAGGGTATTATTTCAAAGTATTTTCCTAAAGGATGTCAATGGTATCCTGACAATCCTTTAAAAACTCAAAATTTTTATGAATTCATTCTTGTCGACTCTGGATCTATTGAATTGGTTCATACTTCTGACCCTACAAATCCAGATCGTATCTCGTATTAAAAATGCATTATCAAAAGAGTTTTCAAATCAGACGAATGGACCTTTCCATTCAATGAAAAACATTTTTCTATTCCTTATAATCCCAGAGGATTTAATTATCCTGATTACAAAATGGCTTGGTTTAGAACCTTTCTTTTTAGACCATTCGATCATTCATGGTTCTTTACCTTTCATCCAGATTTCATAAAAACTACTTTTCCTATCTGGTTCTTAGAATGGTGGATGGATTTTGGACCTATACCTTCCATTCTCCCTCCAGATGTCATGGAAGCCTACTCATATTATACTACAAAAAACTCAAAAACCCCTGTTGAAAGATCTCTTACAGAAATCCACTTTTTCTCTGAATTCAAAGTCCCTTGGATAATTTGTTGGAGCTTTGCCTTCAAACAATTTTTCCCTCTTCCAAATCCTCTCTCTATTGTTAGAGAATTCAAAGTCAAATGGTGGACAAATTACTCTACAAAATATTGCAACCTTCAAGTTGTCAAAACTTTTATTACCACTGGTGAAAAACCTCAATGGGAGAAACCAGCCAGCAATGATTCATCAACCAGCAAGAATAAAAAGAAGAAAGAAGCTAATGTCTGTTCCCTCTCTAAAGAACAGATTGAAGTATTTCAAATGATGGAGAAAGACCCAGAAACCTTCAAAGAATATCTTCAATTCTGTAAATTCAAGAAGATGAATTCTGAAGCTGAAGACATTTCATTAGAAAGCTCAAAATCAGAATTTGATCCTTTTGGTGGTCCTTGTGGGCAAGACCCATTTGATTTGTGACTATCTCCAGAAAATTCAAAAGAAAAGAAAAAGAAAAAGAAAGAAAAGAAAAAGAAAAATTCAAAAGAAAAGAAAGAGAAAGAAAAGAAAAAAGAAAAGAAAAAGAGAGAAAAAGAAAAAGAAAAAAGAGAAATACAAAAAGAAAAGATGAAAAATTCAAAATTCCTCTCATCCGATAGGATTATTAAAATGTTGAGTCAGAAGTTTCTCGGTGAAACGAGTACTCAATAATTTTGATAAAACAGACCAACTACTCTGGTCATTTTATTCAAAAGCAGGTACCGAATTCAAAAAGCTGTCTTCCACTTTGTTAAAAGATGGACGAATCAATCAAAAGCAGCCATTCACTATTCATATCACTGTAGCAGTCGAAGTCACTGTTCACATCACTGTAGCAGCCGACACATCACTGTAGCATTCACTATTCCAAATACTAATGAAGACATTTCAACAACCGCACTCAGCCTGTGATCAAATGCAGATCAAATTCAAATTCAAATCCAGATACAAGAGAAGACTCTGACTATAAATAAGTCAGTTTATTTCATTGTAAATCATCTCAAGATTTACCTCAGAAAAGATCTGAAAAATCCTAAGCATAAATTCCAATCCTTGTATTCCAAAATTCCTATAAACCTTTCATATCCCTTTCAAATCTCTGTATTCAATCCTTGTAATTCATATCTCCATTAATTCAAAGTAAGTTTTATTCAAAGTTTTATTGTTTTCAATTTGTTATTTACATTCATACTCTGATAATTCATACCATGTCCATATTCATGCATACAATTATCCTGTTCGTGCCGATCCA